>BSBK01002213.1:12500-430204 GCA_027943335.1 Chamaecyparis obtusa | reverse complement strand
ATATATATATATATATATATATATATATATATATATATATGTATATATATATATATATATATATATATATATATATATGTATATATATATATATATATATATATATGTATATATATATATATATATATATATATATATATATATATATATATATATATATATATATATATATATATATGTATATATATATATATATATATATATATATATATATATATATATATATATATATATATATATATATATATATATATATATATATATATATATATATATATATATATATATATATATATATATATATATATGTACAACCTAAAAAATAGGAATAAGTTTAGATTATGACATAGCCCACGCAGGTAGATGAGTTGGTTGTGCTAAAGCCCTTTCTTGTAATTAATGTGGTAAAACAATAATTTGTTTGAATCATGATATACATATCTTGTTGCTAAGAACTTCTAAATTGTTTATTCAACAACATCTAGGAATAGGCATGTATTTTGGTTTGGGGAAAATCTGATTTAGAAGATTCTGAATGGGGCAATTTGAAGGTTTTTGAGTTTTCACTCATTTGGCAAAACTTGCAGAGTTTTAACATTTAAAACTATGGCAAATAAAAATTTCAACAAGGTATAGGTGACAGGATTTTGTTCTCTAGAATATTGTTAGACCAAAACACAGCTTCATAAATTGCAATCATGGTTAGACATGCATGATGTGGGCTTTTGGGTAAACTTTTGAAGTAAACTCTTTTCAATCTCAGCAAACAACAATTCACAATATTTTGGGCTTGAGAAAGGATCAGTTTAAACTGTGTTACAGTAAAAAATCAATATCACTTATCTATTATCATGGATATTTTGTTCCAAGCTCACAAAGGTAACAATTCTTAGTTCTTGAAGAAGATTAATCATCAAAAGTAAAATAACAGTAGAGTTATTCTAAGTGAAAAATTAGTCAAATTATCTTCTGCTTTACTAAACAAATTGAGAAAGTAGAGCAGTCAAATTCTTGTGGGCAAAAAGAGAAAATGACAAACACAGAATTATGATACCGCATCACCATTCCATAGAAATTGTGAAGACTCTATCTCGAGAAAAATAATGCCCTAGACTCTGACACAAACCATATGTCAATGCCCTAAAATCTTGACCCTATTGTAATTGTCCATTGAACATTCACCTTAATACCTTTCCAATAAAAAGGTGGTGCTGCATCCATGAAATCAAAATCCAAAAGGTTCAATGAAGAAATGAAACCTGCGTTGCTTCCCAGGATGTGGATTTCTATTCAACTACACTTCACTGCAATGAATATGTGACTTTGTTTTCTTGATGGTCATTGATATCCTATAACATGTTCAAGATTTGGACAAGAAACAACTCATCTCTTGAGCTTTTCTAATAAATCATCAAATTTCAAATAAAATTATTTTCTAACAAATCATTGAATTCCAAATAATTAAAATTTATAGACAAAATTATGTATTTTTCAAGGAAAATTTATTGTAATTCTAATAGAAGCATTTTACGTGCATATGAACTAAATGGTAACGCCTTTCTTAAATGTTGCAACATTGAAGTATTGGGTGAAACAATTATGTTTGCATAATGCAATGCAAGAAGTGATTTTAGCATCATCCAATGAAACAAATAGCAGTTAAAATTTAAGGAAATTAATCAAAATGGATCCTTAAATAAGAGTCATGTAAAAGTTCAAGTGTTATCAAGTGCACTTCTATTGCACATAATAGAAGTGGAGAAGAAAAGCTAAAGACTAGTTTTGAATCTGCTATAAGCAGGCAATTGATGAAATCTGGAGGCATCGGTTGTACACAAAGGGCCCCTTAAAGAAATGTGGTCTCATGGAGTGCGGCCTCACAATTTGAATGGACACTGGATATGCACATAACATAATTATTGTGAACAATGTAGAAAATTTCATGTAAATGCACTGGGGTAATGTAAAGCTAAACTCCATAACCTTTGTACCTACATTCCTCCCTGCTTGTACCAATGCAGAGGCTTTTGAACAACATATATACATCCATCAAAGCACACTCACTCAATTTTTCTCCCCGCAAAATGCATATTCGAGAATTCTCACAATAAAATAAAATCATAGAGGACGAGAATTTTAGATCATAGATTCTAAAGCGACACCAATAAATTATCATTCGATTTCACCCTTCCATAAAATGGTTATTCCAAATTACGAAAGCAAAACTATTGACAATAGATCCAAACTTGAGGCCTTGCATCCCTATCATATCAAATGTTGAGGTAATTTTATTCTCTTCTCTACCATGAAGACAATGCACAGGTCAATGTAGCTTAGATATTTTATCCCACAACTCACTGGACCTAGTTTTGGTTCTGTTTTGGAGGCATTGTTCTAGCCAATAATTCTCGTAGTACATTGCTTATTATTTTGGCTTAAGTGAACTTTAGTTATTTTGATAGATATAAAGTTGCAAATGCAAAAGGATGCGGCTATCCTCTCGAAGGAATGCACGGCCATACAACTTTGGAAAATTTGAAAACACAGCAGATTTTTACAAAAATTTCAGGATATGTTCTTCTTCATCTGCATATTCTAGATTGAAAACAACCAACAAATTTTTTAAAAAAAATCTGCATTTTCGCATATTTGAGAAAAAATAAAATTCATTTGTGGTGCGTTCTATCGGGAGGATAGCCATCACCAATGCAAAATATGAACACATAAATAAGACGTACATTCTCTTTTGCATGGAGGGCATGTGTCATATTTAATAACTAAATTAAAAATGGACGCAAGGCAACTAAAATGTGCACTAGGTATCTGTAGATTACACCTGCCAAGAAATGTGTGGTGTTGAAATGCATAATCAGTTTGCTTTCTTTAAGACAATGTAGTGGATATATTATTAGTTTATTATTGCACTAGGTGTACAATGTTCACATATTTTATACCATAAATACTCTGTACACATCACCAGAGTGGAAGCCATCACATTGTTGTCTCGTGCCCACATTCCACCTCATGCGTAAAAAAAAAATGTTTTACTCTCACCCGTTTGACATTGCCAAGTTGTTGATGTACCGCTTTCCTCTTTCTTGGTGTAAGACTGCGGAAAGTCTTAAAAAGCCGACAGGCATCTCCCCAGGAGAAAGCCTATCGGCTTTATTATTTTTGAACTAAATCCCTTTCTTTTAGTTCTAAGTGGGTAACCCATCCTTTAGCTTTCCAAAGCTAAATAAATTGTTTTTCTTCCTCTTTAAAATTTCCCAATGTAGGGCCCACATAAGGACTTAAAGTCTTTCACAAAATCACATTAATAAAGCATTTCATTCTTTAAGTTCAAATCTAACCTCTTTTACTTTTGTCTTACAATTTATTTTAAAGCTTGGAGAAATATAATGGGCAACCAAAATGAGAAAATAAAATGGATACACATAGAGTAGAGAAAATAATTTATAAACATTTCAATTTGTTTCTTAGTTTCCTCCACCCTCTATCTCATTCTCAAGAAGATGTATCTATTTATTTATATCCATGAGAACAATAATAAATTCTTCCTAAGCTAACCCACGTGGCATTTTTGGTTATTGAAGTCATCTTATGTAGGGTTAAATTTATACAGACTTCTAGTTTCCCATCGAATAGGGAGGAAAGTAAAATGAAAAATGAAAAATAGAAACTTATGCCCATCATAAGAGGAAATCATACAAAAATTGAAAATATAAATAATAACCAAACTTATAGATCTTTTTATAATTTATAAAGATTTATAACTATAAAATATGCTCCTTCTCACGAAAAATGTCTCATCTACAACTTACAAGATTGATCGCTAGTAACATGAACAAAATTCTTCCAACACTCAAGTCTTCATCAGTAAGGGTTAGTACCAAAATCTGTAATCGATAATCAATAATTAAACCACATCATTAATCCATTTCAGTCTATGATCAACCATTCATAATGCATATAATTATGATGCATAAAAACATAATCAAAGTTATAACTATAACATGTAATATTCATGATAATCAAATATCTAACCATCCATAAATACAATAATAAAATATCTAACATCAGTCAAAGTCTCTGACTAGATCAAACATAGTCAACGAAAGTCAATACAGTCTAAACCATCTCTGAAAGCTAGACCACTAAAAATAGAGACAAGAAAAAATGAAGAATACATTACTTGCAATCGGGGTTTTAAATCCCAACTACATGTAATATTCTTTAAATTTTATAAAAGCATGAACTTGTAATTTCAAATTCAAAATCCGACTCAACCAATTTGGCTTAGTTTTTTTTATCATATTGCAAGTAAATTTTACTTGCAATCGATTTTTAAAATTTCAATTGCAAATTGAGTTCATAAGTCTTTTTGTTTCAAATACTTGCAATTGGGATTTTAAAACTCGATTGCAAGTAAAAGATTTTTGTTTTTAATGACTTGCAAGTTGTGATCAAAATCCTAACATTAGCAATATGATTTAAAAGTCATTTGTTTTTATTCTAAAAATACTTGCAATCGATGGCTAAAAAAAATTGATTGGTTTTTATAAACTAAAAAACAAATGATTTTAAGACTTGCAAATGTTAATAAAAATCTCGATCTCTGGAGACTAGTTGGCTTTTCTTATTTATATTGCAAGTGTTTTACTTGAAATAGAGTGCTAGAAACCCAATAACACTATGGGCGGTAGTTTTAATTATTTTTGAAGTGTTTCAAATATGTAATCAGGATTTTATATCCCAATTATATTACATAACATTTTAAAAGCAATCCAAAACTAAAACTTGTTAATCACTTTGAAAAATGTGATTTCTCCATATCAGGTTATATCTTCGACATGACAAGTCATTTATGAACTCAGACTTCTTGGGAAACAAATAAAAAGTCCAACAAATCATTTGAATGTTATTTCTAGGGCTGGAATATAGCCATTTTTGTTCTTGAAGTTGGAGATTTTTTTTGGGGATTTTGTTGTCATTTGTCCAAAGTTTGTTCAAATTCCAAATCACATTCATGAAAAAGAGTTTGAGTTGTATTTGAGTTTGCTTTCAAAAATGCCTATATGAGTTCCATTTTGGAATTTTCTTTCCATATTTCTAAGTCATTTTCTCCAACAACATTATTCTTCACTTTTTTGAGGTGTTTTTCATACGTTTATTTCAGACTTGGTCATTTTTGGAGCTAGGACACACATTTTTCATTTTGGACTGAGATTTTGGTTTTGTTAATCTTTTTATACAAGTTTGTTTTTTTGCAAAATTTATTGTAATCATGTTATGTGTAGTCAATAATATAAGGCCCGATGATAGTTAATGGCTTCAAAACATAATGCTCTTCTCATCATAAGAGGAGCAGTTCATACAAAGAAATGATGAAGAGAAATGGCATAGGTCAAGGGCAGATCGATGATTGGCTTCATGAAATCTTTTCATAGGTTACAAAGAAACATGCATTGTCAATGATGAAAGGAAAAAGGACATGAATTTGTTTAGTTTGGTGGCAGTGAAGAACATGCTGATGAATGAGTTGGGACAATATTAAAGTTTGGCAATCATAAGAGCTAAAAGAGAAGGGCATAATATTGAAAATCAAGATGACAAAGGGGAGCATGCTAATTTAAAGGCTGATATGAAGAAACATATATAATGATAAAGACACATGATATAGGGCATGGAAAACAATTTTACAAGGATTAGAGATCAAGTGCAAATAAAAAAGATGATAGAGTATTTAATGGAGTTTGATCTCCAAGACAATTGCAAGTCTAATGAAACTCCAAGAAAGAGGAGTGCATTTTCATATAATGCTTTCAAGATAGATATGGGAAGATACTCTATCAATGACAGTTAATATGATGCAAAACAATTTGGAATGCAAGTTTTGTTATCTCTATTTGAGCATTAAATGGATTGTCATTAGTATCAATTAGTTATTTAGTTGGTAAAGATCGGTAAAGGAAACAAACATGACAATCGGTCAAGCTTACAAAGGCTTTACACCAAGTAAAGACAAGGTAGAACTTCAAGATAACCAAATACAATTTTGACCAAGAACACTTACCAAGCATCAGGTAATTACCGAGTACTGAGCTAGTGATCACCGAGCATTCATACTCACTTAGCACTAGTAATTTACTGAACATTGAATGTAGTGATTACCAAGTAAGCCAAGAAATGACATAGTAATCAGGAATGGCACATACATCTATGCAAATAGTTTACACTGATCAGGAAAATGGTTTATCAAGATCAAGATAATATTTAATGTGATTGTAATCATTAAATTTGGCAATGATTCCTATGTAATGTCAGATCTAGGTTATTTTCTTACATCATTGATCTTAGGTTTTCTAAGATACTGTAAACCCTAATTAGGTTAAGATTGTTTGATATAAATTTATAAAGATGTCATTATGATCAAGTATCATGAAGTAGTAGCCACACTAAGGACATTGGGAGATCAGTCATAGGGTTTATGACAGAAGGTTTATGAAAGAAATAATCAGTTTTATTAGAACACATACAAGGCTACCGAGAAGGATAGAAGGACACATACATCACACTAAGGTGATATTTATTTAGTATTTCACAGATCTAAATTAGACAAGATTGAGTTATTATTTACACATGCTTTACTGTTATCAATTTAACCATTGTAGCAGAATTAAATCTCTTAACAAAGTGGACTTAACTGTTCTTATGTAAATCTCTTAACTAAGTACACACATACATTATGTTGTGAAAATCCTTTAACCAGGTAGATCTAGTTTATCTTTTGTTACTCCTAACGGGGTAAGATCATCAGAAGTGATAAAAAATTATAGCCTTAACTGACATACTTTATTGTTGTAATAGTGAAGATTTGTGGGTGTCATCCCCACCACAGTTTTTACCTTCTTACAAGGGTTTCTGCGTAACCAAAATATCTATGTCATGAGTATGAATTTTTATGGATGATGTATTGTTTAGTTTATATGCACTTTACATTTTAAGTTACTTAAATGTATGTTTCTAACAATGGAATCAATCAATTAATTAAGATCTAATATTGTAAAGTGTTAGTGTTAAAATTTTTTGAGGGTACTGATTCACCCCTCCCCTCTCAGTACTTATATTTCCATAATCCCAACAATTGGTATCAGAGCTAGATCTCTTGTTAAGGAAGTTTAACCATTGAAGAGGAAAGATATAAGGATGGAAAGATATAAGTTGGACAAGACCATTGAAAATGAAAGGTTGCAGATGCATATCTTCATTGAACAATTCAAGGAAGCCAAAGATGAAGTGAAGAAGTTACTGATCAAAAGGAAGGATATGGAAATTCGGTTCAATGAGACTGATTATCATGAAGAAGAGATAGATGACCCTTTTGAGAAATCTACATCTAGATCTGGTAGTATATCTGATGCTTTTGAAGGAACCATATTAGATCTATCTAAAAAGAATCTACATCTCACTGAACAAGTGAAAGCTATGCAGATTGGTCAAGAGACACAAATGGTTAGGATGGTTGATGTTATGAACAATGCTAGACAAGCAGAACAAGAAAGAAAATTGGCTATTGAAGATAGGAGACAAATGACTAATAAGCTACAAGAGAAGGAATCTGAGATACTAAGACTTAACGAGCATCACTTTGAAATTTCTAATCAAATGGTTGTCATAAGTCAGGAAGTCAACCGAGTAAACACTGAACTTACAAAGAAACTAAAAGACATCGGCGAACTAAGAGAAGAAAATGAAAGATTGAAGAATGAAGTAAAAATGCAACAAAAAACATAATGAGATGATCAAGAAGGCTGAAGACAGTACTAAAAGAATGGATGAATTTATGATAAGTCAGAAAAGACTTGGCAAAACAACTAGTTTAGGCTACACCGATCAAGGAGAGTCATCAAGACAAGCTGAAAGAAAGAACAATGGCTACACAAATCAAAAGACAAAGAATCTAACATGTTATCATTGTGGAAAACTAGGCCACACATTAAATATTTGGAGTAAAGAAAAAGGTATTCCTAAATCCACTACTAAGTTTAATGGTTATTGCTATGACTATAACAAGTATGGACATTAGGCACATGAGTGCAGATCTAAATTGAATAGGACCCCTAAGAAACCCTACATGGAGAAACACTGTCGCACTTGCAATATGCATGGACATATTTCATAGGAATGCAGGACAAAAATGAACCAAGTTTGGACACCGAAAGAACAGAACAAAACATATCAACTGAGAAGGCAAGGTAAAATTTATACTTGGGATTATAACACATGGGTTAATTGCACAACATGTGGAAGGTATTGACATATAGTAGCAAATTGCATGAGGAAGAATTGGAGAGGAAGATCTTGTAGTTGGACAAACACTGGCATGGCATGTTTACACTGTCACAAGGTTGGTTACCTAAGCAAGGATTGCAGAGACTGAGCACCAAAGACACAAACAAATGAAAATGATAATACAATTTAGGAAATCATGAGGATAAGGAATCAAATGTGGAGAAAAGCATCAAATGATAATGCTAGATCAAGAAATGCAATTAGTGACACCTTGTCCATTGGATTAGGTGACATCACCACTTCCACCTAAGTCATAAAAGGTACGCATGGAATTGAATTTCAAATCAGTTATATCTAACAAATAGTTCCTTATATCTAATGCTTGAATACCGAATCGACATGAAATAAGATGCACTATGGGATTATATGTTTTGAGCTTTAAATATGTGCAGTCGGTATAAGCAAAACCGAGTATATATTTTCTAGTCAGTAATTATTGGCAAGGTTAATCAAGTTGTGGTATTAACCGAGTGACATCTTTGTGTTAATCGAGCTTATGATCTTTTGAAGTATAAACTGAGCACAAATACTTTTACCGAGTTGTGGTCGATCAAGCATTAAATGCAAAAATTTGAGCGAGAAATTGAATTTTTGGCTATAAGTACACTATGGACTTAATCATTTTTCACATTGTGATTATGAAGAATGGACGATTTCAAGTGAGATTAGAGTAGAGAGATTCCAGAGCATTTTGAGTAGAAATTTGAAGGATTTTTGAGCTAGGTATTCACTTTCAAAGTAAGTTTCAAACTCACCGAGCTATTTCATAGTTATTTCTCAAAGCCCTAATTTGAAGAATGATGGCATCCTCATCTAAAGTCATGAAATATAAGTCTAGAAGTGAGAAGAAGGTCACCTTGATAAAATATGAAACCTATGCTGAGCCAAAGTATAAAATACACCCTGAGGTTACATCACAAACTGAAAAAGTTGACACATTCTCGAGCATACCACTTAGGGTTTTGCTAGTTTAGGATATTTGCGCATACATTCATTGCAAAATCAGAAAAGTGGGGGATTTTGAACTTCAGTCCACCTATCAGGAGTTGTGTACCGATTGAAAGCTCAAGGATGAGCACACACACTTGGAGGTGAAGGGTTTATTGAACACCATGTACTTTCCAAGGATATTTAAGAATGAATGGATTAAGGTAGTATTGAGCTGAGTGCATGAGGGAAAGTTATGGCTGGATGAACTGGTCAAAATCACAAGAGACATCATACATGCAGTCATCAATTACCCCATAACTGACAAGGTAAAAGCATTGAGGAGTGCACCAAGAGCTGAGATTGCAAAGTTAACTAGAGTCGAATGGGATGATAGAGGCATGAGAATCAATACTATTGTTAATTTAGAGAAAAGATTTGGTGCATATGTAGTCGGGTATAAGATATTTCAATCCAATAGAATGAATAGTGTTCCATGTGGAGCAGTGGATATTGCATATAAGGTTGTAAAGAGAGGCTTTCAATTCGACCTTGTCGAGATCTTATTGAAATAGCTAGATGAAAACATGAGAACCATCAAGTCGACAAAGACTAATACCTATAAGTTTGGTTCACTACTGATTTGCATATTTTTCTATGTACAAAACTTCTTTCCCTCAGTCAATAGTGTTGACTCCAAAGCTAGTCGACCAGTCATTATGCAAATCAATGACTTTATTCAAAGTTTGGGACAAAATTTTGTTAGCATTATGGATGTATATTTTGAGTAGTTTAAGGATAGAATGCATCAAAGAAACAAAATACTAGGTCATCTGGCTCAACAATACAAAGAAGATATCTGTTTCTTAGTGGACACCGACACCACTCTAATAAAGGCAGTTGAACCAAGAACTGCTTGGTTACCTTATATGGGCTATGAACTTGATATTGATCGAGCCTCCAAGTCAATAGAGGCATTATTAGTCGAGCCCAAAGATCCAAAGGCAAGTAGGTTTTGTACCTATGAAGAGGCCAAACAAAGAATAAAAATGGATCTTGTTGTAGTTAAAGTGAACAAGAAATAAAAGAAAATGATGGATAAATTGATAAAGAAATTCGGTGATGATAGATAATTGAGGGGGGGGGTTTGAATCAGTTAAATTAGTTATCCTATAGTCCCAAACTCTCAGATGTACTTTTTCAAACTTATTCAACAAATCAAGTAACTTGGTAAGATAAAATAACTATCTTTCTGTTCATTTACCGAATACCAGTAATTTCCAAAACTATCTTTACCGATCAATCAAATATGCAATATGTAAAGTATGATAGAAAAAATATCATAACAAATAACACATAACACATAACACAAAGATTTAATGTGGAAACCCTTCTAAGGGAAAAACCACCTAGGACCGGTAACCCAAAATATTTCACTCTTGTGAAGTAAGCTCAGTTAGGAGCCAACCCTGTTAAAGGTTACAATGCACACTGTCAAGTGTGACCTAGTTAAAGAATTTATCACTAACAATTAACTTTTGACCAACATTCACTATGGGGTCAACAAGAAAATAATTAACATTCCTTTAATGTCATATGAAAATACAAAAGACTGTTAAGTCCACTCGGTTAAGAGATTTTGTTGTAACAATGGTTAAACTGATACAGTGGTGATTTGATTCAAATACAACTCAATTTGCAAATTCATATTGTGAAGAGCATGGAATAAAAAGATAAACATCTGCTCCTAGGACTCCACAACAAAATGGGATAGCAGAGTGAAGAAACATAACTATACTTGATGCTGCTAGGACAATGCTGATTAAAGGAAATGTATCTCATGTACATTGGAGAGAGGCTATTGGAACAACAGTGTACACATTAAACCGAATTCAAATCAGAGATGGCACAAGTAAGATTCCCTATGAACTATGGTTTGATCACACTCCTACTGTAAAATATTTCAAAATTTTTGGTAGCAAATGTTGTATCAAGAGGGATGATGAGATAGGGAAATTTGATGCTAGAAGTGATGAAGGTATCTTCCTTGGTTACTCTGTTAAAAGCAAGGCATACAAATGTTTCAATATAAGATTAAGGAAGATGGTTGAAAGTAACTATGTAAGAATAGATGAGAAATTTTAGATACAAGAAAGAATGTATGACAATAGTTAGATATTAGAAGTGAAAGAAACCTCTACTGCTGTCGAAGAAGAAGAACTTGTTGAGGAAGAAAGTGAAAAAGAGGCTTGTGATGATACAAGAAAAACTACTGAAACTCCTAAAACTCCAAGGTATGTAAAAAATAACCATCTTAAAAATCAAATTATTGGCAATACCAATCAAGGAGTACTAACTAGATCTAAAGTTAGAAAAGAAATTTGTTTAATTTCTCAAGTTGAGCCAAAAAATACAGATGAAGCCTTTAAAGATGAATCCTGGATAAATGCCATGAAAGAAGAATTGGATCAGATAAAGAAAAATAATACTTGGGAATTGGTTCCAAGACCTAAAAATAAAAATGTTATAGGAATAAAATGGGTCTTTAGAAGCAAAATGGATGAAGAAGGAACAATTGTAAGGAACAAAGCAAGACTAGTGTGTAAGGGATACTCACTGCAAGAATGCATAGACTTTGAAGAAACATTTGCTCATGTTGCTAGAATAGAGGTAGTAAGATTATTTCTATCTTATGTTGCACACAAAAACTTCAAAGTGTATCAGATGGATGTTAAATCTGCATTTCTGAATGGAGATTTTAAAGAAGTATACATAGAACAACCAGATGGATTTCCTCTATGCGAAGACAAAGACATGGTGTGCAAATTGAAGAAAGCCCTATATGGGTTGAAGCAAGCTCCTAGGGCTTGGTATGCAAGGTTGGACAAGTATCTACTTGGACTTGGATTTAGAAAAGGTAATGTAGATAGTAATTTGTATTTGAGAACTAATGAAGATGAAATCCTAATAGTAGAAGTATTTGTGGATGACATTATCTTTGGAGGTAATGATGATTTATGTAAGAAGTTTGCTAAAGAAATGGAAAGTGAATTTGAGATGTCCATGATAGGTGAAATGAAATTCTTCCTTGGATTGCAAATAACTCAGAATGAGAATGGTATTTTCATTTCTCAGACCAAGTATCTTAAAGAATTGCTTAAGAAATTTGGTGTGGAAGATTGTAAACCAGTAGGAACACCTATGGTGACTGTAAACAAGCTAACAATTGATGATGAATCAAAATGTGTTTTTTAGACTTTGTATAGATCAATGGTTGGAGGGCTACAATATCTTATTCACACCAGACCAGATATTGCTAATGCTATTGGAATTGTGGCTAGATATCAGGTAGAACCCAAAGAGACTCATCTAGTTGCTGTTAAAAGGATACTGAGGTATCTCAAAGGAACCATAGACTATGGTTTATGGTATGAAAATAATGATATCTTTGAACTTCATGCTTATACTGATGTTGATTGGGCAAGAAATATTGATGACAAAAAAAGTACAAGTGGTGGTGCATTTTTCCTTGGGAAAAAGTTGGTTTCTTGGCTAAGTAAGAAACAAGACTGTATAGAACAATCTACTGCTGAATCAAAATATGTTGCTGCTGCTATAAATTGCACTCAAATTGTTTGGATGAAACAAAATGTTGACAAACATTGGAATAACTTTTAATGAGCCCGTGGTTATCCATTGTGATAACACCAGCATAGTAAACATGTCAAGAATCCGGTGATGCACTCTAAAACTAAACACATTTCTATCAAGTATCACTTCTTAAGAGACAAGGTGGCAGAAAAAGAAATCAAGCTTGAATATATCAGTACAAAAGAACATATTACATACATCTTTACAAAGCCACTACCAAAAGATACATTTGAATATCTCAGAGGTATGTTAGGGGTTCAGGCCCCTCCTAGTCAGAACTAAATGATGCAGAGATGCATCGGTCCAGAAGTGCTCAGACCCTCATCATTTTCTGGACTAGATGTAGGGATCTACTCCTCAGGGGGAGTGATCATGGAAGAAAGTTTATATGTGAAGGCAGTTGGCACCCTTTTCCATTGTTGTCAAAGGGGGAGTGTTGTTATGAGAAAATCCTCACTGATTGGGGAGATTGTTTAGTTGAAGGACTTTTGGGTTGATACAACTTTGGGATAATATTTTCCCATATGTTGACATCAATGCCAAAGGGGGATATTGTTGGATACTGCTAATGCATGGTTGGTGATTGAGACATTTAATATGTTTAATCACTACATTACTAAATGGGCACTCATACTGTTGTCATTTGTGTTTTGTCACTGATGTCAACTATATACAAATAAATGTACCTTCATAGAATTAGGGTTAATCATCAACAATAAGTGAAATAATAACTAAATACAACCACAATTGAGCAACTATTTAACAAAATCAATGATTAATTGAACATCCTATGGCTCTCTAACTAAGATGTTAATGAGTGAGCTCTCAGCAAGCTCTCATTAATGACAGTCCTAGAATGAGAATGATAAAGATAAATAATGATGCTAAAGATAACAATTATCAAGATGAATGCTAAAATTGCTCTTAAATGCCTTTCTAAACTCAAATTGCAAGAGGTTTGATGCAATTCTCAGATAGGTGGTTGATGAATTATGAAGGATTTTAGCCTTCCTTTTATAGATTTTCCAATGGTAGGGGGTGTAGTTATGTTTAATCATGATTGAGTTGGGGTTACGTCTTTGGTTCCACCCTGTGTGTGTGAGTTATACACCTTCATGAAATAACAAGATTTAAAAGACAATTACACTATTCAAAGCAAACTAATCTAAATAATGCACAATTAATCTAAATATCTCATGGATCTCTAAAATAAAGTGGTAAATGAGGCTCTCAGCTATGATCCTCACTAGTGACACTCTAAAGATGAGAATTAAGCTATATGATATGCAAATTTAGATCTATTCTATCAAATTCTAGCTCTATTTGATGAACAATCTACTATGATCAAAGCAATTTAAGCTAATTAGCAATGAAAAATGATAAGTGAGTGATGTGGATGCAAATTGCAAGAGCTTTGCTGCAATTCAAAGATATGGAGTGGATGAATTATGCTTCTAAATGCCTTCAATATATAAGATTTTCCTAAGGGTAGGGGGTAGAGTGAGATAACCATGGTTATGCTTGGGTAAGGTCAATTGGCTTTGTTTTGTCCATAAATGGGGGGACAAACATTAAAAGGGTTTCAAAAGGCTGGACCATTTCAACAAAAGTGAGTGATTTGTGTCCATTTTGTCTCCTTTTTGCTTTGTTGAGAGAAATTAGTATTTATTAATTAATTAAAGTAATTAAATTTAGCCATGAAGGGTAAGATGTTCATTTTGATTTTTGCTTTCAACAACTATGTCATTAATTGAATTTAATCAATTTCGTAGTGTTTTTCCCCTTTTCAAGCTTTATTTAATCATTTAATCATTTAATTGAATTTTCCTTTGATTTGAATTGCCTTTGTTCCATTTATTGATTTTTCATGCTATTTTGATGATTTTATTGCACTTTTTGATTGATTTAAGCCTTTTGCCAATTTTCTATGTCTACACACCCTTTGAAGACAAAGCAAAGTTTGTGTCCTCAAAGCTTGGGACAAGTAGACAATATGGATGGTTGAGATTCCTTTTCACTTTGAGTGAATGAGATTCAATTGGGCTTGATCCATGTGAATGCCTTTCCTCAAATTTCATTGGTTGTTTGATTTTCCTCTCCTTTTGGTTTGTTGAGAGTAATTGATTTTTATTAATTGATTTAATTGATTTATTTTAGCCATGTACCCCTTGAATGGGTTGAATTTAATTTAATCCAAAACTATACAATTAATTGAATTAATTGTATTTTGATTTAATTGCATTTAATTAAAATGCTCTCAATTTTGATTGATATCGAATTAAGACTTGATTTTAATTTTGATTGGCTAATTGTTCATTGTGATTCAATTGATTCAATTATTTCCCTTATTTTCTTTGATTTGACTTAATTTACTTTGAATTATCATTAAATTGTCTTTGTCCATTTTTAGGTGATTACAATGTCCATTTAATGTGCTTCTATGAAGGAACCCGACTGGTAATCACAGTGGACAGAAGGTGTACGAATGTTTCAGATGCTGTGAAGTTAGATGAGAGTTTAGATGGATGTTTTGATCTTATATATGAGATCGCATCATTAATGGATGTATATTAAGGAAGATACAATTGTTTTGGTAAAGACTAGTCACTGGACTATGACAGTGAGAATTGCCAGAGTTAGTCTCTAAGTTTTTTGATATAGATTTCAGAGGGATTGGATTCAAGGTATGCAATCTTGAAGGATGATGGAAGAGGTATTGATGGATTTTCATTGGTTAGTGCAAGGTACATAATGATTGGTGATGTCATCTATGGCATGTGTTCTAGCAATGGCTTATTATGAAGCCGACTCAGGGAATGAAGCATGTGTTTTGTTTAGAAAGCATAATTCAAGGATGTCAGTCCTTAATTATTGTAATGAAATCATTGTAAACTTGTTTGTGATACCGTGTGTATCTTAGTAAGGGCCTATGTAATTGTTTTTAATTAGGAAAGCCTTATGGGCTGACCTATTCTTGGTAAAATGTAATAAGGTATAAATAAAAGGTCTTTTCTTTGGAAGTGGCATGGATGTGATATGTGTGATATAAGGAGGTTGCGAACTTGTGTCTGTTGTATGTAGAGCAGAGGATTATTGGTGGACTTCATTGGAACTGATCAAGCAAAGATAGTTGCTGGCAAACAGTTCAAAAGATTGTGTATTTCTTCATATACACTTGTTGCGAACTAGTGAGTTCAGAAGGTGGACTTAACCTTCTTTGGGAAGTGAGCCCTCTTTTGGTCTTGACTCCTAACAGGGTCTATCCTCTAACAAGGACTATGTACTGTAATGTTTTAATAAGCTCCTAATAGGGCTATATCTTCTAACAAGGATTACTATACTCTCAGTACATCATTAGTGGGTGCTAATTCCCACCGGGTTTTTAACCTTTAACAGGGTTTCCCCGTAACCAAAATATTGTGTTATTGTGTTGGCATTCATTGTGTTCATTGGATCTAGTATTGATAAGCTTAAAGTTTAAAGTTTAATATTTTGTCATACAACTAATTAACCCCCCTCTCAGTTGTATTGTGGACTGTTAATCCTAACACTTTTCTCTTTGGATAGACCTCTCTAGAAGTAAAATGAATGAACTAGTCCAAGTTCAAGCATTTTACATCACTTATTTAAAAGGATTTTGCTGAAATGGGAAACTTTTAAAGACACATCAAGCAGTTTTGTACTTTCCCAAATTTATTAGTGAGCTTCAAATTTGCAAATTTGCAAGCACAAATGTTTAAGCTTTTGAGTTTTTCTTTTCCTTTTGAAAATAAGAACTTTTGAAAGATTTATGTAAATGGGCATTCAAGATTGAGTGTGTTTGCTTCACTTTAAGAACTTGATCTGAAAATCAAAAGAGCTTTTTTTTTTACCTTAAGTCATTCAAGATTGAGTTTTGTTTTATTTTGAGACTAAAAGTAAATGACTTGTGATTTTTTGATTCATTTCTTTATGTTCAATCAAGATTTGGTATTTTAGATTACTTTTTAAAGCCCAAAATGAGATTCCTAGATTGATTTTATGAATGAAATTTTTTTGGAAACTCTCAATTTTTGCAACAAGACTAATGTTTTGACATATATCAATGCTTTAGGAATGATTTAGGAAAAATTAGGAAACTTTGGGACTGTTTAGGAAACCATTCAAATTGAAACGCAGATTTGCTCCTAGATTGCATGAAACATAAAAGAACTTTGAGATTTTAAAAATGAAGTTCATTTTATGTTTGATTGATGCATTGAGTTTGAAATAGGACCATTTGAATGCACTTAGGACTTATTTGGAACCATTTAGAAATGAGATGCAGATTTGGGGTTTTTTTAATACACCAAAAAGTGAAGTGTTCCTAGTTTTGCATGAAGATCAAAGTTTCCTAGATTTTGAAAGCATGAATGTTCTTTTTATCCCTTTGAAAGACCCTAGAAGTGATTTTGAGTGTTTTAGGACCAATTAGGACTGGTTTGAGTTGTTTAGGATTTGATTGATTTTAAATTTTCAGGCACTCCAGAGTGACTTTGAGGTTCATTTTAACCATTTAGACAAAGTGTGTAAGGTTTTGCTAGTTCAATTTTAAACCCAAATTGAAATGATTTTTTGTAACACCAGATGTGATCAGAGAAACCTCAAATGTGATCCTAGATTTAAATGAATGTGATTACCTTCCCCAGATGTGATCCAGGAAATCCAGGAGATCCTGGATGCGATCTTGAATTCGAACGGATGAGATGCTTTACCAAATGTGATCTGGGAAATCTCAGATGCAACCAAGGAAATGAGAGATGCAATATTTATTTCCTATATGTGATGATAAAAATCTGAATCACCTTTCCAATGCTTTTTGAATCGTAAAAAATGAAGTTTGTATGCAAAAGTTACAAAGGTTTTTGTGGAAGTGCCTCTTTATGGATTTTTTTATGGAAAAATAAGCCAAGATCCCACAAGAAGGAGTAGAAATAATAGAAGAATAATAAGAATAAGAAGAGGAATAAGAATTTTAAATTCTCCCTCCACTTACAATCTTGAAAAATCAGAAAAACACTCCTAATCACTTTAGAATGCTAGTAAAGAACCCGCAAAGTGGGTCCCAATGGGCATGCCAGAATGTAGACTATGGTTTATCTGCATCTGTTTTGAAAGGTGTAAACAAGAAAATGTTAGATAAATCTAAGCATTTATATCAGTTCAAAAACATAAAACATAAAAACCAAGCCACCTCAGATTGAGCCAAAACAAATGCATTCAAGCATTGTTTGATTTGCTTTGATTATGAGGGATGTGGGTGTGCTCTCTAAGAACTTGGAGCTTGTCTCTAATGCATTCTAGGAAGGATTTGATATAATGCATAAATGATTTATAAAAGCTTGAATAAAAACTAAGTTCAATCCATTAAGCTTATTCTAGGATGTGTGTAAAAAAGCATGAAATCTAACAAATATGCTAAATGCTTAAGCTCTAGAATGAATGTAACATTATAACACTACTCAATGTAAAAGATGTGAATTGGTGTTTTTCTCTAGGAAGAGGAGGGTATTTATAGGATTTTAGGAAGGGCTTGGGTTAGGAAGGAGAGTTAGGGTTAGAGGTAAGGTTTGGGGTAGAGTTAGGGGTAAGGTTAGAGGTGTGGTAAGGTTTAACCTTGGTCAAAGTTGCTCACACATGTGTGAGCAACACCAGGGAAGTGTGAAAGGGGAACAAGAGTGGAAGAGGAGACATGGGCTTCATTAATGACTTGTAAGAGTCATTAATGAGGATGTAAGAAGCATTTATGAGGGGTTTTGACCCAAAGTCAAAGTTTGAAGGTTTAGGCTAAGAAATGTAGGAATCACTTTTTAATTAGGTTTAAATTGAGATTAGGAAATTCTAGAAGAGGTTAGGGATTTATAGAAAATTTCCAAGGTTTTAGGATTTAAATAAATATTTTATTTATTTAAAGGATTTTTGGTCAATTTATCAATTAATAATTAATAAATAGAGGAAAAATCACTCAAACTTGATTTAAATGATTTGGGTAGGGATTCTTTAATTAAAGATGTTTAATTAAAATAGGAGGATTTAATGGCATAAATATTAATTAAATAATTAAATAATAAATGATAATATCATTAGGGGTTTTTGGAAATAAAAATATTAAATTATTTTCTAAAGGATTTTTAGGCATCTACAGTCCCTATATTATCACAACTCGTTTCAGCTCAGGAGCATACCGGTTATCAACACCCGAAGGGGAACCTATGAGTGATCCCATCAACATCATTCATCTAAAGAAATTACATGCATGACCTATGATGAGTATCTGAAAAAATCTCTAAAAAGTGAAAAATGTCCTGAAAAAATCATTGTCTTGGTGAAAAACCTGGTAAAGAGGCACCTTGACAATAACACAAAAAATATAAAAAGATAAAAATATTAAAAAAACTAAAAATAAATAATTTTCCAATGGTGAAAACTTGGCAATCAAACGTCTTGGGCAAGTATGTTGGCAAAAACCTAGAAATAGATGCCATACATAGTGGATTGCGCCACTATCTATCAAAATCCCACTCCATCACAATCTCGTATCTGCCCACTATCTCCCCACCAAAATACCTACCTCAAACCCATATGCATGGGGTGCTCCATCACCACATGCACACATCAAAGGTTGAATTTTTGTCCCGCATTATGAGCTCCTTGTATATATCCATTTTAAAACAAGTCCTATCCTTGAAGCTTGAGCTTTTCATATGTCTATCACATGATGACCTATTCTAATTCCAGAGCTTTTGTAAATATCCAAATTATATATTAGTTGATCTGATTGTACTATATTGTTAGGTACCATTGTACATATCCTCATATGTCTCATAGAAACATGATCAATTACATTGTCTCATCACAACCTTGTACTTTAACAAGTCCCTTAGTAGAAATCCTTGATTATGTGGTTTCCCTAAAGTCATCTTTTGTTGTCACATATAATTTGCAGCCAATCCTATCAATAGGTCCTTTTAGGATGCATCCTTCCTCATGTTCGATCTAAATCCAACATCTTCTCATCAGTCGCTCTCTTTTGGAAAAGGGCATCTTTTGTATTTATCGTATTTATTTTTAATTGTATTCTTTGGTTCTTGATAATGTTTTTCAAGGCTTCTCATTGTTCCACTCCTCGAAGTCACCAAGATCTCATTATATCATGGTGTGTTGTGAATGGAGGCAATGTGGGGTAAGTTTTTTGATCTTTCCACTTTCTTCTTGTGAGTTGGTTAGATGTGACCCTTGCACATCCAACATGTGATCATTTTGGGTTACATGGTGCACCTAGTAAATATCGTTTGTCTATGGTTTTCCAGCATTGTTTCCACTGTGGATCCTCCTGGGTCCATGTGTGATGCTGGGGAAATACTTACATGTTTTTGTGTGTCAGTCCTAGGCAATGATGGTGACAAGGCCTTGAGTTCCTAGTAACCTTGTCAGGTCTCTAGTGTTTCTATATCAAACTAAGTGCTCAAAAATACATGGTGGTATTCTGTCTCAGACTACCCTACACTCAAGCTTCAGGACAAATCCTTCCATAAATCCCCAAATAAAATCCCATCATGAATCCTAAGAAATCCTCAAAATCCACAAAAGATCCAAATCCACAACAAAAATCCTCATAACTCCAATCATCACCTATGAACCCATCTCCCTCGAATCCATCCCCTCTCCAAAAATGACCAATCATCCTGATGCAAACTGGAAACACTAACACCATCTCATTGCCTAAAATTCCTAACCCATAGATTTTGATTGTGCAAGTGTTCACCCCCATCCTAGTTAGCCTCTCACAATGAGGGTTCATTCGGGCCATGATATTCTTCATATGTGCATCCCACCTACTCATTTTCATCCTCATCACCATCTCATTTGCATTCATTTTTGTTTGCATTCACTTTCTCTTGCATTCATTCTAGTGTACATTCATTTTTAAGGTTGCATTTGGGTTGCATTTATTGAATCCTTTTAGTTATAATCATGTCATTAACTAGTTCATTAATCATTATCTACATTGAGTGCATTCATCCTTCATCTAGTTTATTATCTCATTTTAGTTGCCTCATTTTCATTAGATTTAGTATAGTTTATTGCATTCATTACTTAGCTTTGTGCATTTAATCCATTTTAAGTGTTCATCTTAGGTGAGAATTTAATAGAGTTTGCCTCCATTAATTCCATTAGCTTGCATTATTAAGTCATTTAGTTATCTTGCATTGTTAATCATTTTAGTTATCTTACATTGTTAATTATTTTAGTTATATTGCATTATTAATCATTTTAGTTATCTTGCATTGTTAATAATTTTAGTTATCTTGCGTTGTTAAGTCATTTTAGTTATCTTGCATTGTTAATCATTTTAGTTATCTTGCATTGTTAATCATTTTTTATCTTGCATTGTTACAACATAATAGATAAGAACATCATAAATCATAAATCACATACATCCATCACATGTATAAAATAAAATTACCAGACACTTATGTACATCATATCCATTCTGCATCCACAAAGTGTTAGTCATTGCATCCTGCATAAATCAGATTTGACACATAATGCATCACATAGATATCTGAAGCACATATCACAATCCATAAGCACATCAGATCTTGTATCAAAAATATGTTATTGCCATATCATAATCATCTAAAGCATCACATCCTACATCATACATGTCAGTACATCATGCATCCATACATTTTCATACGTAAACATAAGAAAATTAGCTCATAACATACAATATCCCACCCAACTCAGCATCATATATATATCTCACAAGAATAATAAAGAATGTCTCCAAACCCAACATCAATGAATCAATAAATATTTGAATGTCCCATAAGTGTCCATCAAATAATAATATACATATTAGGGACAATTCCCTCAAAAAAATAATATACATCATCAATGCATCATAATATACATGGCAAAATAATGCAACATATCATTTCTCATCTCTCTCTCTCTCTCTCTCTCTCTCTCTCTCTCCCCTCGAGGAGGCTACATCTATACATCTAAGTCAAGGTAGGAAGTGGTGTCCTATATGAGATCTAAAGTCAGGGAAACCTTTGGTGGATCTATGGAGGCATTGTTGTCACTTATATCCTCATCACCCTAGGTTGAGGCCTATCCACTAAACTATACACACTTGTAACCTATACCTATGTGGGTTCCTGTGAGGGCCCTGTCACATCTCCCTCTTGTCCTATGCTTGATCCACCAATATTTGACCCCTCTGCCTCAGCCATCTATACTAAGCCCACAAATGAACATTGTTGACTATGTATTTGTCTTTATTGGTGGCTCTCCCACCATATCCTATGAGAGGGACTAGTCCCAAAGTGATGCCACCTATCTTATGGCTACTCCCCCCTCTTATCCCATTCCTTGTCCCAGTGGATCTTGATCAGCTAGCCTATCTATAATGAACTATCCTATCCTATGGAATAGAGGTGTGATACATGGCTCTACATCACCCCACCTACTCTCTAAGGTATGCTACCTCCCTATCTAATCTGTGGACCTCTTGGGCCTCACCTGCCTACCCCCCTCTCCTAGCCTAAGCTACGACTAACTCCCACATTAGTGAATCTCGCTCATCCTATAGCCTGTCCCTTTCCACTTGTAGGTTGTCCCTCTCCTACCTCAACTAATATCGCTCATCTATGGTCTCCATCTCATCCTACAATGCTTGTGCTCAATAAAAAATGAGAGTATTTATCCCCCTTTGTGTATCACATAGAATTTGGATGGTTGTGGCATGTATGGCCTATAGTGATGCTAGTTGTACCACAAGATCTATTCCTCCCCCACTTGAGGATGATCCTACCCATGTATCACCTGTAGGGGACTGTCCTGATACTAGGACCTATGGACCATCTCCCCCCCGTCTCCTCCATCTCCTATCCCATCTCTTCCAACACCACCCATATCTCCTCCCACATCCATGTCCATCTAATCCCCCCTCCACTAGCTGGCTCTCCTCCCCTCCCCTCCTCTCTACTCTTCTCCTATCCATCATCTCCCTTCCCTTCCCTCCTTAGGGCCTATGACACTCATGTGGCCACTGCTGCTCTCCTAGCCCAGGGTAGTATGACTACCCCTCACCCTCTCCCTAATCTCCTCCTTTCTCCCCCCACTCTCCCCATCTTCACTTGAGATGTTGTTGCACTAATCCTCTTAGGCTTTGGTAGAAACTTTGTCCTCCCCACCACTCATGACCACTTGAACCATGCCTTGTACTCTTGCATGCTCTTTGCATCATCCTCCCCTCCTACCCAATCGCATTAAACAACCTAAATAGCTCTCCACATTGTGATTAATCCATGCATATCAAGAGGAGCCCCAAACTCTAAGCACTTCTCTCATGTGGTGCGCTAGTACCAATGCTCTACATCTAGCACTCCTTGTGTATATTTGAATTACTGGGATACCTGATCTAGTCTATACTTCTCTATTATATAATCCCATTTCCCAGTCATGTATGTTAAATTCATGGAAAAGAGAATATGTGTCTGATCTTTTGACCACAACCCCACCCTCATGTATGACCTCCATGTGATGCCATCCCTAACCCCATCTTGAACCTCCCTCCAATAGTTAGTGTCATCTACGTCATGGTAGGTCAATAACTCACCCCAACTATACACCATAGGCTGATATGCCTACCTATCCCTCCTCCCCACTACACTCAATACAACTATATGGTCCCATCCCCATACTTGTAGTAGGGTTGCAAACACTATACTCTGACCCTGTCCCTCTCTAGCATGATATACAATCTGGTGGAGGTCCATGTATATCTTTGTGAGAATTAGGGTGCCCCATGTAGAGGAAACTGTTATACACTGAATTTGCACCTCTGATCTCAAGCTCTCGTAGTCTTGATAATCTAGTATAACATGGGACTCATCTCAAGGTTGTGGGACCTTTTGCTAACTGAGATGAGACCTCCAGATTCTAGGCTGGTTCCTCTTGGATAATCACCCTGATTTGCTCTTAACATGAAATGTAAATAACTTTGAGGGAAAGGGATAGAAGGAGTGCATGGAAGGGGAAATGATTGAAAGAAAATCTATCCTACTAGGTGATGCACCAAAAATTGGGCTATGAATTGCAGTATGAGGAATGAAACTAGTGAAAGGCTTAGGTCTAGGAGATCATAGCTTACTGAATAGGCTGGCATAAGTATTTCATAAGAGGGCCTAAAAATTAGACACAATCTATGACCTGCAAGCAGACATTCTCTTCAGCAAAAGGGGGCACAGGAATGAGACAGAATGATAGGGGCTGAAGAATACCCACAAACTCACTCAGATCAGATCAAACACAGTAGTGCACATTCAAACTAAAAGTAAGAGGAATCAAGGAAACTAAGAATCACTGAAAGCATTCATAAACTTCAATCCAATAAGAGATAATGCAAACAGGGAAACACAAGGACATGAAAGACTGTCACAAAATGCCTCTGCAATGCTTGTATTATCAATGGGAATTTTACAACCGTAGAAAGCCAAAGGGGCAAAAAATGCCACAAATTGCTCTCTGAGAAAGAAAACTCTTCCCTTTTACAATTGGCCAACTCTCCTTTACTACAGGCTCCAAAAATGAATATATACATCCCCTGCACGCAGGCAGGAATCAAATTTTTTTAGGGATACATTAATATGCATAAAATAATCAACCCTAAAATTAGTCACTTCTGATCATAAAAGATATCCCTACAACATTAAAATTGATCAGATATCTCTCCTTTATGTGCCCATCTTTAAATTGATCATGCCTGCAGACACAAGACCTTGACCTGACAACCCCTTGCAAGCCCACCAAGCCATGAATGCTCAAATCTGATCTTAGATCCTTGAAAGGACCACAAATGGCTACCCAAAAGATCTCTGCAAATTCTCCCAACTGCAACCGCCTCTAAAATCATCAATTTTCTTCAGCTACCCGCACTTGTAAATGTTTATCTTGGAAGAGAACCCACGAAAAATGATGCACCGCTTTAAAATACCACTGGTCGCATGATCGCATGAGCTAAAAAAGCCTCATGCGATCATGTGACAAGCTTCATTGAAATTGCCACCGCTTGACACACAGACACCTGGACCTGCGAGATCCACCACCTGCAGCTGCTAACAGCTTGTCACATGGTCACATGGGCTCGGAAGAGCCCATGTGATCATGTGACCAACCGTAAGAGGTTACCTGATAACTGCTAGCGGCACCACCGAAACTGTTGGCGTTGACTACAAGAATAACCCCAAGTTCACTTTTCCTTTGGTCGCCAAGTTGCATTATCTTTTCTTAACCTCGGGCTCCATTTGGTGACTACGCGAAACAAGCTAACCATGCAACCATGCTCTTTGCCAAGTCTAGAGGCCTTGCTAAATCATATCTACTAGCTCGGCAAACAAAGAAACCTTTATGGACACCGCCAAGTTAGAAGGAAAAGAATGGCCTCCGCTAAACCTCTGCTAACAAGGTCTGGCCCCACAAAAAAAATTGCACCACTTTTTGAAAAAGTCAACAGTCACGTGATCACATGAGCTCGAAAGGCTTCATGCGATCATGCGACAACCCTTAGAAAATCTTCCTTCGCTTGCCACACAAGATGCATGACCCTACCAAAACATCACATCTGTCAAACTTCATCATGTGGTTCAACTGAAACTAACCACATTCGCTGAAAAACTTAGAAGAATCAAACGGTTATCGCATGATCGCATGGGATCGGAAGATCCCATGAGATCATGCACCAGCCGTTGATCTTGGGTCAACTGGTGCCTCCACTGACCATCTGACCCATTGCAAACTGGACACGTCACTAGCCAAGGTCCCACCACGGAGGTTGCCGAAGTCTGCTGACTGCTTGTCACATGGTCGCATGCGGTTAAGAGGCCGCATGTGATCATGCGACCAACTGCAAGACCGCAAACCGCCACCGTCGAAACTGTTGACAGTTTGTCACATGGTCACATGGGCTCGGAAGAGCCCATGTGATCATGCGACCAACTATAGGGTGTTAGCCGATAACTAGACACATTACCTCGCTGTTTGTTGACTGCTTGGATGAGCCCACGGTGCCGCATCAACGGTTGTCATATGATCTCATGGGATCGAAAGATCCCATGTGATCATGTAACAACTGTCGAATCTTCCTGCACTGGCACGGCCTTAGGCACTGGGACCTGCTTGTCGGAGTTACACACTTAGGGTCAAAAACATAGACGGTGTTGAAAACATAGAGGGTTTTCAAGCGAAGGTCAAAAACACACTAAAATTTTAGAGCGGGGGGGTCAAAAACACATTGAGCTTTTAGACCAAAAGGCAGAAACATCCTGAGCCTGCAGAGAGGAGGTCGAAAACACACTGGGTTTTCGACACTTTGAGCATTTCGTTGGAAAACTAGACTGTGGCCGAAAATGAATGAGAGAAAAATTTGGGCAACATTTTGGTGACCTCTGTGGGATGTCAGCCTGCTAGACATTGGACCAGTTGCCTTGATAATCCATTGGGCATGGGGTCACTTCTTGAGCACAAAAACCTTCTGACAGGGAGAGGGGCAAAACTGAACCAACAAGACAAAATGTGCACGGGCACTTCTTGGAAAGCAGGAAACTACTCTAGGAAATAGGGGAAAGAAAATAGGGAAACCTATCCTAACCTAAACTAACCAGTGCAGAGACCTAGTTAAACAAAGCCATTCACTGGTAAGCTGAAGTAGCTACCCTTTCTCCTCAAGGCTTTGCACTTTTCATGCAGGAGAATAGCTAACAAGGAAGGAAGTACACATAGTTGTATGAAGAACTAATGCACTACCTCTTGAAGGACATAAAAAAATTGACTCACCTCCACCGACAGATTTTTATCTCCATTATCCAGGGGTAGATAAGTGATTTGATCCTGCCTTTGCTGAACCGCAAGTTCACCCTCAGCCTCGGCTTCATTTGAAGACTCATGTTTGGACACAAACATGACTAGATTTTTGTGGCCGGCCTCTCTTCTTGCTAAGTACCTTAAAGGGCAACCCCTAGAAAGAATGAACTTGGGGCTCCTTTCACTGTTGTCAGGATCTTCAACTACCAATTCATGCAGAGGAGCTTCTTCTTCCACATCATTTCTCTTATCAACATTCTTAGCAGTAGGCTTCTTTTTAGGAGAACATTCCTCTCTTTGTTCTTCAACAGCTGAGATGGGTGACACATTAGAAGCATTGTAATCTTCAACAAAACCAAGCAGCTCTTCAAATAAATCAGCCTCCAATTCGATGGTCTGCTTGGAACCATTAAAAGATTCATCAGATAACTGTGATATAGCCTCTTTCTCCTTTTTACAAAGAGCTTCCTCAAGTTGTATCCGATGAGTCTCCTTATCATTTGCACCCTTTAGAATCAAGAGCCCTATTATTTCTTTGTGCTCTTGTATTTCTTTATCATAAAACTCCTTATGGGCTGCCAACTCCTGTTCTTTCTCAAGCTGAAATTTAATGCCCCTATCAAACATGGCTTCCATTAAAGTTTTCTGGTCTTGAACCACCCTTTCACAGTTATTCTTATAAACCTCCAAATATTTATAAGCAACCTTCTGAGCTGCTAATGTTCTTTGGAAATCTTCCTCTTTCTCAGCTATAGCAGCACTAACCTTAATCAAGTTTTCCTTGTGAACTTTGTGTAGTGTTGCCAGGTTGCTTGTAAGGGTTGCCTGACTTTTTGTTGTCCTGCAATGACTTCCTCACACTGCTTCCATCTAGCATCAAACTTCTCCTTTGCTTGTGTCTGCATATGCTCCCTTTATGTTTCCAGCACCTCCTCATAGTGTTTCTTTTGTGCTTCCAGCCTCTCAGCAAGCATGGCCTCATTTCTTTTGTATTGTTCTGCCAGATACCTCCTGTAACCTTGATCCTGCTGAGCCAAAGCTTGTTGTTGTTGGATCTGGGCATGATGAACATGCTCTTTCAAAGAAAGAATCTCCTCTTGAGGTTGTTGGTGTGAGTAATTCCACTGCCATGATGCTAGAAGCTGGGTGGGTGGGGGGCAAGCATAAGATGACTGCTGCTGGCCTCCATGAAATGAAGGGATACCCTCATGAAAAGAAGGATGGTAATCCATCCTAGGTACTGAATCTCCTTGAAACTAGTAGATGTGAACTTGGAGTCACCAGATATGCCAAATAATGACCTCTCAAAGGTCTGCAACTTACTGGAAGCATATCAGAACCAGCAAGAATCATGAAAACTATGACTTCTTAGTCCCACTGGGCGTGCCATAAATGTTATACACTAAATTTGCACCTCTGATCTCAAGCTCTCGTAGTCTTGATAATCTAGTATAACATGGGACTCATCTCAAGGTTGTGGGACCTTTTGCTAACTGAGATGAGACCTCCAGATTCTAGGCTGGTTCCTCTTGGATAATCACCTTGATTTGCTCTTAACATGAAATGTAAATAACTTTGAGGGAAAGGGATAGGAGTGCATGGAAGGGGAAATGATTGAAAGAAAATCTATCCTACTAGGTGATGCACTGAAAACTGGGGTATGAATTGTAGTATGAGGAATGAAACCAGTGAAAGGCTTTGGTCTAGGAGATCACAACTTACTGAATAGGCTAGCATAAGTATTTCATAAGAGGGCCTAAAAATTAGACATAATCTATGACCTGCAAGCAGACATTCTCTTCAGCAAAAGGGGGCACAAGAATGAGACAGAATGATAGGGGCTAAAGAATACCCACAAACTCACTCAGATCAGATCAGACACAGTAGTGCACATTTAAACTAGAAGTAAGAGGAATCAGGGAAACTAAGAATCACTGAAAGCATTCATAAACTTCAATCCAATAAGAGATAATGCAAACAGGGAAACACAAGGACATGAAAGATTGTCACAAAATGCCTCTGCAATGCTTGTATTATCAATGGGAATTTTACAACCGTAGAAAGCCAAAGGGGCAAAAAATGGCAAAAAATGCCACAAATTGCTCTCTAAGAAAGAAAACTCTTCCCTTTTACAATTGGCCAACTCTCCTTTACTACAAGCTCCAAAAATGAATATATACATCCCCTGCACGCAGGCAGGAATCAAAATTTTTTAGGGATACATTAATATGCATAAAATAATCAACCCTAAAATTAGTTACTTCTGATCATAAAAGATATCCCTGCAACATTAAAATTGATCAAATATCTCTCCTTTACGTGCCCATCTCTGAATTGATCATGCATGCAGACACAAGACCTTGACCTGACAACCCCCTGCAAGCCCACCAAGCCATGAATGCTCAAATCCGATCTTAGATCCTTGAAAGGACCACAAACAGCTACCCAAAAGATCTCTACAAATTCTCCCAACTACAACCACCTCTGAAATCATCAATTTTCTTCAGCTACCCGCACTTGTAAATGTTCATCTTCGAAGAGAACCTGCGAAAAATGATGCACCGCTTAAAAATACCACAAGTCGCATGATCGCATGAGCTAAAAAAGCCTCATGCGATCATACGACAAGCTTCGCTGAAATTGCCACCGCTTGACACACAGACGCCTGGACCTGCGAGATCCACCACCTGCAGCTGCTAACGGCTTGTCACATGGTCGCCTGGGCTCGGAAGAGTCCATGTGATCATGCGACCAACCGTAAGAGGTTACTCGATAACCGTTGGCGGCACCACCGAAACTATTGGTGTTGACTGCAAGAATAACCCTGGGTTCACTTTTCCTTTGGTCACCAAGTCGCATTATCTTTTCTTAACCTCGGGCTCCATCTGGCGACTACGCAGAGCAAGCTAATTGCGCAACCATGCTCTTTGCCAAGTCTGGAGGCCTTGCTAAATCATATCCGCCAGCTCGGCGAATAAAGAAACCTTTACGGACACCACCAAGTTAGAAGGAAAAGAATGGCCTCCGCTAAACCTCCGCCAACAAGGTCTGGCCCCACAAAAAAAATTGCACCACTTTTTGAAAAAGTCAACGGTTGCATGATCGCATGAGCTCGAAAGGCTTCATGCGATCATGTGACAACCCTTAGAAAATTTGCCTCCGCTTGCCACACAAGATGCATGACCCCGCCAAAACATCACATCTATCAAACTCCGCCATGTGGCCCAACTGAAACTAACCACATTTGCTGAAAAACTTAGAAGAATCGAATGGCTGTCGCATGATCGCATGGGATCGAAAGATCCCATGAGATCATGTGCCAGCCGTTGATCTTGGATCAACTGGTGCCTCCACTGACCATCAGACCCACTGCAAACTGGACACGTCACCAGCCAAGGTCCCACCATGGAGGCTACCGAAGTCTGCTGACTGCTTGTTGCATGGTCGTATGTGATTAAGAGGCCGGATGCGATCATGCGACCAACCGCTTGAAGCCAATTGCTAGACCGCAAACTGCCACCACCGAAACTATTGACAGTTTGTCACATGGTCGCATGGGCTCGAAAGAGCCCATACGATCATGCAACCAACCATAGGGTGTTAGCCGATAACCAGACACGTTACCTCACTGTTTGTTGACTGCTTGGATGAGCCCGTGGTGCCGCATCAATGGTTGTCATATGATCTCATGGGATCAGAAGATCCCATATGATCATGTGACAGCCGTTAGATCTTCCTGCACTGGCACGACCTTAGGCACTGGGACCTGCTTGTCGAAGTTGCACACTTAGGGTTGAAAACACAGACGATGTGAAAAACATAGGGGGTTTTCGAGTGAAGGTTGAAAACACACTAAACTTTCAGAGTGGGGGGGTCGAAAACACATTGAGCTTTCAGACCAAAAGGCAGAAACATCCTGAGCCCACAGAGAGGAGGTCAAAAACACACTGGGTTTTCGACACTTTGAGCATTTCATTGGAAAAATGGACTGTGGCCAAAAATGAACGAGAGGAAAATTTGGGCAACAAAAACCTCGACATATACTATCCTCACCCGTAGGGATATATCAGTGCTAATCTCATGCTATTCCCTCCCATGTTAGGGGCAATGTACCCTTAAACCAACCCACACACATAGAAACACACCTGATGAACTGCAGGCACCACATCCAAATGCCTATCTAAGGATAACTTCCCATGACACAAGATAGGTACAACCCCTAGTCCCACTAATGATGTCACTACCTTTTGTTGGGTGGTATCTCTCGTAATCACCTTTCTCCCCCAAATAGGAAGCTAAAAACTCTTGTTATCCTCTAGTGTGATCATCATCTCCCCTATCGAAAGATGAAAGGTGGCTATCTCTGAGTACCACCACTTACACATCTCTATCACCATCACCATGTAGGCCCTCCTACAGGGCATTCAAGCCAAGTACCCCAATCTAATCACATCCACCCACACCTTATCAGTTGGGTAAACTGATCTGTTGCACGTAACATCATGACCTTCCTCTCCTGCAATATCTTTCAATCAATGGACCATTGGAACCAATCAAATCTAGTGGCATCAATTTTTTTTCCTACAAATTCCTAGCCTATGAACCACCAAGTTCATCCCTTCGTCCCGTCCCCTTCTAAACCCCCTTTTTCGAACCCAAAATCTAAATTCCCATAGACTAGTCCCAATGTTCTCGCAAAGTAGTCAGTCCTCGATGCCTAGTAATCCCATAGGCATGGGATTTCTCAACCTATTCTTAACCCCCAATCGCAAGAATGTATTCCTATGGAAAAAGGTCTCCTACCCCCATGATCCCTCTTTGGATCACATAATTTTCTAACCCCAAAGTCTTTTTTCTCTGAGAACACAATCCCGCCAAAAATTCATTGTGGGATCACATTCTCACATTAAAACCCTATACCCAACCCATTTCGGTGAATCCACCAAAATCCTATTCTTTCCTACCCTTACCCCTGATCCCATGTATTTTTTGTGCAATTGGGATCCCACCAGACATGAGGGCAATCAAGCTGGTCCTGAGCCTATTGGATCACACATTTGCAACTTAAAACTTAAAATAAAGTACAAAGTACAAAGTTAGGTTGAAGACCCTACTTGTCTATCTGGGGCTCGGTGTTGCCTTACGCTCCTCATGATCTCTGTTTGGTGCCTCAGTCCTCCTCTCACCATCATAATATGTTATATCAGAGCTAAAAAATACAAAGAATCTCTAAGCTCAAATATGTACAAATAACCCCTTTCAGACCCTCTTGGCCCTTATTAAACCCACCCCAATGCTCCATTTCTCCTCCTAAACCCCCCAACCCCCATTCCCCCCCCCTATTTCTCTCCCAAGTCTCAATTTCTTGCTTGTATCACCTTGTCTTCACTTGTTGTTACTCCTTTCCCTCCTATCTCACCTGCCCCTTTTTCCTTTCGAGACACCGTTTGGGCCCCTTTTTCTTTCCCTTCCACCCTCTCAAGGGCACATCACCCATTCTAATTCTCTTCTTTGTATTTGGGGGCAACTTCATTGTTTGTTAATTCTTTGTGTCATCTATTATTTGAAAACGTCTTCAAAATAGTGTTATTTTAACACTATGTCAAAAATGGGCAAAATGTAGACACCTAAATTTGATTACACAACTAAGTAATCCTATTTAGTTCTCTCCTAGGATATTCATTGATTAAATATTTAATATTTATTTAATTTATGTCATCCCCCTAGTTAATTAATTTAATTAATTAACTATAGTCCAATTAATTATTTAAGTGGCAACCCATAGTCTAATAATTAATTAAATCCCCTTCCTCTATTAATTTAAATAAATATATTTATCTATTTAAATTAATTCATAAACCCCTTTCCTCCCACTTGGAATTAAATAATATATTTAATTCATTAAGAGCACATGGCTCCTAACTTTAACCCCAACCTAACCCCTCACTTGACCACCTAAATCCTAGTTCCAACCTGACCCAACCCATTCATATATACTAATGCTTCTTAATTATCTAATGACCCATGATTAGCTAATCTGATCCTCCACTCATTCTCTTTCCTCCCATCACATCCTGTTAATTGTCCCTCTTTCCCTCTAATCCAAGCCTAATCACCCACTAAAGATTTGCACAATCACAATCCATGGATTAAGAAATCCTAACCCAACCGAAGTCAACCCTCATGTCACATCCTCACATCTCCCAACCTCCAAATCTCATGTCAACCTTAAATTCTCTTACATTCTTCTTATACACTCCACCCATCTCTTACACTTCTGTCCCTTCTCACATCTCCCAAAATGGTCATATTCCCTCATTCTTCCAAACCTCTCTCCTAGTGACACTTGTCACAATGAGAGGCATTAGAGAAAGCACAATCCATGTTCTCTCTCTCAAATGCATCTTCACCCTTCCTCAGGTTTTCATCTTGACTTCCCATTTCACCCTCCCTTTGCTTATAAATTGAACCCTTCACTCCTTAATTTTCATCCACCATCAATACATTGTTATAATGCCATTTTTTCTTCAAATCAATAAGAAAGACAACTCCATAATGCCAAAATACTTACTCACCATTTAAGCTTGATAAAAGTATCCATTGAGCACACATCCCCCATCTTGGACAAATCTACACATCAATAAAAGCTTCCTGGGTGCTTGAGGTTTGCATTCACATTAAGTATTATGATTTTCTTTGTCTAATCTTAGATATTTTTAATGATTTGTTTATTGAATGTTTAGTTTATCTTTATGTTCCTAACTCTCATTTCAATTACATACAAGTTCATTTCTAATTAAATGCTTAGTTGTTTCATTTAAAAATTAGAATTCTATAGGAAACCTCAGTTAGATTATGTTCAATCTATTCTACAATTTGACACTTCTAAATCGATAGATTTTTTACGAAGTCTGTTCAAAGTTTTGAGTTAAGAATTAGAATTATGAAAAAATCTTAGTTGTTCCATGTAGATAAAGATAGAACTCCCGGAGAACTCCTGGAAGCTCCTCATGGTAGAGCATTATCTATAAGCCAGTTATTATTCTATAGTGCAGAACCCCAAACTAGTATCATTCCTTATCACAGATAGCCATAGGACATGCCGTGTTCAACAATTGATAAATTAAATTATGCAAGTTGTGACAAAAAAAACCTTGTCCATTAGAGAGATTTGAATTTTTGTGTCCATGGTTTTCGAGATATTGTTGTTTTCTCCTTCAAATGATGATGGAACATGCTTCACCATACTTCACAAAGCTGGCTAATGTTTTTGCAGACACATGGTATGCCAAAGAAACAAGGTTGGAAATAGACAAATCAGAGAAGATGAGGGTGTGAAGATGGAAATTATGAGGGATCTGGTAATAATTAAGGACCCAAATGATGATATTCAAGACCCATGATTAGCTTCACATACCAGAGGCCTTAGAGGGGGGCATTACAGATAAAGTTAAATCAAAATCTTGTCATTGTGGGTTCACGGATTTGGAATTTTGGCTTGCCCCAGTACATAGTCCCCAATGTTCAGCCTTGCCCAAAATTAATTCGTGCCATGGAAAGGCATTTTGATGTAGAGAGCTACATCATTCAGTGTGGTGGGCTAAAGGTGATCCTAAGCTTGAATTCTATAAGAAGTGCATATTATGTATCATGCACGAGATGGTGAACAATGTGCCCTTCAATAAAAATAAAATTGAGAATGAGTAGAATTAGTTACCCAACCAAAGGGATTTATCGGAATGAAAGTTGCAGACCAAGTTCCCTAGTAGGCCAAGGTTCCCAATGCCCTTTTTGACTTTTAAAGGTGATTCTAAGGATATCTTCTCTATGGTTTCTTTTATTTTCAAAATGGAGGGAGATGATTCTGTAGAATAATTCTAGGTGTCCATGGCATACAAGTTAAAAATAGTCTCAAAATCTAGTATCCGGTTCAATTTCATTGACACCATTACAGAGGGTATGCCATAACAATTCACATGTTTCTATATCAAAATTAAAATTACTTTTCAAGGTTTTTAGACTTGGATATGGTGGATATCCTTGAGAAAAGGAAGCCTATCTCTATGTGCACCCTTGCCTCGGAACAAGCCCAATGAATATGATGAATTCTTAATGCAATTTCTAAGGCCCTCCATGAGCATCTTCCAAGACCAATTTGATAAGGGTAGATTTACTACAACCCAAATCACTTGGCTAAAAAGTTGTGAACTTTGGGTGGAATGGTTCTATGGAGCCAATTTCACTATTGTTTGAGCTCATAGTTTTATTGAGAGGTCCTTCCTGCTCGCTACCTTTGTTCCAAATAAATTCTTGGCCCTAGAGGTTTTCAAATAGATTTCTATGGTTCCTGAGAGGATGGGATTAGGAAAAAAAAAAATGATGATATATAAGTCACCAATCACTTTTGGTTATGTGACTTTGATTAAGTGAAAATATGAGAACCTGTTAAGATCAAAGCTAGCTCATCTTGGTCTTCCCTTGCTTCGTTATTGCTAGAATTTTGATTCTAACAGATTTATGTCTAGAAGATTCAACCCCTCTGTTCATCTCCCTCGATCGTATTAAGATGAGAAGAAGAGCCCCACTCAACTGACATAAGATATTTTCATTAATCTCTCCTCTCTACATGTTGGTTCCAGCTCCACTCGGTTGGACTTTTATGATATAAAGGTTTTCTTTAACCCTATTGTTAAAATATTTCTGAACCTAAATACAAATTTGAAAAATGAGGGTTTGTTGGAAGAGAAGATTTCTTCCTTTTGGATTTAAAGGCAAGAAACAAAGTCAGGCTACATCACTCTAAATGTTTTTGAGTTGAATGGAACATTTGAGGAGGAGTGGGACAATGACACGGTGAAGGTTCCACTTCCAAAAGTTAGGAACATTAATTTGTTCCTTGTGTGCCTAATTCTCTTTGGAAGCAACAAATAGTGGTAGTGGAAGTAGATGAGGAACCTATAGAAGTAGTAATACCTCAAAAAACAAAAGAGCAGTACCAAGACACCAGAGTGTCAAAAGGGGAAAAATCTCATAATTTGTATACCCAAAATTTGGTGACAAAAAGGAGAATGCACCTTAAGACTATTTCTCCTCTTGAGAATAAAATAAGAAAGATACATGTATTTGTATTATAAGGTACTGAGAGGGGGGTGGGGTGAATCAGTGCATCCATAATTCTAAAATTTTTAATAATTATCTTCCAGAATAACCAACATGCAAATGATAATATAAAAATGAAGCATAACATATAAAGCATTCACACACAATGAACACAAGACACGATATTGTTCTCATGAAAAATCTTGTTAGAGGGAGAAAACCATGCATGGGAATGATTCCCACAAGTTTCACTAGTGCACTAATGAAATCTTCACTATTAGGAGTAATAAAAAAACCTTTCTTAGGTTATACCTAGTTAAGAGTACTTATAGCCTGGTTAAGAACTACAACAATCCTGTTAAAGACTACCATGTTAAGGGATTTAAAAATCCTTCTAAGAGTTCACCTTGTTAGAGGATGTATACTTTTGATCCTATTAAAGATCCTTCTCACCTTGTTAAAAGTGACCTTGTTAAAGGATTTATCTTTCCAATCTATTAGAATCAACAAGTAAAGAGTGATCTAATGTTTTCACTCACTGCATGATATATCCAACATATTCTAATCAATTGTGCTACTCTGAACACTTTACTACATCCGTACTATTTTCAACAATCTTTTTCATTCACCATGTACCATTGCAACAACATTCTTAATGATTTTATTAACCATTTATATACTTGTTCTAGGTCAGTGCTAGAACCCTAAAATGTTTTACAAGTTATCCCTCAAATCCAACTTAACATATGAGTGAGCGCACCAAAATAAAAACTCAACATCCTTGATGTCAACCCAAAGAATAAAATATTGAAAATAGGTTGGCCAACCACTTACATTTGAATGCAACACTAATCTAACCAACTATACTAACTGGTACACTATACTAACTATATGTGTCACTTCAATCCTTAATAACTTAGTCATATATTTAAACTAACTGATGTGATCATAATAGTAGTCAAATATGTCTTTGTAGATAATGTATGTATGATTGCACACATGAACTTGATCTCCAACTCTAGATCTGATTGTATGAACCTTGGATATTGTCTTATTATCGATTGATTGAACACTTAGTTGCTTCTCCATTTGATCCTTCAATACCATTGGTAAATTTTATATCTTGACATCAATAGAACATGTTTCCAACAATGGCAACACCATAATACACTTATGTGATCAAAACACATATCACCTTCATCAACCACCAGCAATCTCCCCATTTGGCATTGACGGAAACACATAGAAAAATTTGTTTCTAAGTGCCAAAAATACATATCTCCCAATAAGAATTACAAATATGCATGCACCCTAAAGATCTTAGCTAACTACTACCACTACTCCCCCTTTGATAACAATGACAAAGGTGCTACAAGATTTACAAAAAGAAAAGTTTTATTAATCAAGAGTAGCATAGTACAATTTATAATCTATTGAATATCTCATAGAAATTAGTCTTCAACACTTGCCAATCATTGACCCATAACTTATGTAGAGTCTCCATAATGAGTATCTATCAATGAAGAAAAAATGTTGAGTCCTCTAATCCTTCAACTCTGTTCAGTAGGCGAGGTGGTAAGGCTTGCTCATCTTCCTTCATATTCTATTGTAGAATGTCTAATTTAGGAATCAAAATGCTCTGTAATTCCACAAAATTTCCAAGTCTCTTATTTTGTTCATCCCTGTAGTTTTTCAACTTCTAATTTATCTTTCCAACCTCAAATCCAAAAGATGTAGCAGCCATATGAATGGGATCAAAATTTTTGTGACAAAACATTCAACTCCTATTGAGCTTCACCATTTTTATTTTCAAGATCTTGCATAAAATGAGAAAATTAAAAAATACACTTCAGTGTCTTGTAATGCTTTCTTGATCTGGTGCACAACCAATGTAAGAGTGTTCCTATCTTGGGCAATAAACTATGATAATTTCTATGATCTTTCCTTTTCATAGACCTTTTCTACTTTTTCTATTGCAGCATCCTCCAATGTTTTGATCTCCTCACCAATAGTTGTTATTAACTATCCTAAATGATCAATCAAAGTAGCCTTCTCATAATAATTTACATTTGGGATTAAGTCAAAAAATATATCTTTGGCTTTCATTATGACTTGTGCCTCTTGCTTGATCCTATCTTTCTTGGCCTTAGTCTTGATTGTCATAGAAAATTGATCATTTCCTCTGGACTCATTGTGCTTAGGTCAACTTGTCCCTTAACCAATCTATCATTGTAAAGAATAAAATATATAAGTAATATGGTATGGTAGTATGTAAATGTGGTGTGAATGTGATATCCTTTACATATAGAAGAATTGGGAAAGGTAAGATTCTCTTCTTAATCCCAAATTCCCAAAGGAAAGATCCAAATAGATTAACCACAAGAAAATGGTCAATGCATAAATGAATCAATTGATTAGTAATAAGAAGAAAGAGGAAAGCATTACATTTCATTTTGGAATAGAGTATTAAAATCTTAATTGAAGAAAAATACTAACCTCAAAGTATAGTAGATCTGGAAATTGCTATTTTCTAGTGTTTGTATTGAGTTTTTGGAAATTCTACAATTAGATCTGGAATGGAAACACAAAGATAGAGAAAACCCAAAAATCATTAGCTTTTCAGATCCAAGTCAACCTTGACCCAAATATAGGTTGACCTTTACCCCTTTATATTGGCCTTGACTTGCACTGCTATGACAAAAATTCTATTCATGGATCCCAAAAGTTTGTTGAAAAGGGTATCTGAATCTGCTCTATAATTCAATGTTCTACACTTGCACCTGCAAGAAAAATGGTTTTGTTGTTTGGATGAGGGGTTTTCCTTGGTCAAACCCTGGTTTTGGAATTAAACTTAAAAATAGAATTGAAATTGCAGTAATAAACAAAGTAAATGGAACAATTCACCTTGCTTATGTTGAAACCCTTGTGGAGGATTTGAATCCTTGAATCCACAAGTATGGATGCTCCAAATGGATGTAGAATTGTAGGATGTAGGATGTCTCAAATAAATTGCCTTTATATCTTCAACACCAATCTTGAATGGATCTTGGAATAGGAAGAAGATTGAATGGATATGGATGGAGAACTCTTCAATAAGAGGGCTCCATAGAGCTTGAATCCTTCAATGGCTACCAATGGATCTCCTTGATGAATTGAATTCTTGAGTTCTTGAATGCTTGAATGCTTGAATGCTTGAATTCTTGAAATGCTTGAATACTTAAATACTTCCTTTCTCCTTCTTGCTTGCTTGGTAGATGATTGATGATTATTATTTTTTATCACTTGAATTGAAATGAGAGGAGAAGCCTTCCTTATATACTAGTTTAGGGCACAAACGTCTAGAGGGGTCGACATAGGAGAAATAAATTCCCATTAAGAACATACCATTAGAAGTGGACCTAAATTAAATACCTTTTAAGAGTTACCATTTCGAAGCCTGAAACAGCCGACTCGGAAGTGGGAAATAATTCTTTCTGAACCCCAACATTCAGAAATATTCAAAATTTGAAATTTAAACCCTGGTTCAAGGTTGAGGTCAACCTTGACCCAAAAGGTTGACCTTGAATCTCAGATAAAGAACCTCAAAATCATAGAGAAAGATACCAGAAATAGGTAGGAAAGAAGTGGAAAATAGGACATGACAGGGGAAAAAGCTAGATCCAAGTCAAAGACCCATTCAAGGCATTTGACATGACCCCAAACCAATTACTCGAAGGGCTAAACTAGTCCTAAAAGGAAGTGCTTCCATTTTTTGACGATACATTTAGCCCCCACTTTAGAAAGAGTATGGACTCGATGCAAACTTTTGGTAAAGGAGATCCCAAAGAAAAATAAAATCTTATTGAAATCAAAGGGACAAAGCAATCCTCAAGCCCCTAGGGACTCAAGTCTTTATCAACCCAAAGATTACAATAAGAGAGACATCACTAGAAAAAGAAGAGAAGAGGGGGTGAATACCTCACCCAATGAGAACTTATGTCCTATTGTGAATCACACAAGGAAACAACGCATCTGGAAAGATGGATTTGAACCACCTAGTGAATGTAGCTACTCACTAGTCAACCCATCAAGGATTCACCCTTAGGAGTATTCTTTTTCCAAAAGAGAAAAGCCAAAAAAAGAGAGATCCGCTCTTAAGGACACCTTCAACCTTAAGGGATCAAAACTTTGAAAATTGAAACTAGAGGGATCAAGAGAATAAGGTAAAAATCCATGCTTTAAGGATTAGTCTCTAATCCATAAAGGGAGAAAAGTTTTGAACAATATTTTGAATGTGCGTGTGTGGAAAAAGTGAGCAGAGTGTATGCCCCCACATTAAAGTTATCGTTAACACTTTAACAGGAGAAATGGCTTGAACGGAAACATAAACAACTCCACTGATTATGTTTCCACTACGAGATTCCCCCAAGCAAAGATAAATCAAGGGAAAGACCACATAAACATACAAAGAACACATAAGGGATCTACCTACCGTGGGGTTAGTATGATTATAAGATTATATATATATATATATATATAAAATTGCAAATGAATTGACATCATTCTCCAAAGAAAGTAGAACTACAATCACAATGGAGGAAAGAAAACATAAGATTTACAAAGAAGAGTCTTTTCGGACCACAACATGGAGACCAAAAAGAATCAGTGCTACCAAATCGCAAATCCAAGTGGACTACACAAGGAAAACATTTAAGAATAATAGCATAGGTACAACATAACATGAAAAAAACATATAGAAGAGTATAGATACATATAGAGGAATATTACAACAGGTTTGATTTCGTTATTACCTTGCACCAACAAAGTAACAAGGGTCGTATAAAAGAATCTAACAAATATTTAGAAAACACATTATGGGAGAAACACAATACAATAGGAAAACACACAAAAAGATACCATGGAGGACAAGCCAATCAAGTGCATCGTCTACTCTCCCCATCTCAGTCTATATCATTTAGGAAAGGTGGGAAACTCACAAGAGGGACTATATCCAACACAGTAGGAATAATAGCTAGTTCCAAACAAGGATCCTCTTGAGAATCATGATGTTTGATACTAGGTGTAATTATCAATTGTGTTGAAAGCATATTAGGTAAATCAATATCAATGTCAATAGTCTCATATTCATTATTAGCATCATCAAGAGTATCTTCTTCATCAAGATTAATCAAAATAGAATCTAAGATATGAATAGAATCATCATAATCATTCATCTTAACATCATTATTAACATTAACTTCTTCCAACACATCAGGCATAGACTGGTCAAAAGAAGGTAAAGAACTTTGAAGAATAGAGGCACAGGCCTTAGCTTGAGCCTGACACTTCTTACACCATTCATTGGAAGATCAATTATGTTTTGTCTTGTTTGAAATATGTTGAGAACTAGGAGGAACAACCACCGGTTCCTTCATAGGTTCTATAGGAGTATTAGTAGGATTCTTAGTAGGCTAAAAATAAATATTAGGAGCTTGATTAATAGGACTAGAAGCAATGGATAAAGGAGGTATGGAAGTCTTAGGCAAAAGACCACAATTAAGATCCATCTGAGGCATGCTTAACTCAACAATCTTGTGATGTTTATAGGCTTGATATGAGTGAAAAAGGTTATCGGGTCGAGAAGAACATGAATTAGGTAATGAAGACCAAAAGAAGTCAAGGGTAGCACAATCCCTAGGCCTAGAAGGTTGATATAAATTATGATTAATTGTCTTCACTTCCTCATCATGAATGAATGTAATACACTTATGGATAGGAGAAGCAACGACATGCATGGAATTCAACTAGGGAAACCAAACTTAACTTGAAACTGATGAGAAGTAGGAACAACAACGAAGGTAGTGTCCACAACAAAGTTCAACATGAAAGTTAATAGAAACAAATGATGGATAGAGAAACCCATTACAAGTTTGGATCCACACATTATATGCATCATAACAATCATGTTGTAAGTTCTTCATAAAAAGGTTTTCTTCAGTAATAACATTGACTAAGGATGTAGGATAAACAAGACAACCACGCATAGGTATCTTAGAAATCCTAGCATAAATGTAAAGGTGACCATCAGGAGCTTTAATAGTCTCAGAATCATCAAAGGTGATCAAGATTTCCCTATGTCTTTTATTCTTAGGTTGTTTTCGAGGTGTAGGCTGAGGTTTTGGTTTAGGCTTAGATTGAGGTGGAACTTGAAGTTGAGGTTGAGATAAAAAAACATGTTCCAAATGGTTAACAATATGATTGAGATCTGTTGGAAAAATGGTTAGCACTCCCTTCAGGATTTGTGACATGGATTAACCACCTCCTATGTCTTCTATAAGTCTAGTGGTTGTATCAGGCATTAATAGGTCGATCTTTTGGTGCAACAGAAACCACTACTTGTAACAAGTGGTATCAAAGCTTGGTCATAGATTCGAATCCCCTCAGGTAACGCTGAGGGGGAGATTGTTGAAAAAATGGTTAGCACTCCCCTCAGGATTCATGACATGGCTTAACCACCTCCTGTGTCTTCTATAATTCTAGTGGTTGTATCAGGCATTAATAGGTCAATCTTTTGGTGCAACGACAACCACTACTTGTAACAAGATCATCCATCTTTGAAACGTAAACAATATCCACAAAAGATGGTTGAACAATGGTGTTAGTATCATGTGTAGGAAAAGTATTCGTATAGATTTGGAGGTTTTGATTAGGAGAGACTGATTTGTTCCCACTACCATCAAAATTATCAATAGATAAAGCATTAGAATCAATTAAGTCTTGAACCTTATGTTTTAAAGAATAACACTTCCCAGTATCATGGCCATTCTAACGATGGTATTGACAAAAGGATTTGTGATCAAAGGATTTGGATGCCATTGTAGTGTCTAAAAGAAGTCGAATAGGATGTAAAGTAATCATATTAGCATTCAACAATTTACTCATAATAGAATGTAAAGATTCAGAAAGAGGAGTAAACATATGATTCAAATGAAAAGCAGTGGATGTAGAAGTAGCATTGTTGGATGCAACAACAACCTGATCAACATTTGCATTTTCTTGATTATTTATCTTGACATAGTTGTTAGGTTTTTGAAATTTTTTGGGATTACGAGCAATATCATTCTTATCAACTGGAACATGAGCCATTGGAGTGTTTCTCTCAAATTGACTCACTTGTAATTGATAATGATGAAGCATTGCACAAAGTTGTTGAAAAGAGGTAAATTCAGTAAGAAGAATCTTATCTCTAATATCCTTTTATAAATTTGAAATAAACATATGTTAAATATCAATACTAGGAATGGGATAAGAAATTTGAGCATACAAATGCTTAAATCTACCAATAAATTCAGTCAATTTTTCTTTAGTATTTTGTTTACAATGCATCAAATTAGTTAAGGACACTTGCAGACCAATGTTATTTTGGAATTGTTGGATAAATGCATTAGAAAGTTTTGGAAAAGAATCAATAGAACAAGGAGGAAAGGAACAATACCATTCCAAGGCCTTATCACAAAAATTTCTAGCAAACAACTTGGCTAAAATCCTATGCTCATGAGCATAGTCACTAAAAAGGATTTTAAATGTTTTAACATGAGTGACAAGGTCTCCCTTACCAGTGTAATTCTCAAGATGAGGTATATCAGTGTGCTGAGGAACAAGAGCACAAATAATGTCTAGGGATTAAGGACTACTCATGTCACATGTAGGAATACTAAACTTGGATTGAGTTAAGGACACAAGTTGTTGTTTTAAAGAGGACATAGTTTGAGCCAAATTAATGATTGTGGAATCATTAGAAGAAATAGGAGGTATATAAACATTAGAAACATTAGGGAAAGTGTAGGAAGAAACAAGAATAGAAGACACAACTAGTGGAACACTTGGAACCACAGTTGGAAGAGGGTTGGAATAGGTAAAAGGAATACTATGGTAAGAAGGTTGTGAGGTAGGTAGAGACACCGGTGGAACACTTATAGGAAGAGATGAAATAGATGTAGTCACTAAAGGAGGAGTTTAAGTAAGAATGATAGGTAAAGGAATGGAAGAAGGTTCCACACTAGTGACAAGAGGAGTGAATCCTAGATCTTGAGCTTGTTGAGCTAAAGGTTTGATATTTAAATGCACAAGATGAGTGATACCACACAAGAGATTAGCACCTTGATCACTATCCTGAAGAAATTTCTTAAGAGCCTCTATAGCTTGAATAGAATCTTGATTATGGTATTCTTGAATAAGCCAATTTCACATTTTATCAAGTTCAGTTGAAAGTTTTTGGACTTGTTCAGGAGGAACTCTTAAAGCATCATCCTCATCATGGGATGAGTGAGAAGAGTTATGCTTCATAGCAGGATTGGAATCATGAGTGATCAAATTGTCATCCGTGATCCTAAGGAAAGGAGAGGAAGACTCAGGATCAAAGGAACCCATAAGTCTATGACTTCTCCTAACTGATATATTATAAGTAGGACTAGAGGTAGTAAAGCTCATATACCAATGCAATGCAAATGAACTAAACTAGGAAAACACAAGGCATGAATAAATAAATGTTTTTGTATTTTTTATTTATATGATTTTTTTGTTTTATTTTTAAAATGTAAATGAAGCACATAAAATAAGGCTAATCTACTATACATGCAAGATCTAACATAAAATGTAAATCTAACACCACAAAAGAAAAAGTTATCATAAGCGGGTTCACCAAAATTTAAATCTAACACCACAAAAGAAAAAGTTATCATAAGTGGGATCACCAAAATGTAAAGAATAAAATATGGAATGAAATATGGTGGTATAGAGAATATAAATGTGAATGAATGTGAAAATGTAAATGATATCCTTTACATATAGAAGAATTGGGGAAGGTAAGATTCTCTTCTTAATCCCAAATTCCCAAAGGAAAGATCCAAACAGATTAACCATAAGAAAATGGTCAATGCATAAATGAATCAATCGATTAGTAATAAGAAGAAAGATGAAAACCTTACATTGAATAGAGTATTAAAATCTTAATTGAAGACAAATACTAACCTCAAAGTATAGCCGATCTAGAAATTGCTATTTTCTGGTGTCTATACTGAGTTTCTAAAAATTTTGCAATCGAATCTGGAACGGAAACATAGAGATGGAAAAAACCCAGAAATATTTTTATTTTCAGATCCAAGTCGACCTTGACCCCTTTATGTCAACGTTGACCTGCATTGCTCCAACATAAATTCTGTTCGCGGATCCTAAAAGTTTGCTGAAAAGGGTATCTGAATCTGCTCTATTATTTGATATTCCGCACCTGCACCTGTAGAAAAATGGTTTTGTTGTTTGGATGAGGGTTTTTCCTTGGTCAAACCCCATTTTTGGAATTAACCTTAAAATAGAATTGAAATTGTAGTAATACACAAAGTAAATGAAACAATTCACCTTGCTTATGTTGAAATCCTTGTGGAGGATTCAAATCCTTGAATCCACTAGTATGGATGCTCCAAATGGATGTAGAATTGTAGGATGTCTCAAATCAATTTCCTTTATATCTTCAACACCAATCTTGAATGGATCTTGGAATAGGAAGAAGCTTGAATGGATATGGATGGAGAAATCTTCAACAAGAGGGCTCCATAGAGCTTGAATCCTTCAATGGCTACCAATGGATCTCCTTTATGAATTGAATGCTTGAATGCTTGAATTCTCAAAATGCTTAAATTCTTAAATACTTCCTTTCTCCTTCTTTCTTTTTTGGTAGATGATTGATGATTATTATTTTTGATCACTTGATTTGAAATGAGAGAAGGCTTCCTTATATACTAGTCTAGGGCACAAACTTCTAGAGAGGCCAACATAGGAGAAATAAATTATCATTAATCAAATACCCTTATAAGTGGACCTAAATTAAATACCTTTTAAGAGTTACTATTTTGAAGCTTGAAATAGCCGACCTGAAAGCTAGAAATAATTCTTTCTAAACCCCGACATCTGAAAATCTTTAGAATTTGAAATTTAAACCCTAAGTTAGGGTCAAGGTTGACCTTGACCCAGAAGGTCAACCTTGACCCTAAGATCAAGAACCTCAAAATAATAGAGCAAGATACCAAAGACAGGTAGGAAATAAGTGGAAAACAAGGCAGGACAAGGGAAAAAGTCAGATCCAAGTCAAAGACCCATTCAAGGCCTTTGACATGACCCCAAACCACTTACTCAAAGGGATAAACCAATCCTAAATGGAAGTGCTTCCATTTTCCAATGATACAATCATCATCATCAACTCTCATCTTTGATAGCGAGGAAGGTAGTGTCTTTTCATGTTCTTTTCCTATAGTTACTTCCTCTTGTTTTATTTTCACAACATTATCTGTATCCTCCTTTTCTTCTTCTTGATCTTCTTGTTGATAATTTGTAAGAACATTTTCTTGTTCACCATCGGTCATAGCCTTAGCAGTATCCATGTTTAATGGTTCTTCTTGCTTTTTCTCCTTAGGTTCATCTTGTGTATCCATAGACTCATCCTATACCTCCATAGTTGGGATATCAACTGAATAATCTATTTCATTTCTAAGTTCCTCAAGTGTGAACTTCATAGCATCAATAGTAAAATCCTTCATCAGTTTGAGTAACCACTATATCATCTTCCTATTATTTTATTGGTTCCTCTTCAATCATACCTAAGTATTTCATTAGGATCTCATCAGTTTCATCCTAAACTCCAAGAGACTCACCACACAATAATCTTTTTAGTCTCTTCTTAGTCTTGAAGAGTGGTCTTGCATCTGCAAGTATCTTCTTCATTTCTTCTTCTATCAATTCTGGTTGAAGTTGTAGTATAACATACTGAATCAACTCATTATCATATCTAATAGTGTACACACAAAAGTAGTGCACTTCTCTAAGTCATTACATCAAAGGAAATCCATGAAAGGGAAACCTTCAATAGCAACCTAAAGCTCTCTATGTATGGAGTTGCAAGATTATTTTAAGTTTGCTCTCAGTTAGAGCTATTAAGCTAATGACCTTGATAGTCAACCACACAATGAGAGATTCCAAAATTGAAGACAAGGGAAAGAGTGCCAATATACCCAAAGAATCAAATGGAAATGCAATGCAAGTAAGCTAAGAATGAAGATGAAAATATGCAAGCTATGCTATAAAAATGAAAGTACAATCTAAACTATGAAATGGAAATAACAAGTGTTACAATCCTTCCTATTAAACTAGATGAGTTATTCTAAAGCATGAAAGAGAATCTAAACTATGAAAGCATGAAATATGAAGCTACTATGCAAGAATGAAAACTAAACTATGAAGCAATGAAGAAAGCCAAGATGTAATGCAATAATGATCTCCAAAAAGATTCAAAGTCTTCAAGAATTCCTGCAGTATAAAGTTAGCATAAAAGTGAATATGACCTAGAATGAGGAAGAGAGCTCTTCTTTTATAGGAAATGAAAAGGAATGGACCATGGAGATTAAGAGGCAAAAGATTTAATCAAGGGTGGAGCATCAAAGAGGAGAAATCCATGTGCACAAATATCCTCCAATGAGAAAATAAGAGTTGATTTTTGTGTCCATATGAGACAAAAAGTGTTTTTCTTCTTTTTATAAAATAAGAATAATGCTTTATTTGTGCAACTTAGGATAAGAGGAAAAGTGGGGGCTTTTTATTTATTAAAAGGGGAGGAAATATTCATTTTAAATAAATAAAGACTTATGATAAAATGGTTAGCCCAAGGCAAATAATTGAAGATGATAAAATAGGACTTGATCAAGGAAATTGATATAATTGATAAAATGCTAATTTTTGAAAATATTGATTCAAGGATTTGATAAATTGCTGAATGGGGGCCCAAAGTCTAGGTGACCATTTTAGGGTGCATACATTTTCCCCTCTTTGACTAATGTGTGATCATTTTAGGAACACATGCAGTCAAAGAAGAATTGAAATGTGAGTTCATTTTGGGATCAAAAAACAACTCACGCGTGTGTTCATTTTGGGAACACACCTGGACAAAAATAAACAAAAGATTCTGGACATGAGTTCATTTTGGGATCACATCCAAAATATGAGATAAAAATATCAAGCTGAGTGAAAGCTCATAAAAAGATAGCTGAATCAAGAAAATCAAGGATTAAATCCAATAGGTACTGCCTCCTCGAAATTGAAATCAAAATCAGGTAGAGGAGAACAACAGATTGATAAAAGATGATAAAATCATAATGAAATCATAATCAAAGATGAAACATGATAGGATAACCATCAAGCAATGAAGACATGCCCCAGTTTGACCAAGTTTGATTGGGAAAGATATAGGATAAAGATGAAGTCAAACCTTAGAGAGATGAAGTGAATGAAGATGAATGAAATACTAGAAGGTCGAAAGAGATGGTGGTGAAGAAATAAAGATGCCCCAGCGAAGATTGAAGGATCAGGCCTCAAAAGGTTAGTCAACTGCACAGAAGAAAGAGAAATTTTTGAAAAGTGATTTTGACTATCAAGATGACCTTAGATTTTGATTTCAAGTCTAAAAATGGATCCAGGATGTCGAAATTAGCTAGAAGTGCAATTTTTGCGCAATTCTAAGGTGTTTTGAAAATTAGGTCAAAAAGTCAAAATGCTAGGAATAGAAAAGGATGTGATGTAAAAGATAAGGAGTGAAAGACATGAAGAAATAGAAGGTGAGCACAGTTGATTGACTAGTCCATGAATGATGAAAAGGAGAGCTCTCTCCATATGCAAGATGCAAAACTAATCTAATCATGAACCTAAAAATGCAAGCTACTATGAAAAGTGGTTGACTTGCAAGGTCACAATGCTTATAGACATCTAATAATCATCATCGAGTGTTATTGGTAGTGTCATAAGATCATACAATACACACTAGCAGGACTATGTGAATATGAATATGATCTATATCAGATAGAATGTGGGAATCCCACCTAGGCACCAAAGACATGTAGGTCAAGATGACTAGTGCAGTGAGATTACCTAAGTTTGTTATGGTGAGATTATGCTTGTATCAAGACACATGAAAGTCAGGGTAGCTATAAGCATGCACTCACAAAAAAAACAATCAAGGATAATACCTTGTCAATCCCTAGTGTCAAGTAAGACCAGCATAAAAGCTCATGACAGTTAGGATCAATGAAATATACCCACAAGTAGATAAAGAAATAAAACATGTTCTCATACCCTCAGTCTTCTAGCTATGCATCATTGAAAACTTCTCAGGGAGAGACCACTCATCAAAGAAATCCTCATAGACAACACACAAAGAAAAATAAAGTCAACATATCTCAATTGAGTTGATTGTTTAAGTGCATGTGTGTTGGTCATAGAGTCAAACTTGGAGTATCAAATGAGCAATATCACATCATACTTAGACTGGTAGGTAAGACATCTGATAAGTGTTGAGAAACACTCGACGCTAGGGTAGTGTTGAAAACCACAATTTGGGTGGTGTTGAAAAACACCTATTTGTGAAATGCCCCAAGAGACAAATACATCCGAAAGGACCAAAGCTAATACAGTTATGCCTCCTAGACAAAGACAAAGACCAATTCCAAACCAAGGCAACAAGGTCAAGGCATGATGGAGAATGGCTAAGTGTCGAGGACACATGCTAAAAGACAAGGGTGCAAAGGCCTCAAGTAGCACCTATTTCCAGGTTTTCACCACTTGGAGATTTTTTTATTTTTTCAATTTTTTTGTATTTTTGCTACCAAGGCACCTGTTTCCAAGTTTTCACCAAGGTACTTTTTCTATTTTTTTGAATTTTTTGCATTTTTTGATTTTTTTGTATTTTTTTAGGACTTTATATGCTTTTTAGAATTTTTTCAGCATCATATATGAATTTTTTGGATTTTTTCTCAGGATCATAAAATATGTACAAAGGATGCCCCCAAACTGAATAGGCATCATGGATAGAACTTTTTGAGATGCAAAACATTGATGGGATCAAAGAGTTGTTCTCCATTCTCATCAGATAACAAGTAAGCACTTGTCCCAAAAGTAGCTATGATGACATATGGCCCAAGCCAACTAGGTTTGAACTTACTCTTTTTCTCTCTGTTTTGTTGGTTCTAAGGATTTTCTCGCAAAACAAGATCCCCCACTTGAAATTCAATAGGGAAAACCTTCTTGTTGAATGCCTTTGACATACGCTTTTGATACACTCTCATATGATCAAATGAGGCCTTGTGCTTCTCATCTAGAAGATCTAAGTCTTGTAACCTCATGGCGTGGTAATCCTCATCTGTAATCAAACCTTTGAGAGAGACTCAAATTGAAGGAATCTCAACTTCTAAAGGTAATACTGCTTCAGCGCCATAGGTAAGGGCAAAAGGAGTAGCCCCTGTGGGAGTACGAATACTCATTCTATAAGCCCATAAGGCTGGATTGATTTGTAGGTGCCAGTCTCTTCCATTCTTGTGAACTGTTCTATGGAGAATCTTAAGAATGGTTTTATTAGAAGCCTCTGATTGTCCATTTCCTTGTGGGAAGTAAATGGAGGACCAATGCTATTTTATCTTGAATTTCTTACAGAGGTGTGTAAGGTCCTTGTTTTTGAACTGACCTTCATTGTCAGTGATTATCTCAGAAGGTATCCCAAACTGACAAATGATGTGATTCAATATGAACAAAGAGATTGTCTTTCCTAAATCAACAGACAGTGGAATGGCTTCTACCCATTTGGTAAAGTAGTCAGTAGCAACAATAATAAATTTATGTCCACCTGATGAGTTGGGATGAATCTACCCAACAAGGTAAAAAGCCCAGCGCTGAAATGGCCAATGAGAAATAGAAGGAATAAGCTCCCTACCTAGAGCATGAATTAGGTTTCCATGTTTCTGACACTTTTCACAAGATTTGGAAAAAGCTATAGCATCCATCTGCATTGTGGGCCAATAGTACCCTGCCCTAAGCAACCTTTGGGCCATGGTAAGACCATTAGAATGTCCTCCACAAATGCCCTCATGAATGTCAACTAAGGCTCGATCGGACTCATCCTTTTCCAAGCACCTAAGAAGTGTCCCATCTAAACCCCTCCTATACAGATCACCAGAGATAAGGGTATGGTGAGAGGCATTACAGACAAGGTTTCTTCTTTCAGAATAGTTAAATGTATCAGGGATGATGCCATCGCGGAGGTATGAGTAAATAGCACCATAGCGGGATGAGTCATGGCTAACCAAGGTACAAATGACATGGCTGTCTGAGGAGTCAAAAATGGGGTGACGTAGCTCTTCCACCAAGAATTCATATCTAGATTCATGTTTCTCTAGCTGAAGAATGGAAGCCAATGTAGCCATAGCATCGATAGCCTTGTTTTCTGCTTTAGGGATCTGTTGGAATGTCACAAATGTGAAGTAATGTCACAATGAATCAACCATCTTTTTGTTAGGTATTAGCTTATCATCCTTAGTTTGGTACTCTTCATTTACTTGGTTGATAATTAATTGCGAATCTCCAAAGACATGTAACTCTGTTATATTCCACTCTACAGCCATCTTAAGTCCATTGGTTAGAGCCTCATATTCTGCAATATTATTTGTGCATGGAAATAAAAGTTTGTAAGACTTAGGTATGTTGTACCCATGAGGAGAAATAAACAATACTCCAACTCCTGATCCATTTTGCATATTTGAACCATCAAAGAACATTTTCCAAATACGTGTGGTCATGTTCATGATATGCTCATCTGGGAATTCCACTTGAATAGGCATGCTATCCTTGACTGGGAAATCAGCAAGTTGATCTGCAATAGCTTGCCCTTTTATAGCCTTACGCTCAATGTACTCTATATCAAATTTTCAGAAAACCATCATCCACTTAGCAAGTCTACCTATGAGAGCAGCCTTACTAAGCAAATACTTAAGAGGATCAATTTTTGCAACAAAATGTATAGTATGGGCAAGCATGCAGTGTCACAATTTTTGGGAAGTAAACACTACCGCAAGACAAGACTTTTCAATACTATTATAATTGATCTCATAAGATACTAGAGTATGACTAATGTAGTAGATGGCTCTTTCCTTCCTAGTATCATCAAGTTGAGCCAACAATGCCCCCAAGGAAGATTTTGTCACTGAGATGTACAAAATTAACAATTTTCTTGGGATAGGAGACATTAAAATTGGAGGATTAGCCAAGTATTGCTTTATTTGATCTAGGCTCTTTTGGAAATCCTCATTCCAAGTACATGTGGCTCCCTTATGCAATGTCTTGTTGAATGGTTGTGCTCTATCTGCAAGCGGTGAAATAAACCTCCATATGGATTGGAGTAATCCTTGAAGACTTCTCATCTGACTAATGCTCTTAGGAGGTGGCATATCTAATATAGCTTGAACCTTTTTGGGATCCACCTCTATTCCTTTAGCTAAAATTATGAATCCTAGAAGTTTACCTGAGGTAACCCCAAATGCACACTTTTTCAGATTCAATCTTAACTGAAACTGCTCCATTCGATCTAGAATTACTTCCAAATCTTCTAGGTGTGTATCCCTTTGCTTAGACTTGGCCAAGGTATCATCCACATAATCCTCCATGTTTTTATGCATCATATCATGAAATATTGTGGTCATAGCTCTTTGGTATGTGGATCCTGCATTTTTTAATCCAAATGGCATGGCGTTCCAACAATAGGTTCCCCATGCACATGTGAAGGCTGTCTTTTCTTGATCCTCAGGAGCTATTTTTATTTGGTTATAACCAGAAAAACCATCTATTAAAGAGTATATCTCATAGCCCACAGTCATATCCACTATCATGTCTATGTTAGGGAGTGGAAAGTCATCCTTTGGGCAAGATTTTTTAAGATCTCTGAAGTCTGTGCATACATGAATGGACCCATCATGTTTTGAAACTGGAACAATATTTGAGATCCACTCGGCATAGTCGATAGCTCTAATAAATCCTACTCCTAAGAGCTTTTCTAATTAGCCTTAACAAGGAGAGCTATGTGAGGATGCATTTTGCTCAACTTCTATTTTATTGGTTTGATTCCTGGAGCTATAGATAAGTGATGCATAATGAGATTAGTGTCAAGCCCTGGCATGGTTGAATATGTCCAAGCAAAATTGATTTTCTTCTTTTGTAAGAACTTTGTGTATGCCTCTTTTTCTTGCACTGACAGAGACTAAGCTAGATGTATCACTTGTGGAGCCTCTTCCATATTCAAATTTACTAGTTGTGTAGGCTCAATAAGAACTAATGACCTGTCTTGGAAATAACTCGGCAGGTTATTAAGCACCCCATCCTTAGGCACCTCAAAGAGGTTTTCACCTTCGGATACATCTTTTATTTTTACTATTTTGGGTTCTTACACTACCACAAAGTGGTTTTCACCATCAGAACCATTTCTCTTTTGTTTTGTTTCTTTTATTTTTTGATTGAGGTACTCAATATCCGGCTCCGTCATACTCATTGTAGGTTCACCGATGGAAGAGACTATGGGCTCAAGGGAATTCAAGTAGGAGGCTATCTCGTAGTCATTGTGAAAAGTGAGGAGCTGAGGCTCTTGACAAAGTTGTGACCAATCAATCAAATGATGGTTTACAAGGGGTAGGTTAATGACTGGTTCAACATTATTGATATGAAAGGCATTATCTTTTATGATCGCACAATTAGGATATGTCAAGTCTCCATCTAAGATACCCGAATTAGGACTCATCCTACCAAACAAAGCGTTGTCCACTAAGGAAATTTGAGGAGTCCAATCTTCTAGTCCTACACTAGGCTCGTTGGTCACATAAGGTTGAATACTATAGGTATGGACAACATCCATGTCCAAATCAACTATTTCATCTGAGAGAGAGTCCCACTTGAACTCATGTGAATCTATTTCTGAATCTCTGCTGGGATGTTTACACCAAGAAGGCTTAGGATGCCTTGATGTAGAAGCTTCAAGATTGTAAAGGGTATCACCTTCTCTATATTTTCAGCTGCTGAATCATCTAAATCCCCCCAAAGGAGATTGGTGGAAGGCACCCAATCATCAGTCATGTCTTGCTGGTTTTGAAGATTGGGTGTATAATCTAAGTCATTGTCACTATCTGTCATAGCTAGGATAGGGACACTTGTCTTCTTTTCATGATCAAAGCCTAGGCTGACTGTTGACTTAGTCCTATGACCAAAAAGAGCATGGTTGAGTGGTTCAGCCTTGGCATCTAACCTATGACTGAGAGGGCCATGACCTGGGTAGCCCATGTTTTTAACCAAAGTATACCCTCTCCTGTAGGTTTTAGGAGATGGCGAAAAATTCTCGTTGTGTTGATACTTTTCTTCTTTATAAATCCAATCTCTAATGGCTACCTCCTCTTTCTCCTCATGAATAGGTACTGAGGACTCTACAAACTTTCCAAACAAGATCATAGCTGAGGATGAAGATTTCCTCTTAGGTGAAGGTTTTCCATAAGACCTAGGCGAGATTGGCATTTTTGTGAAGGAATCCATTTGATAGTCTCCCATACCAAGGTCTATAGACTTAAACTTACTATTACACTGCTCAAGAACATAATCAAAATTATTAGCCTCTCTATTCAAAGGGACATGAGAGCCAACTGAAATTGCATTAACAGATAATGTGCTATCCCCTGGTATGCATACTTCAACTCCATTGTAAGGGAACTTAACACATTGGTGGTAGGTAGATGACACCACTTGCATGTCATGAATCCATGGCCTACCCAACAAGATATTATATGCCAAAGGTCCAGCGTCAACAATCTGGAACAAAATGTCCTTTTCCACAGGACCAATCCTAACAGGGAGAAAAACCAATCCCTTAGAGCTTCACTCTGCTTCATCATAGGCTTTAATTGTGATCTTCTACCTAGTGTCAATTACTCCCTTTGAATATACCAAAGCTCTCAATAGACTCAAAGAGAAAATATTAAGCCCAGCACCCCCATCTATTAACACGCACCTAACACGGGTTTTGTGGATCATGACCTCGATATGAAGGGTCAAATTGTGCGGATGACTTAATGCTTTATCATCCTCTTCTGAAAATGTGAGGTAATGAGGGCTGGCAAGGTGATTGACCATGTTCTAGAATTGATCAACATCTATGTCATTAGGAACATTAGCGGCTCGCAAGGCATCCTCAAGGACACACCTGTGTCTAGGAGACAATTGTAAGAGCTCAAAAATGGAAATTTGCACTGGCGTTCACTGTAACTGATCAACAAGGTTGTAACTCATATCAGGACTAATTGCAGACTTGGGAGGAACACTTTTGGACACTGGTTGCTTGGATTTGCTAGAATTAGGACCTCTAATGATAATAGGAGCTTGGGACTGACTCCTAGTAACAGCATTGAGAGGTTGAGATGACCTTCAAGATTGAGGACCCCTAAGCACAACAATGGGTCCTTCATCAAATATGGGAGGTGAGTTTACATCATAACCATAGGAATCTTTCCCCCTCATCATGTTGACATCATTGTCCACAACTTCAAGCATATTGATGACATTTTCTGCAGCTGTATAGGTATAATTGATCACGGCCTTGCCATTCTTATTTTTAGAAGTCTCCCCCTTCTCATACTTAGGCAAGGGCTCCTTAAAGGCCTTGTGGTTTACATTTGTAGTCAACCCATCAACTTGTAATTTCCCAGTCTCAATAAGGTCTTGAACAAGATGTTTAAGTTTAAAACAATTTTCAATGTCATGTCCAATCCCATTGTGGTATACATAGTAAGCTTTCTCATTCCACCAATAAGGTTTAGGATCTGGTATGTGAAACTTTGTAGGATCCTAAGGTTGTGCCAAATTATGAGCAATCAAGGTCTTAAAAATATCTGCATAAGAGTCTCCAAGCTTAGTGAATTGCTTCTTTCCTAACTTAGGTTTATCTTGATACTTGGGCTTGTGCTCTTGTTGATCTAAGGATGTCTACAACTTCATAGCTTGAACTGCATTAGATAGATTAAGAACTCCTTGTTCCTTAGGTTGTGGAGATTCAACAACTCTATCATTGACTACTTGCTTATTTTTGTTCCAATATGAGTTCTTTTTATCCTTATTTTTTTTGTTATTGTTTGGGCCATTGTTGTTATTACTTTGTTTGGCCAAAATACCTTGTTCTTTTAAAACATCCTCGATGTGACATGCAGTTTCTACCATAGTGTCAAAAGAATTAAAGACCATTTTCTAACTTCATATCTTAATTCTGGCACTAGATTGCTCACAATTATATCAATCCTTTCTTCCTTAGGGATGGTCCTAGAATATTTGGAGCATAAACGTCTCCACCTTTGTAAAAATGTCACAAAGGGTTCCCCCTAATTTTGTTTTAGCTTGCACAAGTCAAGCATGTTGACCGACCTTGATAGATTATATGTAAAGTGTTGCACAAACCTTTGGACAAGTTCTTTGAATGTTTTAACAGGAGGGGTAAGGTTAGTAAACCACTCCATAGCTTGGCCTTTAAGGCTCCTCAGGACTAATCTCATAAGGTAGGAGTCCTCATGATGAAATTCAAAGCTCATGATATAGAACTGTCGTACATGGTCATGGGGGTCACCACTACCATCATATTTGTCATATGTGGGGATTTCAACCTTTCTAGGAAAATCTACCATAACCACACTCTTGTGAATGGGATTGGGACATATGGAGTCCAAGTTGAAGGTATTCTTTGGAGCCATCATTTTCTCCATCCTCTTCTTCATTTGTTTTATCTCCTCTTCTTGTGAAGGGTTTTGCTTCTTAATTTTTCTGTCCACATCAAAGTTGTATGGGACTCTTGCACCGTTGTTGATCAAGCTCTCCAAGAATTGATCCTTATTTTGCTCAACATATTTTTCCACATATTGTTGAAATAGTGGTTCTTGTTGCATTCTCATAAAATCATGAGTATCAAAGTTGGCACTACTTCCTCCATGTTGAGAGTCATGATGTGCTCATTGGGAGGGATCTCTTGATAGTCTAGGAGGTGTGTGTCTCCTATAATGTGCATGTTGAGAAGTCCTTCTTCCTCTAGGACTAGGTGATCTTGAAGGGGTCCTTGACCTCCTTCTACTTCTTGGAGTTGCTGAGGGAGTTGATGGTGGAGAGTTGGTTACACTATTGGTACCCCTGTTGTTGAATTGATTGTTGAGTTGTTGGGCCAATATCCTATCTTGTTCTTCTTGGAATGCCTTTCTCTCTATATCCATCAAGGCTCATTGTTCCTCCTCTAGAAGCCTAATTTTTTCTTCTTTTGCGGCTCGTTCATTTTTTGCAGCCTATTTTTCCTGCTCAATTCTTTTTAACCTCTCACTTGTATATCTTGAAGTTGTTTTTAGCGGGGAACTTGGTCTTGAATGGTTGAACAAGTTTGCTGCGTTCACATGAGCATCATAAGATTGGTTGTTTTGGTCCTCATGTTGTGACCATGCATCTTGATGAGCCAGTGCATAATGTCTTTTGACTCGTTGATGAGCATCTAGATATCTTGAATTAATAGGAGGTGAGTCAGGTTGATTGCCATCTTCGAATGACATGTTTCTCCTATGTCTTTGAAAAATGTCACCAAGTGATTGATCTATTATTTCTCTTTGTTGTTTGGTCAAGGTATAAATCATATCCATATTCAATGAAAAATGTGCTACAGAGGTACTCAATTCACTAGGATTACTCTTTGGGTCAAAACAAACCTCAGACTCACTTTTAGGAGATTGATTGAAAATGGGCTCTTTTCCCTTTCATTGTTGATGAGTCTTAACTAAGGGTAACTGATTAAAGGCAACCAGGGGTCATTTCCCTTGATTCCCTTGATACCTTGTTGTAACTGACATGAAAGAAAAAGATTCTTGATGATAAGGTGACCTCTCAAAGTGTCAACACCAAACTAGGATAATCAAAGTTCTCTAATGTCCAAAAAAAGAGATGGTAAGATAGAAATTACAAAAGGCGTTACCACTACTGTCAAAGAGGTGCTTAAATCAAAGGATCAATATCCTTGCACGGTTGAACCAGGAGGATGGACTTAGCCAAATTGTATAATTAAAATTGAATTTGAATGGAAATGAATTGGACAAAAAGAGTACTAAAATTCTCCAAGAATGTTACTAACAACTCTAGAGATGTACTTTCTCAATAGGAATAATCTTCTAACTTGACAATTCTTCTTGAGGTGACTTGGTAAATCAAATGACACTACCCCTAGAAGGCTAAAAACAAAAATTCAGAGCAAAGATAGGCTTCCAATGGCAAGATAAGTTACCTTCCTAAAGACCTAGCCAACTAAAAGCAACTACAAAATGACTGAAACCAGGTATACAACAGAGAATTCTCAAGTGACACTTTCTAGGAACATAGTGCGCCACTTTAAGACCAAGCGCCACTTTGCACCATACCAGGTGACACTTTCCAGGCTAGTAGTGCCTAATTCTAACAAATCCAAGCAACCAGTGTCCAAAAGTGTTCCTTCCAAGTCTACAGTTGGTCTTGATATGAGTTACAACCTTGTTGATCAGTTACAACAAATGCCAGTGCAAATTTCCATTTTTGAGCTCTTAGAATTATCTCCTAGACCTAGGAGTGTCCTTGAGGATGCCTTGCAAGCCACTAATGTTCCTAATGACATAGATGTTGATCAATTCCAGAACATGGTCAATCACCTTGCTAGCCCTCATTACCTCACATTTTTAGAAGAGGAAGATAAAGCATTAAGTCATCCACACAATTTGGCCCTTCATATCAAGGTCATGATCCATAAAACCCATGTTAGGCACGTGTTAATAGATGGGGGTGCTGGGCTTAATATTTTCTCTTTGAGTCTATTGAAAGCTTTGGGATATCCTGAGCAAATAATTGACACTAGGAAGAAGATCACAATTAAAGCCTATGATGAAGCGAAGAAAAGATCTAAGGGATTGGCTATTCTTCCTTTTAGGATCAGTCCTATGGAAAAGGACATTTTGTTCTAGATTGTTGATGCCGAACCTTTGGCATATAATATCTTTTTGGGTAAGCCACGGATTCATGACATGCAAGTGGTGCCGTCTACCTAACACCAATGTGTTAAGTTCCCTTACCATGGAGTTGAAGTATGCATACCAGGGGATAGCACATTATCTATTAATGCGATTTTAGCTAGCTCTCATGTCCCTTTGAATAGAGAGGCTGATAATTTTGATGCTGCTCTTGAATAGTGTAAGAATAAGTTTAAGTCCATAGACCTTGGCATGGGAGACTACCAGATGGATTCCTTCACAAAAATGCCAATCTCGCCTAGGTCTTATGGAAAACCTTCACCTGAGAGGAAACCTTCATCCTTAGCTATGACCTTGTTTGGAAAGTTTGTATAGTCCTCAGTCCCTATTCATGAGGAGAAAGAGGAGGTAGCCATTAGAGATTGGATATATAGAGAAGAAAAGTATCAACACAACAAGAATTTTGTGCCATCTCCTAAAACCTACGGGAGAGGGTATACTTTGGTTAAAAACATGGGCTACCCAGGTCATGACCCTCTCAGTCACAGGTTAGATGCCAAGGCTGAACCACTTGACCATGCTCTTTTTGGTCATACAACTAAGTCAACAGTTGGCCTAGGCTTTGATCATGAGAAGAAGACAAGTGTCCCTATCCTAGCTGCGACGGATAGTGACAATGACTCAGATTATACACCCAATCTTCAAAATCAGCAAGACATGATTGATGATTGGGTGCCTTCCACCAATCTCCTTTGGGGGGATTTAGATGATTCAGCAGCTGAAAATATAGACACCAGAGAAGGTGATACCCTTCACAATCTTGAAGCTTCTACATCAAGGCATCCCAAGCCTTCTTGGTGTAAACATCCCAGCAAAGATTCAGAAATAGATTCACATGAGTTCGAGTGGGACTCTCTTTCAGATGAAATAGTTGATTTGGACATGGATTTTGTCCATACCTATAGTACTCAACCCGATGTGACCAACAAGCCTAGTGTAGGACTAGAGGATTGGACTCCTCAAATTTCCTTAGTGGATAACGCTTCGTTTGGTAGGATGAATCCTAATTTGGGTACCTTAGAAGGAGACTTGATAGATCCTAACTGTCTAATCACTAGAGATAATGCCTTTCATATCAATAATGTTGAACCAGTCATTGACCTACCCCTTGTAAACCGTCATTTGATTAATTGGTCACAACTTTGTCAAGAGCCTCAGCTCCTCACTTTTCCAAATGACTATGAGATAGCCTGCTACTTGAATGCTCTTGAACCCGTAGTCTCTTCCACCAGTGAACCTACAACGAGTATGACAGAGCTGGATATTAAGTACCTCAGTCAAAAAATAAAAGAAATGAAATAAAAGAAAAATGGTTCTGATGGTGAAAACCACTTTGTGGTGGTGTCAGAACCCAAAATAGTAAAAATAAAAGATGTATCCAATAGTGAAAACCTCTTTGAGGCACCTAAGGATGGGGTACTTAATAACCTGCCAAGTTATTTCCAAGATAGGTCATCAGTTCTTATTGAGCCTACACAACTAGTAAATTTGAATACGGAAGAGGCTCCACAAGTGATACATCTAGCTCAGTCTCTATCAGTGCAAGAAAAAGAGGCATACACAAAGTTCTTACAAAAAGAAGAAAATCAATTTTGCTTGGACATATTCAGACATGCCAGGGCTTGACACTAATCTCATTATGCATCACTTAGCTATAGCTCCAAGAATTAAACTAGTAAAACAGAAGTTGAGGAAAATGCATCCTCACATAGCTCTCCTTGTTAAGGCTGAATTTGAAAACCTCTTAGGAGCAGGATTTATTAGAGCTATCAATTATGCTAGGTGGATCTCAAATATTATTCCAGTTTCAAAACATGATGGGTCCATTTGTGTATGTACAGACTTCAGAGATCTTAATAAAGCCTACCCAAAGGATGACTTTCCACTCCCTAACATAGATATGATAGTGGATATGACTGCGGGCTATGTGATATACACTTTAATGGATGGTTTTTCCGGTTATAACCAAATAAAAATAGCTCATGAGGATCAAGAAAAGACAGCCTCCACATGTGCATGGGGAACCTATTGTTGGAACGTCATGCCATTTGGATTAAAAAATGCAGGAGCCACATACCAAAGAGCTATGACCACAATATTTCATGATATGATGCATAAAAATATGGAGGATTATGTGGATGATACCTTGGCTAAATCTAAGCAAAGGGATACACACCTAGAAGATTTGGAAGTAATTCTAGATCAAATGGAGCAGTTTCAGTTAAGATTGAATCTGAAAAAGTGTGCATTTGGGGTTACCTCAGGTAAACTTCTAGGATTCATAATTTCAGCCAAAGGAATAGAGGTGGATCCTGAAAAGGTTTAAGCTATATTAGATATGCCGCCTCCTAAGAACATTAGTCAGATGAGAAGTCTTCAAGGATGACTCCAATCCATATGGAGGTTTATTTCACAGCTTGCAAATAGAGAAAAACCATTCAACAAGACATTGCATAAGGAAGCCACATGTGCTTGGAATGAGGATTGCCAAAAGAGCCTAGATCAAATAAAGCAATAGTTGACTAATCCTCCAATTTTAATGCCTCCTATCCCAGGAAAACCATTAATTTTGTACATCTCAATGACAAAATCTTCCTTGGAGGCATTGTTGGCTCAACTTGATGATACTAGGAAGGAAAGAGCCATCTACTACATTAGTCGTACTCTAGTATCTTATGAGATCAATTATAATAGTATTGAAAAGTCTTGTCTTGCGGTAGTGTTTGCTTCCCAAAAGTTGTGACACTACATGCTTGCCCATACTATACATCTTGTTGCAAAAATTGATCCTCTTAAGTATTTACTTAGTAAGGCTGCTCTCATAGGCAGACTTGCTAAGTGGATGATGGTTTTGTCAGAATTTGATATAGAGTACATTGAGTGTAAGGCTATAAAAGGGAAAGCTATTGCAGATCAACTTGCTGATTTCCCTGTCAAAGATAGCATGCCTATTCAAGTGGAATTCCCAGATGAGCATATCATGTACATGACCACGTGTACTTGGAAAATGTTCTTTGATGGTTCAAATATGAAAAATGGATTAGGAGCTAGAGTATTTTTTTATTTCTCCTCATGGGTACAACATACCTAAGTCTTACAAACTTTTGCTTCCATGCACAAATAATATTGTAGAATATGAGGCTCTAACCAATGGACTGAAGATGGCTATAGAGTGGAATATAATAGAGTTACATGTCTTTGGGGATTCACAATTAATTATCAACTAAGTAAATGAAGAGTACCAAACTAAGGATGATAAGCTGATACCTTACAAAAAGATGGTTGATTCATTATGACGTTACTTCACATTTGTGACATTTCAATAGAGCCCTAGAGTAGAAAATAAGGCAGAAGATGCTATGGATACACTAGCTTCACTCCTTCAATTGGAACAACACAAATCAAGATTTGAATTCCTGGTGGAAGAGCTACGTCACCCCATTTTTTACTCCTCAAACAACCATGTCATTTATACCCTGGTTAGCCATGACTCATCCTGCTATGGTGCTATTTACTCATACCTCCAAGATGGCATCATCCCTGAAACATTCAACCATTTTGAACATAGAAATCTAATCCATAATGCCTCTTGCCATACCCTTATCTCTGGTGATCTGTATAGGAGGGGTTTAGATGGGACAATTCATAGGTGCTTGGAAAAGGATGAGTCTGACCAAGTGTTAGTTGACACTCATGAGGGCATTTGTGGAGGCCATTCCAATGGTCTGGCCATGGCCCGAAGGTTGCTTAGGGTAGGGTACTATTGGCCCACAATGTAGATGGATGCTATAGCTTTTGCCAAGTCTTGTGAAAAGTGTCAGAAACATGGGAACTTGATTCATGCTCTAGGTAGGGAGCTTATTCCTTCTATTTCTCATTGGCCATTTCAGCACTAGGCCTTTGACCTTGTTGGGCGGATTCATCCCAACTCATCAGGTGGACATAAATTCATTATTACTGCTACTGACTACTTTACCAAATGGGTAGAAGCCGTTCCACTAATTGTTGCTTCAGGAAAGACAATCCCTTTGTTCATATTGAATCACATCATCTGTCAGTTTGGGATACCTTCTGAGATAATCATTGACAATGGAGGTCAGTTCAAAAATAAGGACCTTACACACCTCTGCAAGCAATTTAAGATAAAACAACATTGGTTTTCCATTTACTTTCCATAGGGAAATGGACAAGCAGAGGCTTCAAATAAAACCATTCTCAAGATTCTCCATAGAATAATTCACAAGAATGGTAGAGATTGGAACTTACAGATAAACCCGACCTTATGGGCCTACAGAATGAGTATTCATACTCCACCAGGGGCTACACCTTTTTCCCTCACCTATGGTGCTGAAGCAGTGTTACCTTTAGAGGTAGAGATCCCTTCACTTAGAGTCTCTCTCAAGGGTTTAGTGATAGATGAAGACTACCATGCCATGAAGTTGCAGGAACTAGAACTTCTAGATGAAAAGCATAAAGCATCTTTTGATCACATGAGAGTCTACAAAAATCATATGTCCAAAGCATTCAACAAGAAGGTTCACCCTAGAGAATTTCAAGTGGGGGATCTTGTCTTGTGAGAAAACCCTAAGAACCAACAAAATAGAGAACAAAAAGGGAAGTTTGAACCTAATTGGCTTGGACCATACATTATTACTGCAACTTTTGGTACAGGTGCTTATTTATTATTTGATCCAGAGGGGAAACAACTCCCTGATCCTATCAATATTTTGCATCTCAAGAAGTTCTATCCATGATGTCTATTCAGTCTGGGGGCATCCTTTGTACATATCTTATTGATCCTGAAAAAATTCCAAAAAAATTCATATATGATGCTAAAAAAATCCTAAAAAGCATATAAAGTCTTGAAAAAAGAGCATCCTAGTGAAAACCTAGCAATAGGCACTTTGATGTCTCAACAAAAAAATAAAAAAATACAAAAAAAAAAATAAAATGCAAAAAAATAGAAAAAGTGCCTTGGTGAAAAATTGGAAACAGGCGCCTTGGTAGCAAAAATACAAAAAAATTGAAAAAAGTCTTGAAAAAATCTATCAAGTGGTTAAAACCTGGAAACGAGCGCTGCTTGAGACCCTTGCACCTACATCTATCCACCTTGCATGGCACTCTTTCGCTCCACTTCTCACTTTGCCTCTCCTACCTTGGAATTGACTCTTGTCTTCATCTTGGGGGCATACGTTGTTCTAGCTTATCTTGGGTCTCTTTGTGCGTTCGAGTTTCTTAGGCCTCTTAGTTCTAATGGTGTTTTTCAACACCACCCCAACTGTGTTTTTCAACACCACCCTAGCATCAAGTGTTTCTCAACACTTATCAGATATCCTATCCTGCTATCCAGAATGATGCGATATTTCCACTGGCAGTTGTGATACTCAAAGTTTGATTCTATGACCTACACACATGCACTTAAACACTTGACTCGTTGAGACTTGTTTGACTTTGTTTTCCTTGTGTGTTTTCTATGATAATTTCTTTGATGAGTGTTCTCTCCCTATGATAGTTTTTGATGATGCATAGCTAGAAGACTCAGGGCATGAGGACATGTTTTATTACTTTTTCTACTTGTGAGTATATTTTGTTGGTTCTCACTGTCATTAGCATTTATGCTTGTTCCACTTGACAATGGGATCTAGAAGGTATTATCCTTGACTGTTTATGCAAGTGCATACTTCTAGTCATCTTGACTTTCCTTGTGTCTCGATGCGAGTATAATCTTGCCATATCAAACCTTAGGTAATCTCACTACACTAGTCATCTTGACCTACATGTCTTTGATGCCTAGGTGGGATTTCCACATTCTATCTGATATAGATCATATTCATATACCCATAGTCATACTAGTGTGTATTGTATGATCTTGTGACGCTACTAATGAAGCTCGATGATGATTATTAGATGTCTATTAGCATTGTGACCTTGCAAGTCAACCACTTTTCATAGTAGCTTGCATTCTTAAGTTCATGATAGGTAGTTTTGCATCTTGCATATGGAGAGAGCTCTCCTTTTATCTTTCACGAACTAGTTGGTCAACTGCGCTCATCTTTTCCTTTCTTTTTCTCGATCATGTCTTTCACTTCTTGTCTTTCATATCACATCATTTTCTATTCATTTCAGGATTGAAATCAAAATTTGAGTTCTTTTGCATAGTTGGCTAACCATTTGAGGCCTAATCCTTTGATCTTCACTGAGGCATCTTCATTTCTTCACCCCCATCTCTTTCAACCTCCTAGTCTTTCATTCATTTTCACTTGCTTCATCTCTCTGAGGTTTGATTTCATCTTCATTTTATATCTTTCTCAGTCAAACCTAGTCAAACTGGGGCATGTCTTCACTGCTTAATGGTTATCCTATCATGTTTTTCCTTCGATTACGCTTCCTAGTGATTTGATCAACTTTATCCTTTTACTATTTCTCCTCTACCTGATTTTGATTTTGATTCCAAGGGAGTAGTACCTATCAGCTTCAATCTTTGATTCAGCTTTATCATTCAGCTCAGCTTGAGATTCTTATTTTCAAACTTGATTATCACTTAATAGCAACAGTGTTGGTCTTGTCTTTTGATTCTTATCTCTTATTTTGAGACTTGATTATCACTTAACAACAACGGTGTTGATCTTGTCTTTTGATTTCAGACTTGACTATCACTTAACAGCAATGGTGTTGGTCTTGTCTTTCAGCCGGTTTACTTTTGTCCTGGCGTGTTCCCATAATGATCACACGTCTGGATTGTTTTGTGATCCCAAATCAATCTCACATTTCAATTCTTCTTTGACCACATGTGTTCCTAGAATGATCACACATTAGTCAAAGAGGGGCAAATGTATGCACCCTAAAATGGTCGCCTAGACTTTGGGCCCCCATTCAACAATTTATCAAATCCCTGAATCAATATTTTCAAAAAATCAACATTTTCAGCTCAGTATCAATTTCCTTGATCAAATCCTATGTTATCAATTATTTGATTATTCCTTGGGCTAACCATTTTATCTTAAAGTTTTTATTTAATTAAAAGGAATTTCCTCCCCTTTTAATAAATAAAAAGCCCCCACTTTTCCTCTTATCCTAAGTTGCACAAATAAAGCATTATTCTTATTTTATAAAAAGGAAAAAAAACACTTTTTGTCTTATATGGACACAAAAGTCAACTCTTATTTTCTCATTGGAGGATACTTGTCCACATGGATTGCTCCTCTTTCAAGCTCCACCCTTGATTAAATCTTTTGCCTCTTAATCTCCATGGTCCATTTTTTCTCATTTCCTATAAAAGAAGAGCTCTCTTCCTCATTTTTAAGATCCATCTCTTTGATGCTAATGTTATGCTGCAAGTTTTCTAGGTCATTTGGAGCTCTTTGAAGATATTGTTGTTGCATTTCATTTAGCTTGCTTTCTTGCTTTCATAGTTGCACAATCATGGCATTCTTAGTATAGAATTTCTTTATGCTATAGATTAATCTCACATAGTTTAATTAGGAGGGATTGTAAGACTTGTACTTTCCTTTCATAGACTAGTTTGCACTTTCATTTTCATAGATTAGCTTACATTCTCATTCTTAATCTAGTTTGCATTTGCATTTCATAGCGATTCTTGGGGATATTGGCACTCTTGCCCTTGTCTTCAATTTTGGAATCTCTCATTGTGTGGTTGACTAGCAAGGTCATTAGCTTAATAGCTCTACTTGAGAGAAATTTTACAATATTGCAACTCCATACATAGAGAGCTCTAGGTCACTATTGAAGGTTTCCCTTTCATGGATTTCTTTTGATGTAATGACTTAGAGAAGTGCACTACTTTTGTGTGTACATTTTTGGCACCCCACGGTGGGCACCAAAAATGTACACACAAAAGTAGTGCACTTCTCTAAGTTGTTACATCAAAGGAAATCCATGAAAGGGAAACCTTCAATAGCAACCTAGAGCTCTCTATGTATGGAGTTGTAAGATTATTTTAAGTTTTCTCTCAGCTAGAGCTATTAAGCTAATGACCTTGCTAGTCAACCACACAATGAGAGATTCCAAAATTGAAGACAAGGGCAAGAGTGCCAATATCCCCAAAGAATCAAATGGAAATGCAATGCAAGTAAGCTAAGACTGAAGATGAAAATATGCAAGCTATGCTATGAAAATGAAAGTACAATCTAAACTATGAAATGGAAATAACAAGTGTTACAATCCTTCCTATTAAAACTAGATGAGTTATTCTAAAGCATGAAAGGGAATCTAAACTATGAAAGCATGAAATATGAAGCTACTATGCAAGAATGAAAACTAAAATATGAAGCAATGAAGAAAGCCAAGATGTAATGCAACAATGATCTCCAAAAAGATTCAAAGTCTTCAAGAATCCCTGTAGCATAAAGTTAGCATAAAAGTGAATATGACCTAGAATGAGGAAGAGAGCTCTTCTTTTATAGGAAATGAAAAGGAATGGACCATGGAGATTAAGAGGCAAAAGATTTAATCAAGGGTGGAGCATCAAAGAGGAGCAATCCATGTGCACAAATATCCTCCAATGAGAAAATAAGAGTTGACTTTTGTGTCCATATGAGACAAAAAGTGCTTTTCTTCTTTTTATAAAATAAGAATAATGCTTTATTTGTGCAACTTAGGATAAGAGGAAAAGTTGGGGATTTTTATTCATTAAAAGGGGAGGAAATATTCCTTTTAAATAAATAAAGACTTAGGATAAAATGGTTAGCCCAAGGCAAATAATTGAAGATGATAAAATAGGGCTTGATCAAGGAAATTGATATAATTGATAAAATGCTGATTTTTGAAAATATTGATTCAGGGATTTGATAAATTGTTGAATGGGGGCCCAAAGTCTAGGCGACCATTTTAGGGTGCATACAAATAGAAGTATGTTGCACCTAGAATCAAGTTTTTTCTTGGTCCTCCTTCCCAAATTTATCATAATACTTATTAACTCTAACAAGTATACACCACTTTTTCACTTCATAGATAATCTTATCAATAGAGACAAACAATTTGAAAATCTAATTCAAGCTTAACTGATTTTGTAGTGGGGGAACCTACCACCTTAGATTTATTACCTTGAGCCTTGAGTTCCTTCTTCTCTTCTTCTAGCTATGTTCCTTCAGCTTCTTCATATCCTTCATTGTATCCCTCATCTTTTTTTTTTCTTTCTCTTTCTAGCAACATTTGCACTAGTAGCCTCCTTAACTTTTGTAGGCTCAGATTGTGTCTTCTTGACTAGAGTTCTGACTGGAATCTTCACTCAAGTTGTTTTCTCCTTCTTTATTGCAGTAGAACTTCTTGTTTTCCAATTAGTTGAGGCACTACTAATTGCACTAACAGTTTCAACATCTTCAGCCTTTTCTATTCCTGAAATACTAGCTTGTTTATCAGCATACTTGGCTCTAGATTTCTCATTGTTTTCTTTTGTAAAGACTTTCGAAATCATAAACTATTCCACTTTCTTTATCACTTTCTTCTCAATAACCACTTTCAACAATTTATTATGCACTTAGAGTGACTTTTCTTCAAATGTCCCAAACCTTAGAGTCTTGGGATCTACCGGTTGAGCTAATAGGTTCTTTACATACATAATCAAAATATCTCCATCCACTTCATAACCCATAGGAATCACCCATGAGGTCCTTGGCTCAACTTCTTTCATTTGAAAAGTGTCAGTATCAACCATAAAGAAAATAGAGTCCTTGTACTTATCAAAAATTTCATAAGGTATCCTCTCTTTTTTATGCATCTTATTTTGAAATTCCTTGAAATAACCCCAAATATTGCTAGTAAAACTAGTTCCTAAGAATATAATCATGTTGTTAATTCAATAAAATCTGGAGTACCTACTATCCATGCAACATCACCGAGATCGAGGAACACATTCTGGAAATAGAAGAATAAAAACATAATCACCTGACCATACTTGAATTTATGTCTCCCGTCCTTCTTGATCTTCTCAAGATTCAATATTAATTTCTCTCTCATCACTTCAATAATATCATAGTTAGTGTTTTCCTTGATCATCTTGTATGTTGATAGATCTTACCGCACACCTATAGGGGGTCTGGAGATGGATTCAACAATACTCTCTCCCCCTAAGCTATATGAAGACTTAGTTTGATGAAGAATTCTCCAAACTTGATGGAGATGTAGATTCATCTAATGAATTACTATATTTCTTCTTCTTTTAGGTCTTGCTCATTTCTTTCCTGATCTCTTCTACATTCACAATCTTCTTTCCTTTTTGGTTACTTGACTAGTTTACATATTGGTTCCTTAACCTGTAATCCCTTTCTATATGTCCAATCTTGTGACAATGAAAACATGTCATAACACTTGATCTCCATGGTCCAACATTACCTCTTGTAGTCCTCATTCTATAATTCATAAACATATGTACATAGTTACCACAGATTGAGCATGTGACATCAAATTGCCTCTCCCTTTGGTAAGGTGTATTTTGGTTGATAGGTTTCCTCTGATTATTTACTCTTGATATGTACTCAGAATATTTGTGACCATATTTTTTGTAATTGTAACAATGACCATATGAGCTACTAGATCTACTACTTGATCTAGATCTACAATCATGAGTAGTGTGATAATAGTTATTGCAGCTATATAAATATCCATCAAAGGTGTTAGACCTATTTGAAAATCTACTTCTACACACATTTGCAGTATGACCTACCTTGTGAAAATTGAAACATATAGGCTGGTAGGCTTTCTTACCAGAACTTCTTTGTGTTACCTTCAGTGGAGAGTTTCCTTCTTTCTTGATCTCTTTTGTTTTAGAAGATTCACCAACTTCAAAAGTTGTAAATTGGTACATCTTAGGTTAGTGGTCTCTTTGCTTCTTCTTTGATTTCTAAGTTTCTCATCAAATTTTGTAGTACTTTCATTGAATTTCTCTAGCAGATCATGTACATTCTTCAATTCCCCCTTTAATTGCTCATTCACATTTCTCAGATTCTCATTATCCCTTAGGAATTTTCCATTTTATTCATTTGTATCATGCAATGTGCCAACTTCTTGTCTTGTCTTGAAAATTTCATCCTCTATAGCTTTCAATGCTTCATCCTTGGCCTTTAGTGAATCTTCTACATTTTTCCTTGCAGTCTCTTTAGATCTAATTGCTTCCATATCTTCACACATTCTGATTAATTGGGCTTCAATCTTTCTCTTAATATTTTTCTTATTTTTGTGTAATTTCTCATTCTCCTTAGCCATGGCTTTTAGAGCTGCTTCAAATTCCTTAGATCCACTCTATTCAGACAATTTATCAGTGTAGGATTGACTCTCATTTAGTTGTTCAACAAGCTCTTTTTGCTTGGCCAAAGATTGCTTCAACTGATCTTTTAGTTCTTTGATAACCCTTTCTGCTTCATAAGGTTGTCTCTTGTATCTCAAACCCTTCATTTTTTCCTTAAGGATCTTCCCCAAGCTATTAGGCTTCTTCGAGGGTAAAAGGATCTAATACCAATCATTAGTATTATAAGGTATTGAGAGGGGGGGTTGAATTAGTGCATCCAAAATTCTGAAACTTTTAATAATTATCTTCCACAATAACCAATATGCAAATGATAATCTAAACATAAAGTATAACATATAAAGCATTCACACACAATGAACACAAGACACAACATTTTTCCCATGGAAACCCTTATTAGAGGGAGAAAATCATGTGTGGGAATGATGTCCACAAATTTCACTAGTGCATTGATGAAATCTTCCCTGCTAGGAACAATTACAAAACCTTTTTGAGGTTATGCCTAGTTAAGCATACTTATATCATGGTTAAGAACTACAACGGTCATGTTAAAGACTACCATGTTAAGGGATTTAAAACTCCTTTTGAGAGTGATATAATTTTTTCACTCAATGCATGACAGATACAATGTATTCCTGATCAATTGTGCTTATCTAAACACTTTATTTCCTTTGTACTATCTTCAACAATCTTTTTTAGTCACCACATATAATCACAACAACATTCTTAAAAATTTTCTTAACCATTTATATACTTGTTCTAGGTCAGTGCTAGAACCCTAAAACATTTTACAATTCGGCCCTCAAATCAAACTTAACAAGTGAGCACACCAAAATCAAAATCCAACATCCTTGATGTCAGCCCAAAACATCAAATCTCAAAAACATGTCGGCAAACCAATTAAATTGAACCACAATATTGATGCAACCAACTGTACTAACTAGTACATTGCACTAACTATCTGTATCACTTCAATCTTTAATAAATAAGTCAAATATTCAGACTAACTGATGCAATCATAGAAGTAGTCAAATATGCCTCTATAAATAATGTATGTACGATCACACACCTTAACTTGATCTGTAACTCTAGATCCGGTCGTCTGAACCTTGCATATTATTTTCTTACCAATTGACTTAACACTTTGTTGCTTCTACATTTGATCCTTCAATACCATTGGTAAATATAATCTCTTGACATCAACATAATATGTTTCTAGCAATGAAAACAACATAATAAATTCGTGATCAAAACACATATCACCTTCATCAAATTCCAACAACACAAATCAAGACTGTAAGAGTTAGAGGAGAAAGAACCAAGCCTAGCAGTAGTGTAGGAAAATCTACCACCACTACCACCTTTTATTCCTCAAGTAAGTTTCTCCCCATCTCTCATCTCTTCTCAATCTTTGGATTCTTTTCAATTAGGTCCTCAATTTCCCCTTCTCAAGGTCTAACCACCCCTATTCAAGCAAGCCAATTTCCCTCACAGTCTATTGTATTTTCCCCTCCTAGTGGTAAAACCATCCCCACTATTGATTTGAGTTCCCCATTATCAATCACCCTAGGTGCCACCGTAGAGTCCACTTTAGCTCTGGCTCCTTTAGTCCCCCCTTTAGGATGTTCTATTGATGGGCAGGAAGGTATTCCCCATAGTGTGATAGAGGCTCATTTCAATGTTCCCAGGCAAGGTAGAATGGCTTGAGCCCAAAAAATGAAAGATAAAGAGGATAACCAGTCTTCTTTTGCTAATGTCAGGTCCTTGTACAATGAAAAGAGTAGCACATTCACTTTCATGTCTAGAGTACCTAATGTCCACGTAAATCTCTATGGTTAAATACTTCCTAATGAGTTTGATTCCTATACTTTCTCCCTAAACATCCATCATGAAAGGCCCCAAGATAGAGTTGAGCTAATGGAGGAGTCTCAAAAGATAGTTATTGTTGACTATCTGAATCTCACCTGAAAGCTAGACAAGGAAAAATATTTGCAGGATGGTAAGAGAGCATCAAACAATTAAAAAATTCTTATTAAATCTCTGAAGAAGGACATTTTGAGACTCAACAAAATTCTCCGAGAGAATATGACTGAGGAGCTAGAATAGGAAAAGGCCAAAGTGACAAAGATCAATGAGGAATTGAATGAAGTCAAGCTAGTGACGTTTGAAGAAAAGGCAAGGTTGTCCTAAAAAATAAATGATAAGGAAAAAGAGTTTCTCAAGTTAGGGAAATCATTAAATAATACTCTAAAGAGCCTATAGATCAAGAGTAATGAAGAAGATAAAGACCAGGAAGATTTTGCACAACATCTATATAAGTTGCAAGAGAAGTATGATGAGTTGAAGGTGGAGCGAGAATCCCTGGAGAAGGATTTGGAACAAAGATATAGTGAATTGGTCCAAAAGGAAAAGTAGTTGGTAGCTAGTCAAGATCAATGGGTTCATGTAAAGCGTGATCTACATACAAAGGACCTACATTTATGGGGAAAAATCCAAAGCCTAGAAAATAGAATGATGGCAATGCAAAAAAGATGTCGAAGGTCATGAAAGAAAAAGAGGAGTTGGTTGAATGCTAGAAAAAATTATTGGATGTGTAGTCACACGTTAGCCAGTTGGAGGCCACCGAGATGTAGGACAACTAGATCAACCAATTACAGGTTCTTGTTGCGACCCCCACTTCAAAAAGTTGTACACAATTGGTGTAGTATCTATATATCTCCTTTTGAGATAGGATCAAGATGTCTTCACTGAGATTAATGTTGACCTTCAAGTTCATGGTTGATGCTGCATAATTGAGTGCTGAGGTGGAGAGCATTTTAGAGGCAACCCAACAACAGATAGCCCTAGACAAAAATGATGCAATGAATTTGATTTAAAAACTATATGAATCTAATGATGGCACCCTATTGTAGACACCTATAAATGTCCTCTACTTGCAAGCGACAATTTCACTAACATTCCTCTTAAATTATTAAAAAATTTCTTTATTATCAAATTAATTGTGTCCTACCATATTCTAAGATCAAAATCATCATTTCCCTTTAATTTTATAATTAAGTGATTTTAATTAATTGTCCAATCAAACATTTCATCGATTATTCATCTATAATATAATTAAATAATTAAACATTATTTAATTATACTCTATCTCATTATAATTAATTAAATAAAGTATATTATTTAATTAATATTCCCTCTTTCTAATTATTGCATTTATGTAATAATTAAATCGAATCCCTCTCACAATTAAATAAACTATATTTATTTAATTAAACTAATTACTTTCCTCTCATAAACAAATAAGCAATTATTTATTTATATTCTCACATGTGCAAGTAAATAACTTCTTTTATTTATTTAATCATGATTATTCTTCCAAAGCTAACTCATACTAGCTTTCAATTCACTCTTCAATTGCAATCCTGACTACTCAATCAACATTGTTAATTCCTCCCTCAACAATCAATAACAATTCAATCTATTTCAGTCTTCTATTTTATCTTATCAGTCAATCCTCCAATCAATGCAATTAAACAAAGTTGAACTCCTACTCACTTTGAGTTAACTCATTCCCCTCATCAAGTCAATCCTCCAATCAAGGTAGTCAAGAAAAGTTGAACTCCTCACTTTGAGTTAACTCTTTCTACATCATCAATCAATCTTTCAATCATGACAGTCAAGAAAATTTGAACTACCACTCACTTTGAGTTCAACTCTTCAATCACATCCAATCAGCCCACTAATCAAGGAATCTTGATTGAAACCCCTAAAACTTTAATAAATAGAGAGTTAATTCCCCTATTCAAGAAACCACACACGCTTTGATTTCTTATGCTAGCATAATCTTGAGATCAATGAGAGCCAACATTCCATGAGAAGAACAACAAGGAAGGTTTTCATATGGTTTGCATGTTCATTTGTATTGAATTGATTTCATTATGTTTGAATGATTGTTCTTATTATTTATCTTGCATCCTTTCTTGATTATTTGGAATACTAATTGCATTAACTATCTCTTTGTAGTTGAATCCAATGTGTGTTATATTTAAAGTTGATAATGCCTACTTTCTTGATTATTTGGAATACTAATTGCATTGCCCAATTACAAATGGTGAAGCCAACATGAAATTTGGTCATATCTTTCAAATGACTTGAAATTTTTTTTATGAAATTAGTTTTGTAGGTTTATGCTGATATAAGGAGCCTACATATCAAAATTTAGATTTTTTAGATTTTTTTTTTTTTTTAATAAATTATTTATGATGTTTCATAAATAATCATTTTTGGGTACAAATCAACTTTATTTAAAATTTTTTTTTTTTTTTTGGAAAGGTCTTGAAATTCTACAGGGGTCTATTCTTTGTGATTTTAATTTTGATAAACAATATTTGCAAAAAAAAAATTAATTTTTGAAAACTAGCATGTTCTGATAAAATGGGTGCCTAGGGCACAAATTAAGGAATTATTTTATGATTATTTTTTTGCAGTTTTGTTTTGACACAAGGAATCTACAAAATTTCAATTTTTTTGAACTTTTTTCTTAATTATTTATTTATTTATTTATGAGATTTCAAAAAGAATTATTTCTAGGCACATATGAACATTTTTTATAAAAAAAATTACAATTCTAAAAATGTCTTGAAATTCTATAGGGGTTCTTCTCTTTGTTATTTTAATTTTGATGAGCAATATTTGCAAAAAGATATATATCTTTGAAAACGTTTTCTTTTTGTGTGCAGGTGTAGGTGATAATCATTTTATCAAAGACATTGTTTCAAAACTACAAACAACATTTGCTTCTCTTCCATCTAAAAGATTATTCTCTATTGTAAAATGACACATTTTTATTATAATATTCATTTGATGCAATGAAAAAATGTAGTGGGCTACCACAAAATAATAAAGTCAAGATTCAAGAGCACATTGAATAGTGAAAGAGAAAAAGATAAAAGACAACAAGATACAACTAAAGAACAATGAATCAATGCATTAGAGGAAGAAATCAGAGAAGAATGTGTTCTTGACGCATATGTGAAAAAGGTATGGAGAATTATTGATAATTTTAATTGTCACAATATCAACCTTACTTCAATTAGAGAATTCCAAAACTATTTGTTAGGTATTTTCAATACTAATTTCTCTTTTTAGCATGTGGCTTGGAAGTAGGTGTTATCATTTTTAAATATAAAATCAATACATCTCTCTTTTGGTTCTTTAAAATGAACAATGCATGCTCGAACATCACAAATCATACTTCATTTTGGTACCTAAAGTTGATGTGTGGTTAAGAATTGAACAAAGACAAAGAACATTTGAGATTGGTGCAATAAAATCGAACAAGGCAAAATATATTTGGACTTTGGTGGATCTAAGATTGAACAAGACAAATATCATCTTGGTTGGTGCTTTAAAAATAAACTTGTGTGCATGTATGGATGATTTAGATTAGCTAACACTTGGCTTTTTGGTGCTTAATGTGATTAACCCAGTGTCTTGAGTTCTTGGCATGCTTGCACAATCTGTTAGATTAGCAACAATTTTTATTTTTTAGAGAGGCCTATTTGGGGGGTTCTCTTAACTCAATAGAGGACAACCTCAAATTGGAAAATCCTTTTGGTTGGTATATAAATAAGACTTTGAGAAAACTCTAGTCTTATCTCCTTAAGCTTGGGTGAGGTGTGTTGATGATAGTCTAGATCGGGTGAAGTATCCCTAAGAAGCCAACATGTCAACTAGGCTCTTAAGTGAGTCACACATGTACAAATTGATTAGGGAGATCCCACAGATCTAACTACAACCCTATTAATTAGAGATCACTTGGTTCACCTCTAAATATTTGTCTTATTAGAGTGCAAGAGGAGGCTAAAACAAAATCTCCCCCCAAGATTTCCATAATATATGATCCATAAATATTATTTTATGAAGAGTTCTTCATTAACATGACAATGATACCTAAAAAGGGAAAAATCACAAGCACCTTCAAGGGGGATTTAAAGCTCTAGTTGTGTGGCAGATATGTTGTGTGAGCTAATGGACACCTAAGAAATTAGCCTATAATATTATAGATGAAGCCAATTTGACCTAGATTAAACTACTCGTATATTTATTTTATTGTGATAGACTTTGTGAAAAGTTGTAGCTTGAAAATGTTGTTGAACATAAACAGATCATTTCTTTTTGAGTTAGTCATGTAGCTACATGATGATTGTGAGTTTGTTGAGTTTGTACATCTACAACATTGGTCCTTCAATATTTATCCTACATCATTGGTTATACAACACGGTTCCTACACACATTACACTGATATTTCAACTTGGTTCCTTCTGATCGATATACTTAGATAGGCATATCTTAAAATGTTTCTTGGCATAGTCATCATTTTTAGTCTCAAAATTCAAAAATTTCAAAAATATAGCTTGCATATCTTAGGGTTAAAGTATTCCAATTCTTTAAGTCATTTTTCAAATGAGAGGGTGCATTTTCTTTAGACATTCCTATAGTGGTTTTGTGTTTTATCTTGACTTCGCCAGCACCATCCTTATCTATTTGCCTCGGAACTGACACCTTGTCATTTTGGTTAATATTTATCTTAGATAGACACTATTAATAGAATTTATTACCTTTGTCTTATAGTTTTGGAGTCAAGATAATCCTTAATATCATTTAGGGTGTTTCCTTAGAGGGTTTTCCTTTGAAGTTTCTAGAATATCTCTTAGGGTAAGGTACTTACATTCTAGACATCATATTTGATTATTTGTTCCTAGTTTGCATAATCATCCTAAATAAAAAATAAAAAAAATAGTTTCCCTTTTTGTCATTTCTCGCAATCAAAAATCCAAAAAAAAACCAGAGTCTTAAGCTATTTTCCCTAGTTGTCTTTCATATACCTAAGTCTTAGATTTACATTCTAGCACAAGTCTCTCACATGATCCATGGACCCACCCAATAAAAGATCAATCCTATTGGGGGAACCTCAATAAAAACCTCCTATCATTCCTCAACCAAGTGTCCCTTCCAATTTAGGACAACCACAAATTAGTCAGGGGCACCTCCAGCTAATCTTGACTATTCAATGATTTTTGCTAGCATCCTCCAGAAAATGGAAATACATGGATCCATCATTTCTCATTCTATTGCACCACCTCAACATATCCCAACACTCCAACATGTCCCAACACTTTAGCATGTCCCAACACCTCAGCGTGTCCCATCACCTTAGTGTGTCCTATCACCTCAATATGTCCCACTACCTCAGTATGTCCTAACACCTCAGTACAACCTAGAACCTTAGTATGTCCAAGCACCTCAACAAATCCTAGCACCTCAACATGTCCAAACACCTTAGAAATTCTTAGCACTCTAGCATGTCCCAACACCTCAGTATACCCTAACACCTCAACATTTATCAACTGCTTAGCATGTCCCGATACCTTAGCATGTCTCAACACCTCTCCAACATACCCAACCAAAACCGGTCCATCATACCTAGACAACACAAACAACTCACAATGTTAACAACATTGCTCCTAGAATAAGTCCTAAACATGCCAAAACACTCATCCAAGCCCTCTAAAAAAGTTTTACAAGAAGGAACCCCCTCCAATTTGAGAATTTACGCCTCTTGCAAAACCTCTTGAGATGATTTTGAAGAAATTGGTACAGTCCCACTTAGCCACTTTACCTGAGATAAGACAATATAAGGGTCCTAAAAACCCATCATGGTGGGATGAAAATGACTACGGTAACTATCACAAAACTAAGGGACACAAAAAAACCAACTATATGCAACCGAAATACACTGTCCAAGATTTCATCAAATATGGTGAAATCAAAATTGTCACAAATTATGGTGCCACCAACCTAGATCATAAGATCTTCCAAAAGCTATTGATGGATCATGTAAAAGACAAGGCCTCCACATTTGGACAAGATAATAAGGCTAACCTTTCATATTTAAAAAATAGACCCCAATTTGACAATTGGACTACCATCACTATCAAAAGTCCAGACAATGATTGTGATGTTACTAATAAAGAATGTCCCAATAATTCACCTAATGAGGAGTTGGATATATGTCAAAATACCATTCCCAAATAGGAAAAAAATCATAAACCTATGTCTAGTGATGTCCAACAAGAAATCTCCATATCTCCCACCATTTCTTCCTCTGCATTATCTCCACCTAGAAATGCATCCACTAATGAAACATTTCCAGTCTACCCACAAGGGCTATCCATGATACAAATCCCATCTAGTCCATCCTTTAGTATAATTCCCTTCTACAATTCAATAGTCTTAGATCCAATGCCACTATATACTCCACTCCTAAGAAAAGCTACTCCATTGAGTCCCATGCAAAATCCATCCCCTTCATGCTTGAGTGTTGAGTCCTCTCAATAATCTACCATACATATCCAAACTCATACCCCATTTCAAGAGGATAATCCAAAGCATAAATAAACAAGTCCTAAAATTGGTTAAGATCAAGATACCAAGAATGTCCAATCAATTTACCAAGATCCCATATTGCCAGAATCTCATGATGATCCCCTTATCGATTTGTTTCCTATCCAACATGAACCACTTTCGTCCTAAGAGAAAATCATTCCTCTGAGTCACATTCATAATCCACATCCTAAGAAAGACCATGATGTCCCTTATACACCATCCAATGACCCTCTTCTATGTCAAGATCAAAGCAATCTTCCATGTCCACCACAACATCCTATCAAGAATCCATCTCCATGTCATAATCCTCCATGTCCACCAAAAGATCACATCGTCCCCCATATACATGCCACAATCCTCCCATTCCACCACAAGACCCCATCGTTCTCCAATATCCATGTCATAATCCTCACCATCCACCAAAAGATTCCATCTCCATGCCATAATCTCCCCTATCTACCACAAGATCCCATCATCCCTCCATCTCTATATCATAATATCCCATGTCCACCTCAAGATTCCATCAACCCTATCCAAGTTAATAATGAGACAATCTAATATCAACTTGGTTCATCCACTTTCATTCATTATGATCTAATTCATAGTCCTACTATTCCATATGTGTCTCCTCCACCTCAAAATGGATTGCATCTTGTTTAAAAAATAATCAGTATCCAATTACAAACAAGATTTTTCAGAAAATTCATTATCAAGGAAATGGGTTAAACCTCAGTGAACAAGGTATATTAGAACCTCTTGATATCAAAGAAAATCCATATTATTAGGGCCTTGGCTATATATCCCACCAGCAAGATGTTGATATCCCCTCTACATCCAACATTCCCCCATATGAACCCAAGCATACACATTCCCCGCCACCTCCTCAATCCATTTTGGGTCCTCACATTCCAAATTCAAAGTCTTTGTCCCTTCCATCCATCTTAGGTCCATATATTACTCCATCCACTAGTTCACAATCTACTTACCCTTTCCCACATGCAAGTCAAAAAAGGCACACATCTTTGAGAACCATTTGCCCATCCAAAAGGCCTCCATACAATTTCTATCTATCCATGAATACCAATCACCTTCCAAGAAATTCAGATGCCAAACATAAAATCCATAAGTCAAAAAATCTACATGCAATCAAGGATCAACATGTCTTGTCTAATCAACACATAAAAACAAAGCAAAGTATGATCCAAAAAAAAAATAAAAAAAATATCCAAAAGGCCACAAAGGCCAATAAAGTAAAGAGAAAAGTCAAAAGCTATATGGGTTCCTAAATCCATTGTTTAAGAAATGAATTCCAAGGACCCACAAAATAATGAAAAGTTAAAGACCATGTGGATTCCCAAGTAGCTCCTCAAAGCACAATATTCTAAAGAAAAACTAAAATTGGCATCCAAGCTTACTATTCCCAAGGCTCCCATGGGCCATCAATCTTTCACATAAATGTCTTCCATCTTCCAAATCTATTTTGGGTCCCTATATCAAAAAATCCAATACCTTAGATACTCCATCACCTCCTCCATCCATTTTGGGTCCTTGTGTCCCAAAATCCATGTCCACTATTGTATCTAAATCCCAAAATCCAAAATCCATTTTCCTTTCATCACCTCAACACCCCTCAAGGTGTGTGTCAATGTTGATCTTGTCAATATTTCCATCCACCCATAAAAAGTCTTCCAACACCCCATTCGTTATCGAACACCCATTTTCCATCCTTCCATCCCACTTATCCAATCCTATGCATAAACTCTTATCCTGGTCCATTTTTCCATCCATTTCATCCCTTTTTTTATCACCCTATCAACATCTTTGAGTATACTTTCAACGACCATGCTCCATTACAACACACCCTTCAAGAATACTATCCAAAGAATAAGATGCTTGATTTCTACCTTTATGTCATTTCCTACATCCATTATCTTCTAAAAATATCAAAAATACAAAAAAAAATGGTTACCTTGGTGAAAATGTGGAAAATAGGCATCTTGTGTGACACAATAATCAAGAGAAAAAAATTGTTTTATGGTGAAAACCACTACTTATGGTGCCTTGTAAAAGTACCATGATGAAAACCTGACCAATAGATGTCATGTTTAATCCATTACCCTCTACACTTGGGGGGGGGGAAATTTTCATTTATGCAATCCTACCTACCACATCATTCATGATCCCACATCCATCCATATATTTTTTTTCCATCTTTGATCTTGACAAGGCTTCATGCATCCTCTTTTCTTTACTTTATCCATACCATATAATACAAATCCTTTTTCCCATCTATCCCTTACTTCTATCACCCATTATCATGTTTCATATTGCCTATCCCAAATCTTTTCCTTGGTCTTGATCAAAATTAAGGACATAAAAAATTGAAGAACGTATTTTCAGAAATATCTTGACATGTCTATTCCCATAGATCTCATGTCATTCAATGCGCCATGTCATTTCCTACATAGCCACATATATAATCCCTTAGCTTGGGTAAACATGTTATCCCATTATGAGATAGTCCTTGCATCCAAATCAACTCTAGCTCCATTTTTCACCTAGCCATTGCCATTCCATCAACTCATTCATCCATTCATAATGTTCCATGCCTTGCTAGACACTGGGGAAAATAAATACAATCATGTTTGAGAATAAATCTTGACATATACCTTTCACCTCATTCAATGATTTAAAATTTATGTAAAATTAAATAAACACAATAAAAATCTCTGAAAAAATACCAATAACACAATAAAAATTTCTGAAAAAAATACCAAAAATATCGAGAAAACATCAAAAACATTGTACAAGACCTTAGAAAAATTTGAAAACATAAAAAAACCATAAAAATTCATCTAAGGGTGACCATGTTGAGGGTGTCTGTGATAAGGGCATTCACTTATGTGATACACTACACATACCACGACTCCAAATATATTACGAACCCAATGGTGTACCAAAAGAATTTAAAAAAAAAAAAGGAAACAAATCTCCTTTGTACATAAACCAATTCTCTAGAATTTTCAACAGACATTCAATGACATCATACAACAAGTCTGAGCTTCAACAAAACCAAGTCAAAACAATTAAACTAGTCAACAAGTCCTCAACTACACTACCCAAACTATCTTATCTAGAAAACCTAGCAAAACAACAAAATCTTTTTGTCAAAAATCATGTTGTCTTAGACAAGGGAAGGAACACTTGAAATCAGATGGAGCAGTCTTAAATGGGGTACCTTGTCCCTGAAATCAAATAGCATCAGCAAAATGTCAAAATTCAAAACTACTACGAAAAATACAAACACATAATTAGTATGACTGTAACTTGTTGAGTCGATTTAGTCTTATTATATATCTTGATTTTCGCAAGACATGTTCTTATACATCTCCGAGATGTCCACAAGTGATTTGGAGATGATATGATGGTTCATGATTTATTTTCTTTCTCTATTGTTTGTGGAATATTTTCTAGGAAGTCTTAAAAGAGCAATATGGGTGTTTGTAATAAGAGCCTTCACATCCATATACAAATATACAACTGCAAAATTGTAATGGGTGCTTCAGTTGTGATATGTCGCACATACTTTGACTCTGAATGCTTGATCTAGATGGATTGTACCACATTCCTTGTCTGTTCAGTGTACCTATTTTAAAAATGTAAGAGGACAATCATATCTAGATCATTCATATCTTGGTAAGACAGTATCCATTTTTGCTAGTATAAAGTAGCTCAATGATGAAAAATAAATTGCTTAATTCAGTTAGAATTCAAATGTGGTTATTAAAACTTTAAACTCTTTGTTTACTATAATCTAAGGGATTCATTATCATTCTTTCATCCCCTAACTATCATCTTCTAAAGTTTCATTACTAACAATTCTATCTATCAATCCTAAAAAATCCTTATGGAAGAGTATCATGATACATCAAAAAAATTGTATCCTGCATAAATGTTAGAACATATAGCATAAATCATAAGGAGATATCATAACACATCCATCCGTCATATAAATGAATTACATCTAGTCACATCATAAAAAAGTATATATCAAAAATACAAAAATAAAAGTATATAAGTATGAGATCACATCATATAGAAAATGCATACATCCATAAACATAAAAGCATATTAGAGCATTTTTTGCATCTCATAAACATCATAGATACCATCATCTTATTTCAAGAGATCATTTATGCCTTTCTTGCATAAACAATCTATTGAGGCGGGCATCATTTACCTCTTTGTCACATTGTTCCTGTTGAGGCATAACGAGACATAATTTTTATTATTCTTTGAAACAACGTCTGAAAATGCATTATATCAATTAGAGACAAAATGTAGAAACCTAAAAAATGTCTCATGCTTGCAAGCGACAATTTCACTAACATTCCTCTTAAATTATTAAATAATCTTTATTATTTAATTAATTGTGTCCTTCTACCATATTCTAAGATCAAAATCATCATTTCCCTTTAATTTCACAATTAAGTGATTTTAATTAATTACCTTAATTATTAATTGTCCAATCAAACATTTCATCAATTATTCATCTATAATATAATTAAATATCATTTAATTATACTCTATCTCATTATAATTAATCAAATAAAGTATATCATTTAATTAATATTTCATCTTTCTAATTATTGCATTTATGTAATAATTAAATCAAATCCCTCACACAATTTTATAATTTATTTAATTAGACTAATTATTTCTTTCATAAATAAATAAGCAATTATTTATTTATAATTCCTACATGTGCAAGTAAATAAATTCTTTAATTTATTTAATCACGATTATTCTTCCAAAGCTAACTCATACGAACTTTCAGTTCACTCTTCAATTACAATTCTAACTATTCAATCAACATTGTTAATTCCTCCCTCAGCAATCAGTTAACAATTCAATCTATTTTAGTCTTCTATTCCATGTCATCAGTCAATCCTCCAATCAAGGCAGTTAAACAGAGTTGAACTTCTACTCAATTTGAGTTAACTCTTTCCCCTCATCAAGTCAATCCTCCAATCAAAGTAGTCAAGCAGAGTTGAACTCCCACTCACTTTGAGTTAACTCTTTCTACCCCATCGGTCAATCCTTCAATCAAGGCAGTCAAGCAGAGTTGAACTCCCTCTCACTCTGATTTCAACTCTTCAATCATAACCAATCAATCCACCAATCAAAGAATCTTGATTGAAAACCCTAATAATCTTATAAATAGAGAGTTAATTCTCTTATTCAAGAAAACACAATTGCTTTGAATTCTTATGTTGGCACAATCTTGAGCTCAATTCTGAGAGCTCACATTCCATGAGAAGAAGAACAACAAGGAAGGATTTCATATGGTTTCCATGTTCATTTTTATTGAATTGATTTCGTTATGTTTGAATGATTATGCTTATCATTTATATTGCATCATTTCTTGATTATTGGGAATACTAATTACATTAACTCTCTTTGTGGTTGAGATTTCATGTGTTATTGAAACTTTATATTGATCATCGTTACCCGATTATACCTGTCATCGGCTGGGATAACAGATAGATGACTTGCAGTAGTACAGATCAGAGAATTTATCAAGTGCAGGGAGGCGATCACATACACTAGAGAGTGTCTAGAGAAGCTAAAGTCTTCAATTGTGCATAAAATATAAAGGATTGATGCATTTATATAGGTCGGGCTCCCTTCACCTTTCAAGCTAGATGGATCATTATATGAAGAAGGGAAAGTGAAGCAATTGATGGAGCTAAAACAATAAGATCACTCCTATGAGAAATTTCTAGGACCCATTCCCAAGGCCGCTCAAGTAAGGGCAATTATGGACCCTCTTGCCTTTCTCCAGTTCATTTTAAATATAGCCAAAGACAACTTAATCAGTTTCAATTTTCGGGAAAAGATTGTGCTATATAACACATTATGTGACTTTCATCTTCACAGCTTCTAGAGTGATGAAGAATGGGCTCCCTTGTAGTTTGCCTTCGCTATGTTTTAATGGTGCCCTCCTCCCCTCTTCTCTTTTTGCAAGAACCTAAGTTTTGGGTTTTAAACCTTGCAACCAAGTTCCCTAGAAGTTGCCAATTATGTATATCTTTATATGGACTGCCTGTGTTCACAAGTGTTTTATGTGGGCTTCTTTTAGGTCGGAGTTCCTTTTGGTTGTGGGTCCCTTTCCTTCCTCAGACGTGATCTTTTTGTTACAACTAGTGGTTGTCATTGCACTAAAAGATCGACTTGTAAATGCCCGATGCAACCACTAGACTTATAGAAGATACAAGAGGCTGTTAAACCATGTCACGAATCTTGAAGGGGGACATTGGCGATTAGTGCAACAATCCCCCCTTAGTGTCACCCAAGGGGATTCAAAGTTGTGACCAAGCTCTTGTACCACTTGTTACAACTAGCAGTTGTTGTTGCACCAAAAGATTAACATGTTATTGTCCGATACAACCACAAGACTAATAGAAGACACAGGAGGCTATTAAACCACATCACGAATCCCGAAGGGGGACGTTGACGGTTAGTCCAACACTTTTCTCTCAATGAAAATGTGTCGTGTCCAAGGATTTTGGAGGTAGCAAAAAGAGTTTCTCTTGCTAGAAATTTTGTTGTGTTGATGTACGTCCCAGGCCTCTTCGAAACAAGGTTATTGCACCTTAAGGAGTGTGCAATGATTGTAGATACAAACTTTTGATACTTCTAGGATGTGTGTCAAGTTGATTGTGGTTGTTGTCCGACAATGTGGTGGTGGGGGTGGCGGCTCCCCTAACAACCGTGGTAATGATTTTCCTAGGTGATGGTTTGTCCAGCAAGGTGAGTTTTTGATATGTGGGGATTTTTAGTTCTTGTTAGAAGACATATAATTTTACTAAAGGATATTTGTTCCTAATATAATTTTGGGATTATCATATTTGCAAACTTTACTTCTAATTACTTTCATGTTGATTGAAGTTCGATTGCACTCAACTGAGCCTTTTTACTTTTAATTGATATTGAATATACTCGAAGTCTATGTTAATTTGAATAGTGATTATCTTATAAGACTCTAGCATTTTTGTGTATAAAATTGCTTTCGGTGATGGACCATGTTTGAAATAACTCTTCCAGTTGAAAGTAATTGAATGATAAAAGTGTTCCATATCTACGATATTATCAAAATAAATAGATGAATAGGTTTTTTTGAATGCATTTACTGTTTCCTGGTTTTAATAGATGCACCCATGAGATGGTATGAATGTTTGACATATGTCTAGGATCTTGTTATTACATTCTCATCTTGACTATGAAGGGATTGTGGTATACTATGCCAAATTGTGAAATATTACTTGTGTTTTGATTATATGGTTCTATCTTTTCATTCATGAAAGATTGTGAGTTAATAGTGATTTGATTTGGCACATCTCCTTAAGTTTAGTTTCATTTTTCAGTATTCTTCTGTTAATGTCTCCCCCATGTTCATGGACAATGGACTCTTCAATCCCGAAGATTGTTTTGAGTGTTAGCATTTTGGACCCACAACATTCAAACTTTTGCCTAAGGCCTATTACCTTTCTAGGTTGCAAAATCCAAGATCAACAGCTCTCTTCGAACCATTTCATTAATATCAAATTATAAATCTCATCATACACAATTTTGTAATATTATGAATGTGCAATTACAATGTGATATAAATTACATTTCTTTTTACATGTGTTATGGTTTTATGATCATTGCAAATGTAATAGCACTATCTGATTGTATCTTTTTATCCAAATGCGATAATCTCTTGCATTTATATTGAGAATGAGCCAAGAAGAGACATGTCCCTGGACATGTCTATTCATTATTATGTAATTAATATAATGACAATTATGATTATATATATATATATATATATATATATATATATATATATATATATTTCTCTAATATTTACATAATAATAATATTTGTATTAATTGATTTTATGATTTTATATTATATCTCCTGAATAATATTATGATTTTATTTTTCTGACAGTGACTAATTGAATGCCCTTCTCCTGCTTGGATAAACTTGGACCTATCGTGATTCATACATCTCAATGTAGATCCAGCTCATGATTACAAGCTTAACCATAATGAAATTTGATTTTGTTCCTGCTGTTGAAAACTGCTGGTTTGCAGGACTTGCCAATATAGTGCATCAACAAATGTGATACTATTTTTGGGAATCAGCTGCATAGACGATATTACCTTTCATCCTAGTTGATAAAAGTGGTATGGGCAAAACCAAAGTCTATGGAAATACTTTAATTATAAAGAAATTAGCATTGATTGCATTATTTATGTTGGTTCCATTGTTATGATATTCAGTGACCCTGGATTCAGTGAATTCCCTGTTTATGGACACATATCACTCTTAAGTCTGTTTTCTCCTGGTTTAGATTACTGAATTATGAACACACGAGTAAACTTTAATTATTTCCATGCATAGTGAGGCAGTGATTTCCATTTCCTCTTTGAAAATTTACCTATTTAGAAAAGTATCCTGAGAACTCTGATTATGTAGAGTTTTCCTAATCGCTTTACCAAACTGTGATTTGTTCCCATGCTTCTCTACAAATGCCTGAAAAGAAAAGATGGTTTAATAAATCTTTAAGCCCCTTAGAAAAGCCAAAAAAATGCAGAGCGCAAGCAAATTTCATGCACAATATTTTTTATTTTTCACCTGGAGTTGCTCAGTCAGAGTTCTCACAGTGATAGCACAGAAGGGACACTACTAGATCCAGACCTGTTTGCAGCTGAGAGATCTGCATCGAGAGGACATAGTTATATAGGAGAATAAGCCCCAGCTATGTAGGTGGTTTTCTTTGATATTAGGGCCCAGTTAATTTCTTGAGAGGCAAATGACTTGCGGATGTAACTCAGTCCAAAGTATGTTTATTAGGAGTTATTTGTTGTTATAAGATTTGGCTGCTTGATTAGCCAGACTAGTAGATTGTCTAATGAAACTGAGTGTCTCTCAAGTGAGTTGTAAGTTTAACTTGGAGTTATACTTAGCAACTCATTTACTTTCTCTGAGTTAGATTGTTAGTGCTCTTGTCTATTTAAACAGAAAAAAAATCTGATTTTAATGATGACGCATTTAGAATCTCTTTTATAAAGTTTCATTTCACTGCCATGTATTGCCTGCCAGATTTAATGAGAAGACAGTTGCAGGTTTAAGAGTACAATTCTGTATATTCCCTGTTCACATTTTCAGCAGTATGTGGTTGTAGATTAGCTTTCTTGTACTAGGCTGCCCTTTCTGCGCTTCCACATTTTGCATACATGTCTACCAAGGGCACTTACGACTATTCCCTTCACATTTTCAGTCAGGAATTAATGTTTTGTTTGAAGCTTTCTTGTACTAGGCTTCCCTTTCTATGCTTCCACATTTTGAATACATGTCTACCAGGGTACTCACGACTATAACATCTGACAAAATTCCCCTATCCATTATCCCTTGATGGATGTCCATGCCCAGTTCTAAAGCTCCCATGGGAAGATGCTAGCAAAGGTTGTGGCATCTGGATTTACACCTGCCAAGTGCATTTGCTTGAAGGTTTCTCACACCTTTCCGACAAACCCATTTTGTGTATATCGAGCGACCATTGCAGTCCATGAGACCAAATTTCTTTGAGGCATTCTTGCAAACAGTTCACGTGCCTTGTCTATTCTTCCACATTTTGCATACATGTCTACCAGAGAATTTCCAACTATAATATCTGACAAATATCCCCTTTCCATTATGCTTTTATGAATGTGCATGCCCAGATCCAAAGCTCCCATTTTGGCACAGGCAAGGAGGATGCAAGCAAAGGTTGTGGAATTTGGATTTACACCAGACAAATGCATTTGTTTGAAGGTTTCTAACGCCTTTCCAACAAACCCATTTTGTGCATATCCAGCTATCATTGCAGTCCATGAGACCACATTTCTTTGAGGCATTCTTTCAAACAGTTCACGTGCCTTGTCTATGCTTCCACATTTTGCATACATGTCTACCAGGGAACTCTCAACTATAATATCTGACAAATATCCCCCTTTCATTATGTTTTTATGGATGTCCATACCCAGTTCCAAAGCTCCCATTTTGGCACAGGCAGGGAGGATGCTAGCAAAGGTTGCGGAATCTGGATTTACACCTGCCAAATGCATTTGTTTGAAGGTTTCTAACGCCTTTTCAACAAACCCATTTTGTGTATATCCAGTTATCATTGCAGTCCATGAGACCACATTTCTTTGAGGCATTCTTTCAAACAGTTCACGTGCCTTGTCTATGCTTCCACATTTTGCATACATGTCTACCAGGGAATTCTCAACTATAATATCTGACAAATATCCCCCTTCCATTATGCTTTTATGGATGTCCATACCCAGTTCCAAAGCTCCCATTTTGGCACACGCAGGGAGGATGCAAGCAAAGATTTTGGAATTTGGATTTACACCTGCTAAATGCATTTGCTTGAAGGTTTCTAAAGCATTTCCAAGAAACCCATTTTGTGTATATCCAGTTATCATTGCAGTCCATGAGACCACATTTCTTTGAGGCATTCTTTCAAACAGTTCACGTGCCTTGTCTATGCTTCCACATTTTGCATACATGTCTACCAGGGAACTCTCAACTATAATATCTGACAAATATCCCCCTTTCATTATGTTTTTATGGATGTCCATACCCAGTTCCAAAGCTCCCATTTTGGCACAGGCAGGGAGGATGCTAGCAAAGGTTGCGGAATCTGGATTTACACCTGCCAAATGCATTTGTTTGAAGGTTTCTAACGCCTTTTCAACAAACCCATTTTGTGTATATCCAGTTATCATTGCAGTCCATGAGACCACATTTCTTTGAGGCATTCTTTCAAACAGTTCACGTGCCTTGTCTATGCTTCCACATTTTGCATACATGTCTACAAGGGAATTCTCAACTATAATATCTGACAAATATCCCCCTTCCATTATGCTTTTATGGATGTCCATACCCAGTTCCAAAGCTCCCATTTTGGCACACGCAGGGAGGATGCAAGCAAAGGTTTTGGAATCTGGATTTACACCTGCTAAATGCATTTGCTTGAAGGTTTCTAAAGCATTTCCAAGAAACCCATTTTGTGTATATCCAGTTATCATTGCAGTCCATGAGACCACATTTCTTTGAGGCATTCTTTCAAACAGTTCACGTGCCTTGTCTATGCTTCCACATTTTGCATACATGTCTACCAGGGAATTCTCAACTATAATATCTGACAAATATCCCCCTTCCACTATGCTTCTATGGATGTCCATACCCAGTTCCAAAGCTCCCATTTTGGCACACGCAGGGAGGATGCAAGCAAAGGTTGTGGAATTTGGATTTACACCTGCCAAATGCATTAGCTTAAAGGTTTCTAACCCCTTTCCAAAAAATCCATTTTGTTTATATCCAACAATGATTGCATTCCATGAGATCACATTTCTTTGAGGGATTCTTTCAAACAGTTCACGTGCCTTGTCTATGCTTCCACATTTTGCATACATGTCTACCAGAGAATTTCCAACTATAATATCTGACAAATATCCCCCTTCCATTATGCTTTTATGGATGTCCATACCCCTTTCCAAAGCTCCCATTTTGGCACAGGCAGGGAGGATGCTAGCAAAGGTTGTGGAATCTGGATTTATACCTGCCAAATGCATTTGTTTGAAGGTTTCTAAAGCCTTTTCAACAAATCCATTTTGTGTATATCCAGCAATGATTGCATTCCATGAGATCACATTTCTTTGAGGCATTCTTTCAAACAGTTTACGTGCCTTGTCTATGCTTCCACATTTTGCATACATGTCTACAAGGGAATTCTCAACTATAATATCTGACAAATATCCCCCTTCCATTATGCTTTTATGGATGTCCATACCCAGTTCCAAAGCTCCCATTTTGGCACAGGCAGAGAGGATGCTAGCAAAGGTTGTGGAATCTGGATTTACACCCGCCAAATGCATTTGCTTGAAGGCTTCTAACGCCTTTCCAAAAAATCCATTTTGTGTATATCCAACGATGATTGCATTCCATGAGACCGCATCTCTTTCAGGGATTCTTTCAAACAGTTCACGTGCCTTGTATGTACTTCCACATTTTGCATACATGTCTACCAGAGAATTTACAACTATAATATCTGACAAATATCCCCCTTCCATTATGCTTTTATGGATGTCCCTACCCAGTTCCAAAGCTCCCATTTTGGCACAGGCAGGGAGGATGCTAGTAAAGGTTGCGGAATCTGGATTTACACCTGCCAAATGCATTTGTTTGAAGGTTTCTAACGCCTTTTCATCAAACCCATTTTGTGTATATCCAGCTATCATTGCAGTCCATGAGACCACATTTCTTTGAGGCATTCTTTCAAACAGTTCACGTGCCTTGTCTATGCTTCCACATTTTGCATACATGTCTACCAGGGCACTTGCGACTACAACATTTGACAAAATTCCTCTATCCATTATGCTTTTATGGATTTCCATGCCCAGTTCCAGAGCTCCCATTTTGGCACAGGCAGATAGTACGCTGGCAAATATGAACTCATTGGGTTGCAATTCTGTCTGTTTCATATGGTGAAACAGTGTGATTGCCTCGTGAGGATACCCATGTCTTGTGTACGCTGAAATAATCATATTCCATGAGCAACAATCTCGTTCTTCCAGTTGGTTAAACACTTCTTTGGCCTTCACCAAATTTCCGCACTTGACATAATTATGAATAATTTTATTATGAAAAAATGTTCCTGTAAATATCCGCCTTTGAGCGATGAAAGAGGCAACATTTTTCCCTTTTGAAAGCGCGTTCCTGAGAATACAGGTCTGCATATTGTGCACTTCCTCCCAACTGCCCTATCTTCTGAGTATGGTTCGGTTCACTCAAGGTTTGAATGGATCGAAAGAACAATTTGTTTTAATTTTTAAATTAATTACTGAATATGATCAAATATAATTTAAGGTGTATTTTGGCATTGTGAAATGAAAGTACGATTAGCTGACTAGAATGATACTATTGTTTATGTTGGCTCTACAAAATATGCATATCTTGCAAATATCTTTAGAAGGAAATGTAAAATACCAGATACTTTATTCACTTATATTAGAATAAGAGAGCCTTAGAAATCTGATTATAAATCAAAATTCAAGATTGTTGAGCCATCTAGAAAATAGACAAGGAAATTTCAAGAATAAATCTTGTATGCGTTAAGCTTGGTTTGCTTGGTATAAAAGTATGATCTTTATACTTCAATGAATGATCAAGTTCACTAGGTGTGTTTAGACACTACAAGAAACTTGAATCATCAACAATGACAACTTTGAGATTGAGGATCTATAAATAGCTTATTGAAGTTTATGATCTTTAAAAGACAATAAGAAGAAATAATTAAGAGAGGTACATGAGATTTGCTCATTATTAGGTCCCTTAATGATATATTTGTTAGTAGATTTGTGGAGGAGCAAGTTAGCAATAATGAGGAGTGGCTATGGAAATGATTATCAACAAGTGGACATGGAAGTTGGTTTAATGGCTTAGGCTCAAATTTAGATTCAAGAATCCTACAAATATCACTCACACTGTGAAAGGAGTGTACAAATTTCTTAGATTGGTTTTTTGATATTTTAAATTATTTAAATATATTCATGCTTTTGGTTTAATTAAATATTTACATAACTTGTACGATACAACCAATTGTGAATGAATCATAATACTTTTGGAAAATGATTGTGTGATTTTTTTTATATCAACACTTGATAGCATACACCAAGATTCATCATCTAGATGAGACAAAAATAATATTATTTAAAAATAGGTAGAGGGAGGATGGTGTGGAATGTAAGAAGCTTAAAGAAATATTTAACAACAAAATAATAAAATAAAAACAATTATAAAATAAAATAAATATGAGAGAAAAAATTATTTAAAAAGAAAAATGAAAGCACAAATTATAATGTTAAAAAATAAGAATTTTATGCGTTATTATATTATAAATTTCATAAATAAACTAATTTTAATAAAATATTATAACTAATATTAAGACAAACTCAAAAATATATTGGAAGGGATTAAAATAACAATATATTAACTCGTATAAAAAACTTATTTCTTAGATTAAATTATCACAACTTTAATTAGAAGAGTTTATTATAATAAATATTTTAAAATATATATTCAATAACTTTAAGGTATAAAATTTAAATATATATTAATATTGTGTAATTAATTATATAATAAGAAAATTATTTTATTGTGTTATTTAAAATAATAATATGTAAAATTAATTTAATTAGATGTAAAGTATGATATTAAAATTATTTAAAAATTTGTAGAACAAAAATATCCAAGGTGCTTTAATAATTAATTAAGTCGATAGGCTTTTTTGTGGGCATAGCCCACTGATAGAAAATTGTCAGCTCACGGACAAGTGTCAGCTGACGGGAGACTAGAGTGAGAACTGTCTTACATCGGCAAATTGTCTGATAGCGGAAATCAAATGGGTCGAAAATAATTTCCTGTCAATCAGAACAAATTCTTTGTTGAGCAATTAAGGCATCTCTATGTCATCGTTGTTTGTTGCAGTCCATCGTGAGAGCACTTAGGGATGTCTTTTAAATTCAAACAAAGAGATGTATTATTAGCCGTATCATGGTCTAAGAAGAAAGAAAATAGGTGTTCAAAATCACATTGACATTTTCATACTAGCACATCTCTATCAATATTCAAATAGCCTTTAAATTTTTATCTGGTTTCTGTTTGATCTCATTCCACATGAATTTGCAGTTTTGATGTATGTTGTTTTCACGTGTTTTTCGATATCAATTACAGTGGAATTAATGACTACTAGGAGAGTCTTTTTGTTGATATCAAATTTGAAGAAACATTATTATTAGAGTGGAATTGACTTAGTTGTATATCAAAATCTAGAACACATTAAATAGTTTATTTAAAGAACCGGTTGTCTCTTAGTTTGTTTTGTTTTCTTAGTTTGTGACTGAATATAGAGAAGCAAATTCCTTAATAAATTCGCAGTAACAGGATTTTCCCTGAGGGACAAGGAAAATGCACCTAAGAGAATCAATGCCCTGTCATCCCCATTAGTTTCATCAACGGAAAATGAAGGAGCAATTTCAACTCTAACTCCTTTAAATGCTCCCACCTTTGAAGGCCATTTTGAGACGATCAGTATAAATATAGAAAAATAAACTCAGGATTTTATATTTATCTTTGTTTTCTCCTTGTTGCTTTGATTTCCTAATTGGATTTGTTTGTATTGCGGATAATTTTTAATTATTGTTTTGTCACATTGATGGGTGTTGTGGAGTCCATGTCTAGCTCTATCTTGTGCTTCTATGTTTTGAATTATATAGCTCTAAAAATTTAGTTTCTAATTAGTGCCTAGATATTTCACTTTTCATGAACATTGAGACACGGAATAAACTCACTTGGTAAAATTTATTGGCATAGGATGAATCCAAGGCATATGAATATAACATGAGGCGTCATGTCCTTCTACAGGGAGGAGCGTATGTGTTTGAATCCTTGAAGGAATTGTTCTAATGTAAATTATTTTTTTGTAGTCTTCTGAGACATGCGGTCATGAAAAGTGTTACAGGCTACATCATAGAATGAAAGGTACATTGAGAATTTTTCATTTGGACTCATGAGCTTCTTTGATTTTGTTATTCTCATTCTTGAACATTAATATGTTGCTTCAAAAAAATTAAATTATTCAGGTATATTGTACCAGAGTTACTAATTGTTGCCTTATCATGAATAAGGTTAGTGATAGTAGTTGTCAATTAGCAGCAAGCTCAAGCAGTCAAATGTGAAAATATAAGAAGAATTGATTTTGGACCTAGGGTAGTTGTGATCGATGCAAACCTAACCAATTGGGAGCACGCTGAAAAACTCAAACATTAGTAAGAAACATAATATACCAAACATATAAAAAATCTATTTGCAAGACACCTTGGATTGAGTTGAAACAATAACACCATGTCACCGTTTGATTTGCTCTTATAAGAGGAATGTGGGTGTGCTCTCGAAACACAACAAACATGTCCCCAATGTTTTTTAGGATGGATTAGGATCATTTGGAAGCCACGAAGACCCCATGATGGCACAAAACTAGGTATGGTGAACCTGGTTTGCCCCTAGGATTCTGAGGGTCCAAATGAAGCAAAATGCAGATTTGAGCTTATGAATGCTATTCAAAGTTGATTTTAACCAAAATATGGATATGATATGAATGAAAATGGTTAGTATTGATTGAAATAAACTAGATTAATCCAATTTACCTAAGCTAGGATGAATTATAAAGCATAAAATAGAAGTAAATCTAACAATGCTAGAAATTATGCCAAGTCTAGATGAAAATGAACATAATAACAATGCTATGAAAATGATATGTAAATTGGTGAATTTCTCTTGGAAGGGAGGCTATTTATATGATTTGAGGAAGGGCTTGGGTTAGGAAGGGTAGTTAGGGTCAGAGTCAGCATTAGAGGTAGAGTTAGGGGTATGGTTAGAGGTATGGTCAAAGGGATAAGGGTTAAGGGTTGCTCACACATGTGTGAGCAACACTAGGGAAGTGCGCTAGGGGACCAAGGTGGAAGAAGGGACATAGGCTCTCATTAAGAGGTTGTAAGAGCCATTAATGAGGGTGTGAGGGGCTCATTAATGAGGGGGTTGACCCAAAGTCAAAGGATGAGGATTTAGGCTAAGAGGGTTAGGAAACACCTCTTAAGAAGGTTTAGGGAGTGATTAGGAAAGTGAGGATAGGTTTAGGGTTTTCTAGAAGATATCTAGGGTTTTTGGGAATTAAATAAATAATTTATTTATTTAAAGGGTTTTGAGACATAATTTGTTAAATAATTAATAAATTGGAGGAGTTATCATTCAAATTAGATTTAAATGTTTTTGGGAGGGGTTCTTAATTAAATGTCTTTAATTAAAATAGGAGAAGGGATAGTCACAATAAAAATGAATTAATTAAATAATTAATTAATTAATAATAATGTCATCGGGTCTTTTATTAACTAAACTAGTTTTAATTGACAAATGGATTTTTAGGTATCTACATTTTGCCTCTCTTTGATGTGATGCCACAAATGGCATGGTGTCAAAGACAAGAAAATAAGATGCCCTAGGCTAGAATAGAAGATAAGGGGTCGTGCCCCCTCGAGAAAATAACGCAAAGAGGAAAGTTTATGGAATTTTCTTGAAAAGAACACAGAAAAGAAGGGAAAGGATGAAGAAAGACAGCAAGGGGGGATAAACAGACGTCCTTCCATGAGAAAAGATGCATAAATGCAATATGATGTGAGATGTAGGATGTAGGATGAAGCTATATGAAGGATGCAAGATTAATCTATATGATGTAGGATGGGGGAGGTTTGGGGAGCTCATTGTGACGATTTGGAGAGCACAACCTAGTTTTATATAACAATGCCAGAGACCTGCCAAGGTTACTGGGAACACAAAGTCTTGTCACCAGCATTGTAGAGGACTCACGCAAAAAGAAACGCAAGGGTTGCCCCAGCATCACACATGAATCCAAGAAGAGGCATGGTAGAAATTATGCTGGAGAAACCATAAACAAATGACATTTCCCAAGTGCACCATGTAACCCGAAAGATCACATGTGAAACATGCAAGGATCATATCTAACTGACTCATAGGCAAAAACAAAAGACCAAAAGACCTTGCCCTAGATTTCCCTCATTCACAGCACACCATGATATAAAGGATCGTAGCGACCGTGAGGAGAGGAACAACAAGAAGCTGTAAAAGATAAACAAGATCCAAAGGAAAAATTCCAAGACCAAAGTGATAAATCCACAAAACGTCCTTTGCCAAGGAGAAGGATTGATTTGATTAATGGGGGGAAGATTAGGTTAGAACATAAGGAAGGATACTTCCCACACAGACCCATTGATTGATGATGGAAGATTAGGTCGGACATGAGGAAGGATACATCCTGCAAGGACCCATTTGATGAGGAGAATGATGTGTTGTTGTTGGAAAATGATGAATCAAAGATAATCATGTGATAAGGATAGTCGACAAAAGATGTTGCTGAAGTACGAGGCTGGGTGGGACCAGTTCATCTGATCATAGTTGTTGTAGGACTGACAGGGATATGTACAACAAAATGAGACAATATGTACAATGGATGGGGAGATATGTACAACAGATATTTATAAAAGCTCAGGGATTGGGATAGGAAGATCTCGCTATATAGGCTAGATACAGGAAGCTCAGGATTGGGGATAATATCAGATTGTTGTATTGGATAGGCTTGAGCAAAGAACACCTTGAGAGTGATGGGTTGGAGGTGGGGATGGGGATGGGAATTTAGATCAGGATTGGGATGGGTGGGGGATGGGAGTTTGATAGATAATGACCCCGTCCACTATGTATGGTGCATGTTTATAGGTTTTCACCAATAGACTTGTCCAAGGTGCTTGGATTGCCAAGTTTTTACCAGTGGACGATTATTTTTCTTTATTTTTTTGCTTTTTTTTATTTCTTTGTATTTTTTTGTATTTTTCCATTTTTTTATGGATTTTCTGGATTTATAGGATATGGTTTAGGCATAGAACCGCTTCAGATGTATGATGTTGATAGGATCATTTAGGGGCTCACCTTCTGGTGTTGATAACTGATAGGCTCTTGAGCCAAAGCATGTTGTGACAATGTAAGGACCCAACCAAGTAGGTTTGAACTTGCCTTTTTTCTCTTGATGTGCTTGTACTTTCTAATTTTCCCTGAGGAACATGTTGCCTACTTGGAACTTTCTTGGATGGAACTTTTTGTTATAGCTCATTTTGAGTCGATTCTGGTAAATAACCAGGTGATCATATGCTTGTTGCCTCTTCTCATCTAATAGATCAAGATGTGTGAGGTGTGTCATGTGATAGTCTTCATCTGTGGTGTAGTTCTTCATGGAGATACACAATGATGGTAGCTCGACCTCAATTAGTAGAACGGATTCGACACCATATACCATGGAGTATTGGGGTGGTGCTTGTGGGAGTGCAATAAGAAGTATGATAGGCCTAGAGGGTGAGATTTATTTGGAGGTGTCAGTCACGACCAGAATCATTGACAACCTTCTTGAGGATTTTGAGGATGGTTTTATTGGTTGCCTCAACTTGGTCGTTTCATTGGGGGAAGTATGGGCTGGAGAAACGATGATGGATGTGGAGTCGGGCACATAGATCATCCACATGATAGTTTTCAAAAGGTGTGCCATGATTTGTGAAGATGGTGGAAGGGATGTCGAAGCGGCAGATGATGTGGTACAGGATGAACTTGGATATTTGAATGTTAGTAGTGAGGATGAGCATAATCGCTTCAACCCACTTTGTAAAGTATTATGTGGCTGTTATGATATAAATGTGTCCATCTGAGGAAAGGGGAGTGATTAACCCAACGAGGTCGAAGCCACAACATGAAAATGGCCAAGGTGGTGCGATAGGTCATAAGTCTTGAGTTGGAGCACGAATCAGATTGGCATGCTGCTAACATGGTAGACATTTCTTGACAAATTCACAGGCATCATGCTCCATTGTTGGCCAATAATACCCAACTCTAAGTAAATGCTTTGCTAGGACCATGCCACTAGTGTGGGCACCACAAATTCTAGCATGAACCTCTTGTAAAGCTAGGACGACCTCATGCGAATCTAAAAAGCTAGAGAGGATGTTGCGATATCCTCAACGATAAAGGGTGTTTGCTACAAGTGTGTAGCAGGATGCTCTGTGAATTAGGTTTTGGCGTTGGGTGTTTGTGAGGTGGGGGGATATGATATCATTTTAAAAATATGTGTGAATGTCATGGTACCATGAGGACTGAGGACCAACCAAGACGCACACTATTTCAGAATTGGCGTTCTCATAAGCAGGCGTGTGTAGCTACTCAACGAATAATTCATACTATGATGAGTCTTGAGGGATTTTTAGTAAGGGTCTGATGGTCGTCATTGCATCAGCTGCTTTGTTTTGAAGCCTTGGTATTTGCGTGAACTGTAGACTCAGGAAGTGCTCCTTCAATCTATCCACTAGTTCCTTGTAGGGTACAAGCTTGTCATCCTTGGTTTGGAATTCGTGCAGGACTTTCTTGATTATTAGTTGTGAATCTCCAAATGCTTGTAGCTCTATGATGTTCCACTAGATAGCTATTTTGAGGCCTGAGATGAGTGCCTTAAATTCTGCAATGTTGTTGGTACATGGGAAACCCAATTTGAAAGATTTAGGGGTATAGTCACCTTGAGGAGTGACAAATAGGATTCTTGCCCATGATCCATGTGATGTATAGGAGCCATCAAAGTAAAGCTCCCATATTGGTTATTCTTCAATCATGCATAGATGTTCATCGGGAAATTCCATGATTAGTGGATATGCATCCACCAGAGGTGCTTCTACTAACTGATCAGTAATGACTTTCCCTTTGATTACTTTCTTATCTATGTAATGGATATCAAACTCACTTAGCAGCATGACCCATTTCGCCATTCAGCCTGTCAGTGTTGTCCTTGATAGAAGATACTTAAGTGGGTCCACCTTGGACCCAAGATGGCCGACTGCTTGCATAATTGACCTTCATAACATCACAGAAATCTAGTATTCAACTTAACTGATTATCTCACATCAAACTCTTCAAATATCAACTTGGTCAACCATGGTCAACTCATGGTCAAATCTAGTCAAACTTGATCAACATGACCCCTAAACAATGTAGAACGTGTCCCTAGACGTGTATAACCACTTCTACAATCGATTACATTGCTTTTAACCATTTAACGCTAACTTTCTTGCCAGATTTCAATTTTCATCCTGAAGGGGCATGGTATTACACATCATTAATCAAATCTGTCAATCAAATTTCTTTCAGCAATCAAGACAACAACTACTCTAGTTGTTGACTCATCAAAAAGTCCTCATCACTTGGGGCATATCAGATTCATCAAAATTCATATCAATTTGGTGTTCTCTTAATCTTGTGAACTATATCAACTCTTTGTAACCATCGGTTCATTAGTGTTATTTCCTTGATTCTTCGTAACTGAAGGGTTCAGATTTGACATCCTTTTGATTCCTTTGGACAATTGGGTCTGGAGTCAGGACAATCACTTCCTTGTAATCATAGGTTTAGAATGAGGCATTTTGACACTTCTTCATAATCACTGGTTCATTGCCGGTACTGTTAACATTATCTAGATTCTTTGGTCAGCCAAGACCTGAATCAACATCTTCAAAACTTCCAATCGGTTTCTGTCTCAGAATCGGTTAATCTTTTAGGATTAGTTTTTGCACCACATAACTGAGTCCGGACATCATAAAAAATAGATCAATCTTTGAACCACTACGCTTCACATAGTAATTCAAAGAAGGGAAAAATGTAATACCCCAAAAATGGGCTTCAGTACCATTGACCTCATACATCGACAAATCGATCGAAATCGACTCTAAAGTCCTAACCTAAGGCACATTTGCACATCGAATCATCGAAACCCTAATCGATCTTATCTTAATTCTGCATCGGGGAATATTCCTAAATATTCCTAATCTATCCTAATTATTTCTAACTAAATATAATTTGGTGATAAATGATATTATTTTATTTATCCAAAAGTTAATTAATTGAATATGTTGAATATTTAATTAATTGAATTTAATTATGCCACTTAATTATTTAATTAGATTTAATTGAGTTTATTCCTAATTAATATTGTTTTTAATTTGACGATAAATCAAATTTCTAAAAATAATTGATTAAATATTTTATTTAATTGATTAAATCAAATTGTCAAATTTAATGATATAGTTTGGGATAAAGTTTGATTAACCCATAAATCAGTTATTTTTATTCAAAAATCACTTAAGTTGAGAATAAAACACATGAAATATTAAATTAATTCATAATTATCCATGCACAATCAGAAAAGCAGTTAAACTTTAAATCAACTATTTAATTTAATTTGTTAACTTTTTGGACTCAACATGTGATTGTGAGTTAAAAAGTGATCTGAACTCTTGATTTGAGTTAAAAAGCTAATTTTGCATGATTTTGTGTGTTAACTCCTAATTTTCTGATAACTCAACAATCAATCTGAGTTGATCGGGGAGAGATTTTTGGCTTTCCATGAGTTCTCAAAAACCCTAGATTTCTATATAAACGAGGCTCAGTCCTTTACAAACAACCACGAATTTGAAGAATCTTGCTCGTGCGATCTGACGAATTGTGAGATTGTGCAATTTTGAGATTCTTGTTTATCATTGTTTCATTCATTTTTATAGCATTCATATCTGTAATGTCCCCTCCTAAGTGGGGTCTCAGTCATTACCAATTTTAACTTAATTTGATATTATTTCATGACTAAGCTAAATTGTCAATAAATCAACATCAATAATAATACAAGAAAACTGGTACTTTATTAATGACTTAAGAAATTGACTATCTCGGATCCATATTATAGGACTGATCTTATTATTACTTCAATTCTTGAGAAGGGAGAAGACATTGGAGGCAAACCAAAGCGCTTAAACCATTGATAGGCTCCCTCAAAGTTTACAAACTCAGCCTTTAACCTGTCTCGAGCTCAAGCTCTCAAGGTTAACAAGGGGGCTGATTCCTACCCTATCTTGGGAGCTATCCTATTGGATTTAGACTGCCCCTCTTTGGAAGCCTCAACCCTTCCCCTCTCATATACCAAAGTAGCAATAAGATTTGAGTCTAAAATATGTTAGAATCTACAATTCAAATTTTATTCTTCTTAATATATGCTCACGTGTGTGTGTGTGTATATATATATATATATATATATATATATATATATATATATATATATATATATATATATATATATATATATATATATATATATATATATATATATATATATATATATATATATATAATTCTGATATTTTTATTATTATTAACATACTTATATATAATCACAATCTCTTATATATATACTTTATAACTTTATATATATATATATATATATATATATATATATATATATATATATATATATAGATCTCCTATCTGATTTCACTGTCATTAATATATCTGATTTCACACACACACACACACACATGATTATAATGTTATTAATATATATTTTATTTCCTTCTGATCTCCATCTTTGATCAGTATCAATTAATTGACTGCTGCCAGCAATACATATGATCCCTTTCCCAATTCATTTGGTCAGTAATTGACATAATGATCTTCTATATATATACATACGTATATTAGGATTATATATATACTTGTTTGTCATAATTTATATATACATGTATATGTTTCTTATATATATATATATATATATATATATATATATATATATATATATATATATATATATATATATATATATATATAATTGTTCTCACCTATGTCTCATTCTTTAATTCAACATGACCAACTCACACTCATCAATAAGGTTCCCTAGGCTTACACAATAATATTATAAGAAATACATACAATATTAATGGATACTGAAACTGCAATAAATTCCCAGTTCCTTAGATTGAATTGTCTTGCAGTCACTTGTGTTTTCCTCTTACCAATCTCTGTCCAGTGATGCTTACATATAAAATTATAATCTTCTCTTATGTTCTTCCCCTTCCCCCTAACAACTGTGAACTGTGCCTATTTATTTTGCTTGAGAAGACCCATGGGATGTGTCCTTTCATTCCAACGATTTGTTATATTCCTTAAACTTCTTCTTTACAACCACGTCATCCTAATGGACAGGCTGAGTATTATATGTTAACAATTATAAGGGGATATATGTTGACAATAATAATGAATAGTTGGATAGTCATAGTATTCATTATAATATTCATTGGTAACAGTAATGAAATTAATTCGTATTAATATATGTTGACAATAACTTAGACATAATACTAAATCAGACATTGCATATATTTAGTCAATCGATAGTTCCACTATTTAGTAATGTTTGATGTTTATATTGTATATTGTTTATTTACTTATTCTATTTATTTATTTTAGTTGTATTATTTAACTAGAATTCTAATTCTAATTATTTTATATTGTTATAATTATACTCATATTTTATCATTTGTTTGTTTTAATTTAATTTATTATTATTATATTATTAACTCTTATTTCAAGATGGGACATGACAGTCCTTCCCTCCCAAAATTGCTTGTCCTCAAGCAATTGCAAGTTTCCTTAGTACAAGTTTTCTCTCATTTTCTAGAGAGATGATTTTAGACCATCTCATTGCCAATAGAATTTGCCAAAATCTATTATTCTAGATAAACCAAGTAGAATCACACCAAGAGTACATACTTGAAGATATATGCATGAATATGTGAAGACACGAAGCAAACACATTAATGCATGAAGACACGAAGCATACACATTGAAGACATGAAGCATACACATTGGTGCAGGAAGACACAAAGCATACACACATAATACACACATCCCCTGGTAATTTAAGTTCAATTATTATTTAAATTAATTTCAATTCTTAAATCCCATATGTCATATTAAGTAATTTAATTTCATATGCTACCTATATTTCTTGTTGCTAAGCTTGATCCGATATTGCATTGTTCTAAGGAGAGAGGAGGTCTGAATACAATCCAAAGCGCTAAGAGACCACTTGATAGATTCCCTCAAAGTTTATAGATCCAAGCCCTCCCTTGGGACTTTTGCCCTCAAGGATTAGAGGGTCGCTAATCCCCACTCTATCTTGGGAACTATCCTTTTGGGATTTAGACCGCCATTCCTTGAATTGCTTCAGCCTTCTTCTTAATTACTAAGAGAATATGAGGATCTTAGCCATACTTCTAGTATATTTACATATATATTTGAATATATATTCATCACTTATTTATGTTTTCAGGTTTCAACATTTCCTGATATTGTAAGATATGTATATTACGGTCTGATACCTTTGATCAACAAGGAACTGATTCATTAATTTGTATTTACCCTACAGGATGGCAGAATCATAGCTCTGATACCACTTGTAATGTCCCCTCTTAAGTGGGGTCTCAGTCATTACCAATTTTAACTTAATTTGATATTCGTTTAGGTGTTGCATCATCACTGATCTCGGTTATTTATGAGAATATCATACTCGCATCTACTAGATGACAGTAAATCGTCTAGTTAACGATTTTTGTCTTATTGCAAATTTCTTGATTTGTTAACCAATAAGTTTTACTGAAGTGTTGTGTTCACAAACAGGTACAATTTCACACGCACAGATAATACCTTTCATCTAGTTGATAAAAGTGGTATGGGCAAAACCAAAGTCTATGAAAATACTTTAATTATAAATAAATTAGCATTGATTACATTATTTATGTTGGTTCCATTGTTATGATATTCAGTGACCCTGGATTCAGTGAATTCCCTGTTTATGGACAGATATCACTTTGAAGTCTGTTTTCTCCTGGTTTAGATTACTGAATTATGAACACACGAGTAAACTTTAATTATTTCCATGCATAGTGAGGCAGTGATTTCCATTTCCTCTTTGAAAATTTACCTGTTTAGAAAAGTATCCTGAAAACTCTGATTATGTAGAGTTTTCCTATTCGCTTTACCAAACTGTGATTTGTTCCCATGCTCTCTACAAATGCCTGAAAAGAAAAGATTGTTTAATAAATTTTTTAAGCCCCTTAGAAAAGCCAAAAAAATGAAGAGCACCAAATTTCATGCACAATATTTTTTATTTTTCACCTGGAGTTGCTCAGTCAGAGTTCTCACAGTGATAGCACAGAAGGGACACTACTAGATCCAGACCTGTTTGAAGCTAAGAGATCTGCATGGAGAGGACATAGTTATATAGGAGAATAAGCCCCAGCTATGTAGGTGGTTTTCTTTGATATTAGGGCCCAGTTAACTTCTTGAGAGGTAAATGACTTGCGGATGTAACTCAGTCCAAAGTATGTTTATTAGGAGTTATTTGTTGTTAGATTAGGCTGCTTGATTAGCCAGACTAGTAGATTGTCTAATGAAACTGAGTGTCTCTCCAGTGAGTTGTAAGTTCAACTTGGAGTTATACTTGGCAACTCATTTACTTTCTCTGAGTTAGATTGTTAGTGCACTTGTCTATTTAAACAGCAAAAAAATCTGATTTTAATTATGACACATTTAGAATCTCTTTTATAAAGTTTCATTTCACTGCCATGTATTGCTTGCCAGATTTAATGAGAAGACAGTTGGAGGTTTAAGAGTACAATTCTGTATATTCCCTGTTCACATTTTCAGCAGTATGTGGTTGTAGATTAGCTTTCTTGTACTAGGCTGCCCTTTCTGCGCTTCCACATTTTGCATACATGTCTACCAGGGCACTTACGACTATTCCCTTCACATTTTCAGTCAGGAATTAATGTTTTGTTTGAAGCTTTCTTGTACTGGGCTTCCCTTTCTATGCTTCCACATTTTGAATACATGTCTACCAGGGCACTCACGACTATAACATCTGACAAAATTCCCCTATCCATTATCCCTTGATGGATGTCCATGCCCAGTTCTAAAGCTCCCATGGGAAGATGCTAGCAAAGGTTGTGGAATCTGGATTTACACCTGCCAAATGCATTTGCTTGAAGGTTTCTCACACCTTTCCGACAAACCCATTTTGTGTATATCGAGCGACCATTGCAGTCCATGAGACCAAATTTCTTTGAGGCATTCTTGCAAACAGTTCACCTGCCTTGTCTATGCTTCCACATTTTGCATACATGTCTGCCAGAGAATTTCCAACTATAATATCTGACAAATATCCCCCTTCCATTATGCTTTTATGAATGTCCATGCCCAGTTCCAAAGCTCCCATTTTGGCACAGGCAGAGAGGATGCTAGCAAAGTTTGTGGAATCTGGATTTACACCTACCAAATGCATTTGCTTGAAGGTTTCTAATGCCTTCCAAAAAATCCATTTAGTTTATATCCAACGATGATTGCACTCCATGAGATCACATTTCTTTGAGGGATTCTTTCAAACAGTTCACGTGCCTTGTCTATGCTTCCACATTTTGCATACATTTCTACCAGAGAATTTCCAACTATAATATCTGACAAATATCCCCCTTCCATTATGCTTTTATGGATGTCCCTACCCAGTTCCAAAGCTCCCATTTTGGCACAGGCAGGGAGGATGCTAGCAAAGGTTGTGGAATCTGGATTTACACCTGCCAAATGCATTTGCTTGAAGGTTTCTAAAGCATTTCCAACAAACCCATTTTGTGTATATCCAGCTATCATTGCACTCCATGAGACCACATTTCTTTGAGACATTCTGTCAAACAGTTCACTTGCCCTTTCTATCCTTCTACATTTTGCATACATGTCTACCAGGGCACTTGCGACTACAATATTTGACAAAATTCCTCTATCCATTATGCTTTTATGGATTTCCATGCCCAGTTCTAGAGCTCCCATTTTGGCACAGGCGGGGAGGATGCTAGCAAAGGTTGTGGAATTTGGATTTACACCTGCCAAATTCATTTGCTTGAAGGTTTCTAACGCCTTTCGAACAAACCCACTTTGTGTATATCCGGCTATCATTGCAGTCCATGAGACTACATCTCTTTGAGACATTCTGTCAAACAGTTCACATACCCTTTCTAAGCTTCCACATTTTGCATACATGTCTACCAGGGCATTTGCGACTACAACAATTAACAATATTCCTCTATCCATTATGTTTTGATGGATGTCCATGCCCTCTTCCAAAGCTCCAATTTTGGCGCAGGCAGTTAGTACGCTGGTAAATATAATATAGTACACAATTATATTTCTATTCTTTAAAAGAAAATATTTTCAAATATTTTTTAACTAGTATTATAAAATGATATTTATATTTAAAATTTAAATAGTCATTATATCTTATAAGAAATAAATAAATAAAATAATAATCTTATAGGTAAAAAATTGTATTCCTTACTGTAGATAATTTTTTTTTTAATCTTTTATCATTATATTTTATATCTTTTCTACCTCTCATTTATTTTTTACACATATTTATAATTTTAAATCTTTTATAAATAATCTATTTTTAGTTCACACATACACACACATATACATATATATAATATTTTAAAAATATAATTGTAGATATTTAAGATTTAAACATATTTAAATCTAAAAATATTTTATTGTAAGTATATACTTGCCTATTTACAAATTATAGATTTATGTAAGTATATGATAGTATTATATTGCATGGAGTTATATTTCACTAGTGTTTTGAAAGATATAAAATGGTAGTCTATTTTAAAAAGATTTAGGAAAATATTTAATTTTAAAAAATATATTTTTATGGACTAACATTTTAATATAATAGTGGTATATGTAAAAAAGATATAAAATAGTAGTCTATTTAAAAAAGATTTAGGAGAATATTTAAAATTAAAAATATAAGTGTAAAAAATAATTAAGAGGTAGAAAAGATATAAAATGAGAAAGATGTTGTCAAAAATTTACTTTTTAAAATTTGAAAAAACAATAATTATAATGATTAAGAGATAAAAACTATATATTAATTACAATAAGGAAAAAAAATTTACATATAACAAAAAGATTATTATTTTATTTAATTTTTATTATAAAATATAGTGACTATTTAAATTTTAATAAAAACATCATTTTCTAATACTAATTAAAAAATATTTAAAAAGAGAAAAATAACTATATTTGTTTTAAAAATAGAAATATAATTGTATGACTATATTAACATGCATTTATATAATAATATATCATTAAAGTATATATTATTTTCATTTAAATAATTCTAATATAAAAATTTATAAATTAAATAATATTTAAATACAAATTGAAATAAATAATATAATTGATATATCATAATTCTTATTTTGATAATATAATTTTTTATTATTTAAATCAATTTATATAGTTATAAAAAATAATAATATAGATTAATAATAAGAGAGTCTTAGAAATCTGATTATAAATCAAAATTCAAGATTTTTTAGCCATGTAGAAAATGAGACAAGGAAATTTCAAGAATAAATCTTGTATGCGTTAAGCTTGGTTTGCTTGGTATAAAAGTATGATCTTTATATTTTAATGAATGATCAAGTTCACTAGGTGTGCTTAGACACTACAATAAACTTAAATCATCAACAATGACAACTTTGAGATTGAGGATCTATAAATAGCTTATTGAAGTTTATGATCTTTAAAAGACAATAAGAAGAAATAATTAAGAGAGGTACATGAGATTTGCTCATTATTAGGTCCCTTAATGATATATTTGTTAGTAGATTTGTGGAGGAGCAAGTTAGCAATAATGAGGAGTGGCTATGGAAATGATTATTAACAAGTGGACATGGAAGTTGGTTTAATGGCTCAGGCTCAAATTTAGATTCAAGAATCCTACAAATATAATGATAAATTAAAGGTATTTGCCAATCATTTGTGGTGGAATGATAAGAACTCCCTCTTGAATCAATTTAGAAGCAAGGTTGTAATAGGATTTGAGACACTCAAAGTGTCAAAGGAGTGTACAAATTTCTTAGATTGGTTTTTTGATATTTTAAATTATTTAAATATATTGATGCCTTTGGTTTAATTAAATGTTTATATAACTTGTACAAATACAACCAATTGTGAATGAATCATAATACTCTTGGAAAATGATTGTGTGATTTTTTGTTTCTATCAACACTTGATAGCATACACTAAGATTCATCATCTAGATGAGACAAAAACAATATTATTTAAAAAGAGGAAGAGAGGAAGGATGGTGTGAAATGTAAGAAGCTTAAGGAAATACTTAACAACAAAATAATAAAATAAAATAATTAAAAAATAAAATAAATATGAGGAAAAAAATTATTTAAAAAGAAAAATGAAAGCACAAATTTTAATGTTAAAAAATAAGAATTTTATGCATTATTATATTATAAATTTTATAAATAAACTAATTTTAATAAAATATTATAACTAATATTACAAATATTATAAATTAATATTAAGAAAAACTAAAAAATATATTGTAAGGGATTAAAATAACAATATATTAACTCTTATAAAAAACTTAGTCCTTAGATTAAATTATCACAAGTTTAATTAGAAGAGTTAAATATAATAAATATTTTTAAAAATATATTCAATAACTTCAAGGTATAAAATTTAAATATATATTAATATTGTATAATTGATTATATAATAAGAAAATTATTTTATTGTGTTATTTAAAATAATAAAATGTAAAATTAATTTAATTAGATGTAAAGTATGATATTAAAATTATTTAAAAATTTATAGAACAAAAATGTCCAAGGTGCTTTAATAATTAATTAAGTTGATAGGCTTTTTTGTGGGCATAGCCCACTTACGTAAAATTGTCAGCTGACGGGAAACTAGACTGAGAATTGTCTGACATCAACAAATTGTCTGATACTGAAAATCAATCTGGTCGAAAATAATTTCCTGTCAATTAGAACAAATTCTTCATTGAGCAATTAAGGCAACTTTATGTCATCGTCGTTTGTTGGGGTCCATTGTGAGAGCACTTAGGGATGTCTTTTAAATTCAAACAAAGAGATGCATTATTAGCCACATCATGGCCTAAGAAGAAAGAAAATAGGTGTTCAAAATCACATTAACAGTTTCAGATTAGCACATCTCTATCAATATTCAAATGCCCTTTAAATTTTTATTTGGTTTCTGTTTGATCCCATTCCACATGAATTTGTAGTTTTGATGTATGTTGTTTTCACATGTTTTTCTGTGTCAATTGCAGTGGAATTAATGAGTACTAGGAGAGTCTTTTTGTTGATATCAAATTTGAAGAAACATTATTAATATAGTGGAATTGACTTAGCTGTATATCAAAATCTAGAACACATTAAATAGTTTATTTAAAGAACCGGTTGTCTCTTAGTTTGTTTTGTTTTCTTAGTTTGTGACTGTGAATATAGAGGAGCAACTTCCTTAATAAATTTGCAGTAATAGGATTTTCCCTGAGGGACAAGGAAAATGTGCTTAAGAGAATCAACGCCTTGTCATCCCCATTAGTTTCATCAATGAAAAATAAAGGAGAAATTTCAACTCTAGCTCCTTTAAATGTTAGGAATAATAGTCCACCAACACAACTGAGAGGGGGGGGGTGAATCAATTGTATGATAGATTATTAAACTTTAAACTTTGAATAGCAGCAATATCAAATCAAATGTACACAATGAATGTCAACACAATAATACAATATTTGTTGTCAAGGAAACCCTGTTAAAGGTAAAACCCTGGTGGGAATTAACACCCACTAATGATGTACTGAGAGTACAGTATCCTTGTTAGAAGATCTAGCCCTGTTAGGAGTTGATTAAAATATTATAGTACATAGTCCTTGTTAGAGGATAGACCCTGTTAGGAGTCAAGAAAAAGAAGGGTAGGCTCACTACCTAAAGAAGGTTATGTCCACCTTCAGAACTCACTATTCACAACACAAGTGTATATAAAGAGATACACAATCTTTGAACTGTACGATAGCAATTATCTTTGCTTGATCAGTTCCAATGAAGTATAAAATTTATCCTCAGCTCTACATCTAGCAGACACAAGCTCACAACTTCCACAATCCTCTTTTACATCACATACATTCTACCATCATATCTTTTCAAAAGAAAAGATCTTACATATATATCTTATTATAAAATAAACTATCAAGTCGACCAACTAGGCTTTCCTAATATACAAACAATTACATAACTCCTCGCTAAGATACACATAGTATCTAAAATAAGTATACAATAATTACAATTCATCAATTAAGGACCGACATCCATAATTCATGCTCACAATTAATGATACATGCTACAACTCTCAAGTTAGCTTCCAAATAGGTCTTCTCTAGAACACATGTCACAGTTGACTTCATCCTATTTTTTATAGCTTGCACAAATCATCGAACATTATTCAGTACCCTATCTGTCATCCCTTATGATGCAGGACAAGCAAGGAGGATCCAATTATGGATAGTCCCCACAAGCAACCAAACACCACAATCCAAAATAACACAACAAGACAATTGCTTTCAACTAAATTTTCATTAATATGCCTAGCTATAAGGCCTTCTGGGTTATGACCAATTTCTATCAAGAAACAGTTCTGCAAGATCAACAAAGATCCAAGCCCAATCCCAGCTAGTCCAGTTCTAAAGACAATCAACAACTGATGGAAACCCTAAGGAAGATATGAACTTGAGCTTGCAAGCCTCCAAGAAATCTCCTTGTCTCCAAGCAAACAACCACTAGCTCTACTATTACAAACTATCAGATAACAATCTGATCTTCAAGATCTCGGAGGATCCAGATCTAATCACCCTCCAATCTGATGCCTTAAACAACTACCCAGGCACTCCTTAAATACTAATCTTCAGCCACAAGTCAGCTGGATGAAACAATTAACTCCTAAGCCAAGTCGGATCCTATTACAAACAAATATTAAATGCAACAACAGTCAGCTCTCAAATAGCCTTATAAACATTTAATTCTCCATGTCAGCCTCTAGATCTACATAGGAGAATACAACAAAAGATACCAACAATAAATGCACCAAGTCGGCCAACCAAATCTCCAAGAAATCCAGTCGGTAAACCAGAATAATCGATCATTAGAGAAATAATTGAGTGCTAGTGAAACAACTGACCAAGCCAAGCAACACCGAGCAACACAAGCATCACCGAGCACAAGAAGTTTCACTGAGTCCTTCAGTGATCGAGCTTCCTTCAATAACTGAGATCATCAGTTAAAGCTGCAACCGAGTAACACATAACTAAAATAACACACCACCATGAAGATTCATTGAGTACCCTAGAATACCCCTGCATTAGACACCCTAGGTTCAAAAAGATGTTCTCATAGGCTAGAAGAACATCTTCCGGGATTCAATACATAAACCCCGAACTGGTTCTTCACATACATGTCCTCCAACTCTTCACCTTGCATACTCTTCCACTTCAGCTTCCTCTATCTTTTCAAGTCTTTCCTTGATAACACATAGGCTTGTCCTCCATGTTGATCATCATTCCTCTTAGGATCCGACAACTCAATTCGAATACCAATACTCAGACTCCTCCTACCAAGTGTTATATCCAGAAAAGGCATTAGGGAAAACTTCATGTCATCCATCTCAACAGTAAACACATTCTTGAAACAATCATACATAGCCCTGCAATCAAATTGCCAAGGTCTACTAAGCAATATATGACAACTATTCATCTCCACAATATCACATAACACAAGATCCTTATACTAGCCAATCTGAAAATCAACAAAGCACTACTCCCTCACTTCCAAAGCATGAACATTTTGCAACCAACCAATGCTATAAGGATGAGGATGTTTCATTCTATTCAAACCAAGTTTTTGAACCATGTCCACAGCAACAAGGTTATTAGTACTACTGCTGTCAATAATTACATCACAAAGTTTACCTTTAGACTTGCACCGAGTCCTAAACAAGTTACTCCTTTGACAAGGATCCTCCTTTGTACCAAGCAATGTTCTCCAAACTAGCAAGTTCTCAGATTCAGGTTCATTCTGAATGTTCTCATTTACCACAGCAGTCCATCGGTCACCAAGATTCTTCTATGTACACTCAAAAGAACAATGTCCTTCTTCCCCATAATTATAACAAGTACCCTTAAAGATAAATCTACCTGTCTTCTTCTTCAATTCCACAGGTTTCAGTTCATCTTCAGCAGTCGGTTTATCCTTCCCCGAGTGATCAATCTTTTCCTTCCCTCGGGGATTACAATGATGTCGCCTTTTCAACTTATCTTCTACCTTCAAAGCATACTGATAAGCATCTTCAACCGAATCAATATTTAGCATACCAAGCTCATCTTGAATATTAAATCTCAAACCATTCACATACGAAGCTACTTTTTCTTTACCAAGTTCTTTGTGTCCAAACCGAATAGTCAATTTATAGAACTCCTCGGTATAGTCCTCCATAGTCAAATATTTATGCTTCAGATTCTACAACTTCTTAAACAAGTCAAGCTCATAGTCAGCAGGTATGAACTTAGCTTTCAATTTAGTCACCATCAACCTCCACTAATTGATCTTCATTTGACCTTCATCTTCTCTATCTCTTTGTAATTCTTTCCACCAAAGAGCATCATGTCCTTTCAACTTAGTTTGTGCCAATCTTACTCGAAGAGGATCTTCAATTTCTTCTAGCTCAAATAAGTCTTCTAATTCACCAATCCAATCAATCAAGTCCTCAGGTTTCAAAGTACCAGAGAAAGTACAAACTTCCATTCAATAACTATCACTTAACCAAGCTCCAGATCTATGAAATCAACCAATTCTATCTTCACAAGATCTATCTCTCTGGTCATCTCCACTAGATCTAGTAGCTTCAAAGTCTTCAGCAGCTTCCTCATAACCATCATCAATACCAAGATTCCTTTGAATACCAGTAATAGCTCTCATGACCTCATCAATCATGTCATTCTTCATCAATTCCATCTTAGATCTGAAATCAATTTTAACCTTCTTTTTAATCTTTGATTCCACAACATCACAAAGATCTGCAATTGCTCTAGGGTCCAATCTTCTCGGAGGCATCCTTCAAGATTTTTGAAAACACAAAGCAATAAATCACCAACAAGGTCCTGGTGCAAATAGCCTTAACTGGTTTACACACTCAAGATCTTCAAGCTCTAATACCACCTGACGCAGGTTAGGGAAGGAGGATCCAATTAAGGATAGTCCCCACAAGAAGCCAAACACCACAATGTGGAATAACACAACAAGACAATTTATTTCAAATGAATTTTCATTAATATTCCCAGCTATAAGGCCTTCCGAGTTATGGCCAATTACAATCAAGAAACAGTTCTACAAGATCAAAAAAGATCCAAGCCCAATCCCAGCTAGTCCAATTTTGAAGACAATCAACAACTGATGGAAACCCTAAGGTGGATCTGAACTTGAGCTTGCAAGCCTCCAAGAAATCTCCTTGTCTCCAAGAAAACAACCACTAGCTCTACTATTACAAACTATCAGATAACAATCTGGTCTTCAAGATCTCACAGGATCCAAATCTAATCACCCTCCAATCTGATGCCTTAAACAACTACCTAGACACTCCTTAAATACTAATCTTCAACCACAAGTCAGTTGGATGAAACAATTAACTCCTAAGCCAGGTCAACTCCTATTTCAAACAAATATTAAATGCAATAATAGTCAGCTCTCAAATAGCTTTACAAACATTTAATTCTCCTTATCGGCCTCTAGATCTACATAGGAGAATACAACAAAAGATACCAACAATAAAATGCACCAAGTCGGCCAACCAAATCTCCAAGAACTCCAGCCGATAACCCAGAAAAATTGAGCATCAGAGAAACAACCCAGCACTAGTGAAACAACCAATCAAGCCAAGCAACATTGAGCAACATAGGAATCACCGAGCACAAGTTCCACCGAGCACAAGAAGTTTCACCGAGTGCTTTAGCAACTAAGCTTCCTTTAATAACCGAGACCGTCGGTTAAAGATGCAACCGAGTAACATAGAACCAAAACAACACACCACCATGTAGATTCACCAAGTACCCTAGAATGCCCCTGCATCACGTTAAGCTCACATACACTGAACCCTCATCGCTTGTAAGATATACCCAAAACACAGAGACTTACTTTGTCAACTTCCACTGTCACTGTCCAGTAACCACTCTTCACTAAATCTTATATAACTCAGCCAATACATAACATTACATCATGTGATCTTAGATATAAGATAACAACACCTTCCTATATCCATAACTAACTTCGCACGTTCTAAAACATCTGTACAATATATGTACACTATAATAACCAACCTATTCTCTCCATAGAAATATATGTTGACATCAGTGACAAAACATGAATGACAACAACAGTAATTCCAACATCACTCAACATAGTGATTAAACATATTAAATGTATCCAGTAATCTCCCCAATGCATTAGCAATATCCAACAATCTCCCCCTTTGGTATTGATGGCAACATATGGAAAAATCCATCAACCCAAAAGTATTCTCTCAGTACCTTTACCACATAATCTCTTTCCGGTAGGATTTTCACATAGTCTCTTTCCCCCTTTGACAACAATGGCAAAGGATGTCATAAGCCATCAACTATCTTCAACAACAACTGCCTTCAATGATCACTCCCCCTGAGGAGTAGATCCATACATCAAGTCAGGAATATGATAAGGCTCTGAAAACCTCTGGACTGATGCATCCCTACATCATTTAATTCTCACTAAGAGGGGCCTGAACCCTAAGCATGCCTCTAAGATACTAAAAGGCATCTTTTGGCAATGGCTTTGTAAATATTTCTGCTATTTGTTCCTTTGTGCTAATGTATTCCAACCTTATTTTCTTCTCTACTACCTTATCACTCAAGAAGTGATACTTAATAGAAATATGCTTAGTTTTAGAGTACATCACATTATTCTTTGACATTTTTACTGTACTAGTGTTATCACAATGGGTAACCACTGGTTCATCAAAAGTTATTCCAATATCTTTCAGCATTTGTTTCATCCAAACAATTTGACTGCAGTTAATAGCAGTAGCAACATACTTTGATTCAATAATAGATTGATCTATACAATCTTTCTTTTTACTTTACCATGAAACCAACCTTTTTCCAAGGAAAAATGCACCTCCACCAATGCTCTTCATGTCATCAATATTCCCTGCCTAATCAGCATCAATATAAGCATGAAGTTCAAAATCATCATTTCTATCATACCATAAGCCATATTCCATTGTTCCTTTCAGATATCTAAATATCCTTTTCATAGCAGCTAGGTGTGTCTCTTTAGGTTCTGCCTAATATCTAGCCATAATTCTAACAACATTAGCAATATCTAGTCTAGTGTGAGTCAGGAATTGTAATCCACCAACCATTGATCTGTACTTGGCTTGAAAAAAACACTTTGTCTCATCATTACTTGATAGTTTATGATCCGTCACAATGGGTGTACCAACTGGTTTATAGTCTTCCATTCTAAACTTTTTCAACATTTCTTTAAGATACTTAGTATGAGAAATAAAAATGCCATTCTTACTATGATTTATTTACAGTCCTAGAAATAATTTCATTTTTCCTATCATGGACATCTCAAATTCATTTTCCATATCTTTAGAAAATTTCTTACACGTTTCATCATTCCCTCCAAAGATAATATCATCAACAAAAACTTCTATTATTATAATTCCATCTTCACTAGCTCTTAAATACAAGTTACTGTCAGCATTACCTTTTCTAAACCCAAGGCAAAGTAAGTATTTGTCTGACCTTGCATACCAAGCCCTTGGAGCTTGCTTCAGTCCATATAGTGCTTTCTTCAACTTTCATACCGTGTCTTTATCTTCGGATAGAGGAAATCCATCAGGTTGTTCTATGTAAACTTCTTCTTCAAGATCCCCATTTAGAAATACAGATTTCACATCCATATGATATACCTTGAAGTCTTTATGCACACAACATAAGACACAAATAATATCACAGCTTCTATCCTAGCAACAAGAGAAAATGTCTCTTCAAAGTATATGCCTTCTTGTTGTGAATAACCTTTACATACCAATCTTGCCTTGTTCCTTACAAAAATTCCATCTTCATTCATTTTGTTTCTGAAAACCCATTTAATTCCTATCTAATTTTTATCTTTAGGTCTAGGAACCAATTCCCAAGTGTTATTTTTATTAATTTGATCTAATTCCTCTTGTATGGCTTTGATCCATGATTCATCTCTACAAGCTTCATCAGTAGTCTTTGGTTCAACTTGAGAAATCAAACAAATTTCTTCCCTTGTCTTTGATCTAGTCATTACTCCTTGACTTGTATTACCAATAATTTGATTTTCAGGATGGTTTTTCTTTACATACCTTGGAGTCTTAGGAATCTCAGTAGCCTCATTTGTGTCATCATCACAAGTCTCATTTCCACATTCAATCTCAACAAGTTCTTCTATAGTAGCAACCGCATTGATCTCTGTATTCTGATCATAGTCATACATTCTCTCTTGTATCTAAAACTTTTCATCTATCTTCACATTGTTACTTTCAATCATCTTCCTTAATCTCAAGTTAAAACATTTATAAGCCATGCTTTTAGTATAATAACCAAGGAAAATGCCTTCACTGCTTCTAGCATCAAAATTCCCTATCTCATCATCTCTTTTGATATATCATTTACTACCAAATATTCTAAAATGTTTTACAGTAGGAGTATGATTAAACCATAGTTCATAAGGAGTCTTACTTGTACCTTCTCTAATTTGAATTCTATTCAAAGTGTACACTGTTGTCCCAATAGCTTCTCTCTAATGAACATGAGATATATTTCCTTCAAGCAACATTGTCCTAGCAACATCCAGTATTGTTCTATTTCTTCACTCTGCTATCCCATTCTATTGTGGAGTCCTAGGAGCAAAAGTCTGCCTTTGTATTCCATTCTCTTCACAATATGAATTGAATAGATCTAAAGTAAACTCTCCACCTATGTCTGATCTCAAACATTTTATCTTTAGACCTGATTCATTCTCTACTTTTTCTTTGAATATCTTGAATTTATCAAATGCTTCTGATTTTTCTTTCAAGTAAGTGACCCACATCATTCTAGAAAATTCATCAACAAAAGGTATAAAATACCTTTCACCATAGTATGATCTTATCCTTGTAGGTCCACATAGGTCTGTATGTACCAGATCCAACTTTCATTTTGCTGTATATGATTTTCTTTTATAACTACTTCTAGTCTTCTTTCCCATAACACATTCTTTGCATATGGTGTTAGATGGTTTCACAATCTTCGGTAGGTCTCTTACTACATTAGTCAAGCTTTCCTTCACAATATTATCAAAATTAACATGACAAAATATTTTGTGCCATAATGAACTATCATCCACCTTCTCAAAAAAAAAAAAGGCTCCAGATGTATTTAGTTCAAACACATTACCTCTAGATTTAGTACTGGTTGCAATTAGTTTTTTTGTTGTACTTCTGATAAAGCACTTTCCATCAATGAATTTCAATTATACTCTTTTTCCATCAACTATCCAACACTTAACAAGTTATGCTTAAGTCCATCAACAAGTAGTACATTGTCAATATTAGTATTTCTATCTAAAGTAATATATCCTACTGCTATGATAGGTTTAGGAACATTGTCTCTGAATCTTACAACACCACCATCATATCCCATTAGTTTAACAAAATTATTTTTGTATCTAGTCATATGATGTGAGCAACCACTGTCTATAACCCATTCAGATTTCTTATCAACATGTCATACTAAAGCTTTGTCTTCATGTATTGGTTTTTCATCTTTAATAGAAATAAATCCAAATCATCATCATCAGAAATACCTTCACTAGCATAATAACATTCCTTATCCTTTGAATACTTAGGCTTGAAAAACTTAGGTTTGTGCTTAGGAACTCTTGTAGGACATCTAGATGCAAATTGACCTATCTTATTGCATGAAAAACATTTCAAAGGTAACTTTCCTTAAAATTTACCCTTACCTCTCTTTTATCTTCTAGCAATCAGTGCAACAAGTTTATCTAGCTTTCTTTCCTCTTCTTGTATATGTTCCCATTCCTCATCATACTCACCAAGCTCTTCTTTTAAGTTCTCACTATTGGTGCTCAGAAGTGGAGACATTATCTTCCAGTGTGTAGATGCTTTAAATGAAGATTCAACTTTAGGTATAGAATCTCCCATTTTTGCAGCTTCAAAATTAGTTAGTTTTGCAATCAACATTTCTCTGCTAAATTTTGGAGTCAGAGGTATAATTTCTTCTATAGTCTGAGCTTTGGTCTTGTAGACTGGTGTCAATTATCTAAGGATCTTCCCAATGACTTCTTCCTCTTCATAAGTGCCTCCAGAATTTATGATTCCAATCACAACCTTTGTAACCCTTTGTACATAAGTTCTAATGCTTTCATCATCCTTCATTTGGAGCTTCTTCATCCTTGTTTTCCTGTTCTGTAACTTTTCTTGTTTGGTTGACGTGTCTCCTTCATATAGTGCTTCTAATCTTACCCAAATCTTGTGTGCCGAATCTAGATCTTTCACCTCAGCAAATTCTCCTTCAGAGAGTGTGACGATCAGTGTTTCCCTTATGACCATGTTATATGAAAATATCTTCTTTTCATCATCAGTAGCTTTTTCCAATTCATCCCCAGCCTTCATAGCCACATGATTCTTTGTAATCATCTAGTAGTTAGTGCCCAAACATAGAAAATGAGTTCACATCTTGTTCTTCCAACTATCAAATTTTTCAAGATCAAATTTTAGACTATCCTTCCTATAGAACGCCATCTCCAAGATCACCTCAACCTGTTAATATTTATCTCTAAGGACCAGTAGCTCTGATACCAATTGTTAGGAATAATAGTCCACCAACACATTTGAGAGGGGGGGGGGGTGAATTAGTTGTATGACAGATTATTAAACTTTAAACTTTGAATAACAACAATATCAAATCAAATGAACATAATGAATGCCAACATAATAACATAATATTTTTTGTCGAGGAAACCCTGTTAAAGGTAAAACCCCGGTGGGAATTAACACCCACTAATAATGTACTGAGAGTATAATATCCTTATTTGAAGATCTAGCCCTATTAGGAGCTTATTAAAATATTACAATACATAGTCCTTGTTAGAGGACAGACCCTGTTAGGAGTCAAGAAAAAGAAGGGTAGGTTCACTGCCCAAAGAAGGTTATGTCCACCTTCAGAACTCACTATTCACAACACAAGTATATATAAAGAGATACACAATCTTTGAACTATTTGATAGCTACTGTCTTTGCTTGATTAGTTCCAATGAAGTATAAAATTTATCCTCTGCTCTACATCCAGTAGACACAAGCACACAACTTCCACAATCCTCTTTTACATCACATACATTCTACCATCATATCTTTTCAAAAGAAAATATCTTGTATATATGCCTTATTATAAAACAAACCATCAGGTTGGCCAACTAGGATTTCCTAATATACAAACAATTACATAACTCCTTCTTAATATACACACGATATCTAAAATAAGTATACAACAATTACAATTCATTAATTAAGGACCGACATCCATAATTCATGCTCGCCATTCATGATACATGCTACAACTCTCAAGTCGGCTTCCAAATAGGTCTTCTCCATAACACATGCCACAATTGACGTCATCCTACTTTATGTACCTTGCATAGATCATCGAACATTCTTTAGTACCCTAATTTTCATCCCTTAAGCTTGCATACATTGAATCCTCATCGCCTGTAAGATATACCCAAAACACAGAGACTTACTTTGTCAAGTTCCACTGTCACTATCCAGTAACCAGTCTTCACTAAATCTTCTGCAACTCAGCCAATACATAACATTACATCATGTGATCTTAGATATAAGATCACAACACCTTCCTATATCCACAACTGACTTCACACATTCTAAAACATCCGTATAGTATATGTACACTGTAATAACCAGCATGCTCTCTCCATAGAAAGATATGTTGACATCAATGACAAAACATGAATGACAACAACAGTAATTCCAACATCACTCAACGTAGTGATTAAACATATTAAATGTATCCAGCAATCTCCCCAATGCATTAGCAATATCCAACATTAAATTCTCCCACCTTTGAAGGTCATTTTGAGATGGTCAGTATAAATATAGAAAAATAAAGTTAGGATTTTATATTTATCTTTATTTTCTCCTTGTTGCTTTGATTTCCTAATTGGATTTGTTTGTATTGCGGACAATTTTTAATTGTCATTTTGTCACATTGATGGGTGTTGTGGGGCCTGTGTCTAGCTCTATCTTATGCTTATATGTTTTGAATTATATAGCTCTGAAAATTCAGTTTCTAATTAGTGCCTGGATATTTTACTTTTCATGAATATTGAGACACAGAATACACTCACTTGGGAAAATTTATTGGTGTAGGATGAATCCAAGGTATAGGAATATAACACAAGGGGTCATTTCCTTCTATAGGGAGGAGTGTACATGTTTGAATCCTTGAAGGGATTGTTCTAATGTAAATTATTTTTTTTAGTCTTCTGAGACATTCGGTCATGAAAAGTGTTACAGACTACATCATAGAATGAAAGGTACATTGAAAATTTTTCATTTGGACTGAGCTTCTTTGATTTTTTTATTCCCATTCTTGAACATTAATATGTTGCTTCAAAAAAATCAAATTATTCAGGTGTATTGTACCAGAGTTACGAACTGTTGCCTTATCATGAATAGCGTTGGTGATGGTAGTTTCCAATTAGTAGCAAGCTCAAGCAGTCAAATGTGAAAATACAAGAAGAATTGATTTTGGCCCTTGAGTAGTAAACAAGAGAAAATATAAGGATTTATTGTTGGATGTTGACTTGGATAGAAGATAATGTCTAGGTATCCATAACTATATTCAATCAGTGCAGTATAGTACACTCAAATCCCATGTCTAAATTAAAATCTTTAATCAATTAATAGATCCTTTACAGTATAGACAATTGGACTATTTTTTAAAATGGTATAAACAATTGGATAATTAACCATTGCTTAATTAAAGATAATTTTCATACTTCTTCAATACTGGTACTATGATCTGTTGATAGTTGTACTACAATCAAATTTGATCCAGGCATTGGCATCTCCACTTCTGGACCAATTTTTATTTTATTTTCTACAATAGATGATGGATCTACAGAAGGCTCTTTTGCAATTCCTTGTAATTTGGATCTGACAAGTGAATCCCTTAAATAAAATTTTTCTTTCCTGTCACCTTTTTTTATAACTGAAATGTTGTGTGGCACTTGAATTTGTGTCTGGCCTTTGTTATGCCACAATAGCCCGGTGTTATCTCTATTTGAGCATTAGATGTTTTCATTAGTATCAAATTGGATCAGTCTGTAAAAGGAGGAACAACAAGCTATAATATGCTAGTTGGTTGAACAAAGAAGCCCTCACACTAAACAATCACAAGGCAGTACCGAGAGCTAAAAGGAAACAAGTTTAATCGGGAACCAAAGCATATTTACTAAGCATCAAAGTAAACCAAGCATCGAGCATCAGTAAACATCGAGAAACATACACACTGAGCACCAGTGTATTCACCGATCAGAATTGGCTGTGTTTATCGAGTTATCCAAGAAACAACATAGTAATCAGGGATGGCACATTTATCTATGAAATAGTTACACGGATTCATAAAATATTTTACCAAGATCAAGGTTTATTTATTGTAGATGTAATCATTAAATGTAATGATGAGTCCTATGTAATAGTCATATCTAGGTCTATTTTGTACACCGTAGATCTTAGGTTTTCTAAGATGTAAACTTAATTAGGTCATGGCAATCATAGCAGTTTGCTATATATTTGTAATTGATGTCATTTTGACATAAGGCAAGTAAGTGAATCGAGAATATATGAAGAAGGAGATCTTGAAGTAGTAGACACCTTCAAGACATCAGAATTTAGACAAGGTTTGCATGAAAGAGCACTTATCAGAAACAAAGATTCAATTCAGTTTATTCAGAAGCAATCAAGGCTACCGAGTAGAACATAGGATAGATTACTACACATAGAGGTAATATTCATTTAGTATATCATAGATATGATTCTGACAAAGTATAGTTGTCATTTATAGATACCTTTCTATTATTCTCTAATCATTGTAACAGAGTTTGTAAAATCTCCTAACAGAGTAGACTTAACAGTCTGTTTGTAAATCTCTTAATTGAGTGCACACTCAAGTAGTGTTGTTTAAATCCTTCCACAAGGTAGATCTAGTCAATCTGATTGTTACTCCTAATAGGGTAAGATTACCAGAAGTGATCAAAACTTGTAGCCTTAACCAGAAAACTTTATTATCTATAGTAGTGAAGAATTTGTGGGTGTCATCCCCGCCGCAATTTTTACCTTCTAACAAAGGTTTCTGTGTAACCAAAATATTGGTGTTATGTGTGTATGTACCCTAAAATGGTCACCTAGACTTTGGGCCCCATTTATTTGATTTATTTATCTTTGAATCAATTTTATCAATAATCAATATTTTTCAACACTATCAATTTCTTGATCAAATCCTAATTTCATCATTTTCGATTAGTTTCCATGGGCTAACCATTCTATCCTAAAGTCTTTATTTAATTAAAAGGAATATTTCCTCCCCTTTTATTAAATAAAAGCCCTCACTTTTCCTCTTATCCTAAGTTGCACAAATAAAGCATCATTCTTATTTTATAAAAAGAGAAAAAGTAATTTTTGTCTCATATGGACACAAAAGTCAACTCCTATTTTCTCATTGGAGGATATTTGTGCACAAGGATCAAGCTTCCATTTTTCTCCATTGTTGATTAAGTCTTTTGCCTCTTAATCTCCATGGTCCATTCCTCCTCCTTTCCTTTAAAAGGAGAGCTCTCTTCCTCATTTGATATCTTAGGTTTTTATACTAATGTTATGCTGCAAGTTTTCTAGGTCATTTGGAGCTCTTTGAAGACATTGTGGCATTCAAGCTTTTAAGATCTTTGTTGTTGCATTTCATTTAGTTCTCATATTTGCTTTCATAGTTGCATGATCATGGCATTTCTAGTATAGATTTCCTTTTATGCAATAGTTTAATCTCACATAGCCTAATTAGGAAGGTTGTAATCTTTGTACTTTCTTTTCATAGCATAATTTGTACTTGCACTTTCATAGAGTAATTTGCATACTCATATAGGTTGCATTGCATTGCATTCATATTGATTTCATTGGAGATATTGGCACTCTTTCCCTTGTCTTTGATTTGGAATCTCTCATTGTATGGTTGACTAGCAAGGTCACAAGTTTATAGCTCTAGCTGAGAGCAAATTCCATATCTTGCAACTCCATACATAGAGAGCTATGGATCGATTTGTGAGGGCTCATTCTTGAGTTTCCTTGCATGTAAGGATTCATAGAAGTGTGGTCACATTTTCACCATACAATGTGTTACATTTCATGATTGATCTATTATTTCATTTCATTTAGTTTACACTTACAAAGTCATTTGAATGAATGTTGCATACAATGGATTCAGTTGGTTAGTTAATTATATTATTTGCAAATTGAGTATTCAGTTAAAAGTTTTTGAGGGTACTGATTCACCCCATCCCTCTCAGTCGCTTATCTTTCCATTCCAACAATTGGTATCAAAGCTCGATCTCTTATTTGAAACATTAACCACTGAAGAGGAAAGATATCAAGATGGAGAGATAAAAATTGGACAAGACCATTGAGAATCAAAAGATTCAGATGCAGATCTTCATTGAGCAATACAAGCTAGCTAAAGATGATTTGAAAAATTTACTGGTTCAGAGAAAGGACATGGCTATTCGAAAATGTGAGGCTGATTATCATGAAGAAGAAATTGATGATCTATTTGAGAATATTGGATCCAGTTCAGATAGTATATCTAGCATATCTGATAGTGCAGTTTCTGATTTATCTGAGAAAAATCTTCATTTGAATGAACAAGTGGAAGCCCTACAGATCGGTCAAGAAGCAAAAATGGTAAGAATGATTGATGTGATTAAAATTCTAGACAAGTTGAACAAGAGAGAAATTTGGATGTGGAAGACAGAAGACAAATGACTGATCAGTTACAAGTAAAGGAATCTAATATACTGAGACTTACCGAGCATCACTTCGAGATATCTAATCAGATGATTTTTGTAAGCTAGGAGATCAACCTAGTAAATAATGATTTATCAAGGAAACTTGAAGACAAAAAATTCAAAAACTAAGAAATGAAGTGAAAATGCAGCAGCAACATAATGAGATGATGAAAAAGGTTGAAGATAGCTCTAAGAAAATAGATGATTTTCTGATTAGTCAAAGAGGACTTGGAAGCACTACTAGATTAGGCTACATCGAGCAAGGAGAATCATCTAAGCAACCTAAACAGATGAATAACTACAAGAGTCAAAGATCCAAGACACTGTCATGCTATCACTGTGGTAAACCAGGCCACACTTCAAATGTTTGCAGGAGTAAAGAACAAGGTAAACCTAAAACCACACCTAAGTTCAATGGTCATTGTTATAGTTGTAAAAAGTATGGACATCAAAGCATATGAATGTAGATCTAAGTTTAATAGGACTCCTAACAAACCCTACATGGAGAAACACTGTCACACTTGCAACATGTATGGACACACCTTATAAGAATGTAGAACAAAAATGAAGCAAGTATGGACATCGAAAGGATAGAATAAGACCTATCAACTAAGAAGACAAGGTAATACCTATACTTGGGATTATAACACATGGGTTAAATGCACAACATGTGGAAGATATGGACATATTGCAACCAATTGCATGAGGAAGAGATGGATAGGTAGATCTCATAGTTGGACAAGCACTGGTATGGTATGTTTACACTGTCACAAAGTTAGTCACCTAAGTAAAGATTGCAGAGATCAAGCACTAGAAACACAATTTTGTGAAAATGGCAATACAATTGAAGATATCACGAGGATAAGAAACACTATGTGGAGAAAAGCATCAAATGATAATGTTGAGTCAAGTAATGCAGTCAGTGAAACCTTGTCCATTGGATTGGCTGACATCGACACCTCCACCTAAGCTGAAAAAGGTATGTATGGAACTGACAATTCAAATGATCATATTTATCATACAGTTCCTTATATTAGATGTGCACATACCAAATCTGCATGAATTAAGATGCATTATGGTTTTACAAGTTTTGAGCCTTAAAGTGTTTACAGTCAGTATATGTTAGACTGAGTGAGAAGTTGCGAGTCGGTAACTATTATGCAAGGTTCACCAAGTGCCAGTATTAACCGAGTGGAAATTTATATGTTAATCGAGCTTATGGTATTTTGTGTATACACCAAGTTTGATAGTTGCTGTCAAGCTGTGATAAGGTTGAGTATTTATTTCAAAAAGGTTTGAGTGGGAATTTGAAAAAGCTATAAATATGTGGTAAACTTAGTTCATTTTTCACACAGTGATTACGAAGAGCAAAAAGTTTTCAGAGTGATTTTGAGAAAAGGATTTTCTAGAGCATTTGAGCATAGATTCAAAGTATTCTGAGTGATCTCATCATCATTCTGAGTAAGTACTATCATCGCCAAGCTGTTCATTTATTATTTATCGAAACCCTAAACAAGAAACTATGGTGTCTGCATCAAATGTGAACAAGTCCAAGTATGTAGAGGAGAAGGAAGTCAATCTAATTGTTTTTGCTACTTGCAACGAGCCTAAATACAAACTTCATCCTGAAGTGGCATCGTAAATTGATAAAATGGGAGCTTTCTCAAGCATCACCTAGGGTTTTGCTGGTAGAAGACGTATGTTCGTACATGCATTACAAAATTGGGGAAATCAAAGATTTTGATATGTTTGAAACTTATCAAAAGTTATGTGGTGAAGACGGAAAGCTGAAACCTGATCATGAGCACCTAAGAGAGAAAGGTCTGATAATGCCCTAAATTTCCTAAAAATTTTCAAGAATGAATGGATAAGGATCATGTTGAGTTGGTATCACGATAGAAAATTATGGTTAGATGAGCCCATAAATATCACAAAGAACATCATAAAAGTAGTAACTAGATACCCTACTACTGACAAAGTCAAGGCAATAAGGAATTCACCATGAACCAAGATAGAAAAGAACACTAGAGTCGAATGGGATGATAGAGAATTGAAAGTAAGCACAATCAAAGACCCCGAGACAAGATTCAAAACTTATGTCATTGGATATAAGATATTTCAATCAAGCAGACTGAACAATGTTCTATGTGGCGTTGTTGATATAGCTTACAAGATAGTTAAGAAGGGATTTTAGTTGGACCTCACTGAGCTACTACTGAAGCAAGTAGAGGAAAATATGAAGACTATCCAGTTGGCCAAGTCCAACACCTGTAAGTTTGGAACCCTATTACTTTGCATATTCTTTTATGTGCAAAAGTTTTTCCCTTCAGTCGGTAATGTAGTTTCGTCAACCGAAAAGCTAGTCACACTCCAGATTACATATTTAATTAACAGTTTGGGAGATAATTTTAACAGCTTAGTAGACAGTTATTTTGAACAATTCAAGGAGAGAATGAATTCATGAAGCAAAATTCCAAGGCAACTAGTTGAAGAGTATGAACATGAAATTTGTTTTCTAGTTGACACTGATTTTACTTTGATTAAGGTTGTAGAGCCAAGGACAAAATGGCTAGCCCCCATGGGTTATGAATTAGATATTGATTTTTCTTCAAAATCAATAAAGGCTTTATTGGCTAAGCCCAAGGACCCTAAAGCTGAAAGGTTTGGCACTTATGAAGAGACCAAGACAAGGATAAAAACAAGCCTAGTCATCGGTAAAATAACTAAGAAATCTAGGAAAATGATGACAAATTTGGTTAAGCAATTTGGTGATGATATTGGATCATCTAAGAGCATACTAGTTGAGGTAGCAACCGAAGGCCAGTTACTTCAATCTGACAAACCACATGATAATGAAGAAATCAAGTTTGATAAAGATGCAAATTATACACCGGTTTCACCTTCCCCCACTCCAAAGAAGATGCAGTCAAAAGTACAAACAAGGGAACACACAAGGTCATCTACTAAAGCTTCACCTCCACCAAAGAAAGGAGTTGTGAAAATATCAAGGCCTATTGCAGCTTCACTGACAAAGACCTACAAGAAGAGAGGTACAAAAACTACTACTGAGGCCCCTAAGAAAAGAAGAAAATTAATCAGAGGGAAAGATGATTTAGATGATGATGAAGATGATAATGATCAATTCAAGGTAGTTAGCAATAAAAATCTTTCAATTGATGAAGTAGCTAAAGACATAATAGAAAATGGAGAATTAAGTGATCCTGAAATTGGTCAATTTGAACATTTGTCAACCGAAGACTAGAATAAGATTGAAGAAGCTATAATTCAGATGATGATCAAATTCAAGAAGGTACCAATTGAATTTTATAAGTATGTTCTTAAGCCACTATACAAAAATATTTCACAAAGATGGACATATACATTGAACACCGAGAAGAGAATGAGGGAACAATCTCTAGTTTTGGCAATGCTGACACTAACAATGCCTGAAGTTGAGGAATTGATGAAAACATATTCCAAGAGGTTTCTAGTAAAGAGTTGGCCACTATAGTTACTTGATGAAAATGTGGTAGACATTGATGAGAAAAATCAGTTGATTTGGACTTCCATACTTCAAGCCTGAGCTGAGTTTGAAAAGTTGGCTTTGGCCATTAGACCTTAGAAGAAAATCAAGAGGAAAGGCAAAGGAATACATTTTGATGATGAAGATCTAGCACCATAGAAAACTATTGAGTTATCAGATACTGAGGCACCTAATACAACTGATGCCACCAAGGAAATAAATGTAATCTAGGATTCACCAGAGCAAGTAGAAATACAAGGAATCATTAATGATTCATATGATGTACACATTGAGGACATCACAAATGGTGATCTTGATGACATCAAAGATGATGAAGATGTCACAATTTTTGGAGCTCAACCAGAAGAGCAAGCCTCTACCGAGCTAGCTATAAGTTCTCTACCGGGTGATCTTCCAATTTTGATGTAAATTATTGAGATAATTTCTCAAGAACTCAAAGGCTCAATCCCTAAGAAACCTAAGGATGCATCAAGGGAATAGGGAAAAATTACAACTATAGAGATAGAAACGCCTAAGGAAAAAGAGGCAAATACATAGGAACAAGAATCCCTCAAGCCTATCGAGACCACCCAAACAGACACTACATCTGAAGCTCCATCTCATTCGATTGAGACACAAGTCACCAAGGAGCCAAAGAAGGAAGATACAGTGTCTACTAAGCAGGAAAAGCTGAGTGTTGAGGTAAAGGATATAGTTCCTTTTGTTAAAACATCACCCCAAGAGCCTAAGAAGAAGAAAAAGCATGGAAAAGGGTTGGTCACACTTGATGAAATAATAGAAATACCTCAATGTGACCTGAGGACCTTGGACCCTGAAGCACTGAGAAAATATGGGGAGTTATGCACAAGGAAGGCATCTCTAGAGAAGCTGAAGAAAGAAAGCAAGAGCAAGCAGATACTTGAAAATGTGAGAGACATCTTGCAGCAAGTTGTACCTGAGGTCCAGATTAATGAAGAAACACCTATATTGGACCAACTTGCTATTGGCAAAATGGTCAGCGCTCCCCTTGGGATTTAAGACATGGCTTAACCACCTTTGATGTCTTCTATAAGTCTAGTGGTTGTATCAGGCATTAACAGGTTGATCTTTTGGTGCAATGACAACCACTACTTATAAAAAGTGATATCAGAGCTTGGTCACAGGTTTGAATCCCCTTAGAATTTGTGACATGGTCAGCACTCCCCTTGAGATTCGTGACATGGCTTAACCACCTCCTATGTCTTCTATAAGTCTAGTGGTTGTATTGGGCATTAACAGGTCGATCTTTTGGTGCAACGACAAGCACTACTTGTAAAAATTTCCACCCTTTCCAATCAAATAAATGCCCTGAATATTGATGTTGAAAAGAGAATTGAAGAAAGGGCAGAAGCTAAGATTCAGAATAAATTACCAGAAAAGATCAGCCAAGAAGTGGCAGTAAATAAAGTCAAGCTTTCTGAGGTAATCACCGACCTAGAAACCATTACTCAGAAAATAATTCAAATGTTGTTTAAGTTATGCATTGTGGAGAGTTTCACTATTGAGGTTAGTGAAAAGATCAAAAATATGGATACTAAAATCCTAGCTAGTGAAAATGCATCCTTAACCGAGCCAGATGCTTTTCATAAGCATATACTCAAAGTACAAGAACTCATGCAGTTAAGAGAAAACTTGAGGAAGCAGGAGGATAATATATGTGACCAAGTCACTGAGCTTCAAGCAGAGTTGCTTCCTCACCTCAAAATAATTGAGCGACACATTTTCAAGGCACAAGCCTTAGTTACAACACCTAAGATTTCAGTGTTGGAGAACATTTTAGATATGCATGCACAAGTCAGTCTTGAGCGTATTTCTCTCACCAATTTGAAAGAGGAATGGGAAAACCTCTTAGAATCTCTCAAGAAAACCCATCAGCACATTTTTGACAAATTTTAAGTACAAATTTTGTTTTGGCATTAATCTCAAAAAGGGGGGAAATATAATATATATGCCAATTGTATAAATATATGCTAACTATACTACATACATACCGGGTGCATGCACCGAGGGGGAGTGATGTAATTTTGTAAAGAGTCGGTTTTGATATGTATATATGATGTGTAAGAATAGTTTCAGATATATTGGTTTGTATACATTACAAGTTTTGATATTAATGCAAAAGGGGGAGATTTTTTTCTCTATTTGAGCATTAGATGTTGTCATTAGTATCAAATTGGATCGGTCAGTAAAAGGAGGAACAACAAGCTATAATATGCTATTCGGTTGAACAAACAAGCCCTCACGCTGAACAATAAGAAGATAGTATCAAGAGCTAAAAGGAAACAAGTTTAACCAGGCACCAAAGAATATTTACAATGCATTAGAGTAAACTAAGCACTGAGCATCAGTAAACACCAAGTAGCATACACGCTGAGCCCCAGTGTATTCACCAATCAGAATTGGTTGTGTTTACCGAGTTATCTAGGAAATAACATAGTAATCAGGAATGGTACATTTCTCTATGCAAATGGTTACATGGATTCATAAATTTTTTTTACCAAGATCAAGGTTTATTTATTGTAGATGTAATCATTAAATGTAATGATGATTTATATGTAATAGTTAGATCTAGGTCTATTTTGTACACCGTAGATCTTAGGTTTCTAAGATGTTGTAAACCTAATTAGGTCATGGAAATCATAGCAGTTTGCTATATATTTGTAATTGATGTCATTTTGACATAAGGCAAGTAAGTGAATCAAGCATATACAAAGAAGGAGATCTTGAAGCAGTAGCCACCTTCAAGGCATTAGAATTTAGAAAAGGTTTGCATGAAAGAGCAGTTATCATAAATAGAGATTCAATTCAGTTTATTCAGAAGCAATCAAGGCTACCGAGTAGAAAATAGGAAGATTACTACACATTGAGGTGATATTCATTTAGTATATCATAGATCTAATTCTGACAAAGTATAGTTGTCATTTACAGATACCTTTCTATTATTCTCTAATCATTGTAACAGAGTTTTTAAAATCTCCTAATAGAGTATACTTAACAGCTTGTTTGTAAATCTCTTAATCGAGTGCACACTCAAGAAATGTTGTTTAAATCCTTTCACAAGGTAGATCTAGTTGATTTGATTATTACTCCTAACAGGGTAAGATCACCATAAGTGATCAAAACTTATAGCCTTAATCGGAAAACTTTATTATCTGCAGTAGTGAAGAATTTATGGGTGTCATCCCCACCGCAGTTTTTACCTTTTAACAAGGATTTATGTGTAACCAAAATATTGGAGTTATGTGTTACATTTCATGATTGATCTATTGTTTCATTTCATTTACTTTACACTTACAAAGTCATTTGAATGAATGTTGCATACAATGGATTTAGTTGGCTAGTTAGTTACTACTATTTGCAGATTGAGTATTCAGTTAAAAAATTTTGAGGGTATTGATTCACCCCTCCCCTCTCAGTCCCTTATATTCCATTCCAACACCTGGTTGTCACCAACATTCATCACATATACATCTTGATCCTTCATCAACATTACTAGTAAATAAGACCCCATTAATGCAAGTTCTAGATAAATTCATCAAGGAACTTATCTGTCATTTCAAGATAAGCTTCCTCTATAACTTCTAATGCATGTGAAAGAGCCTTTAAAATAGATCCGTGATTAACTGAACCTACCTTGCAACGTTGTGTGTCCTGTTTTAATCTTTCATCAATCTTTTTCTCTACTTCAATTTGTTCTTTTTCCAAATCATATCTCCAAGGGAACAATTTTCTATGGCTTTATTTCCATTTACTATAGGCTTTTTTTTATCTTAGTATTCAGTAATGACCTTCCTCTACTCTATTTTTCTTTTGAATCATAGTAAGACACCCTTCTTGTGCATACATCTGAAATTTGATCAGACACACCATTACTTTCCCTAGTTTCTATTGAACCATCAGTTGATGCAAGACTTCCCAAATTGAGTTCTTTGTTCTTTGAATATTATTCCAATGGCTTTTACCTACACTATTTAGAGTACTATTCCAAACAAAAAAGTCCAAAGGATCATCCTCTTCTTCAGCGAGAAGTTCACACAAGGACCTTCCCTTCCCATGTTCTCCAACCTCCTTCTCACACTCAAAAGTAACACGCTTAATAAAATCTATCAAAGGATGAGGATTCCCTTGATTACCAATCATCTTTGTATTGGATCCACTCAATTCTGTATCTATTCACAATTACTGCTCTATGGTTTCTCACTATCATTTTGACTAGTTGTGTAGCGTCTATCATTTATTTCTATATTTTATTGCTCTAATTTACTAGAAATAGTATCTTCAACTATTAGCTTTTCTCATTTAATGTCAACATCTTGTTGATCATCAAAACTCCATTGCCTAGATTGGACAGATGAGCGACATTCTTGTGCAGCAACTTGGGTCTCTGGGTCATCAAGATTTTTTTGCACTGCAGACAAGGTACGTGGGGGATGTCCTACTACAGGTTCTAAGCAATGTGGATGATTGGCATTTAACTACAATGCTAATTGGACTTGTGGACAGTGTTCTCATATGACTTCTGGGCTTTGTTCCCCCACTTTTTTTGATTGGTAGCCCTTTCACTTATGGAAGAAAATCATTCTTTCGATTTTGATATTGACAATATTGAGCTTCTTTTGCATTAACATTGTTGATTGTTCCACTTAAATAGTATTAAATTTTTAGGTTATGTAAAATTGTTCACATTAATTTATTTCAATAATTGTACTTCTTTCTAGTTAAGTCTCATGATTGTTGTATGACCATTGACTAGGTGTTGCTTCTTCAAGAATCCCTTGTTATGGTTTTTCAATACTTTTCTCTCTTTGCAAAATGCTTAGTAGGTAGTCGACATTCTTTCAAATGTCAAGGTCATATTTGAGGAGAAACATTTGGCTCTATCCAATCTAAGTGTGCCGGATATAAGGTGGATTAATTGGAACGAATTGAAGAAGCAATGGTTCCAAGGGATCATATTCGACAAGGACAACACACTCACATCTCCTTACGTGCCCTCTATCTATCTCTTGCTCACTCATTCTTTGTGAGATTGCAAATATTTTTTTGAAGGCCACATTGCTTTCCTCATCAACTCTACCAGTACATACGATTTATTCAAATTCCCATAGAAAATATGCTTTCAATCGTCTTTCACTTTAAGAGTTTCATTTACAGAAGAAGAAGAAGAAGAAGAAGAAGAGGATGAGGAGGATGAGGAAGAGGAAGAGGAAAATGAAGAGGAAGAGGAAGAGGAAGAGGAAGAAGATGAAGAAGAAGAAGAAGAAGAAGAAGAGGAAGAGGAAGAGGAAGAGGAAGAGGAAGAAAAAGAAGAAGCAAAAGGAGGAGGAGGAGGGGAAGAGAAATAAGAAGAAGAAGAAGAAGATGGGGAGGAGGAGGAGGAGGGAGAGAACAAACAAAAGATGGATAATATACTTGATTTTTGCTTCCTTCAGCCCACCATTATATATTAAAGGGTTGACACAATGCTATAATCCACATTATTTCAAGAGAATGGATAATATGTTATCAAGTATATCTCAATGATATGTTATTGAATTTAGCTTGGATATTAATATCCAATTATTTTGAATTTAAATTATAAACTACCCTTTTTCAAAATTTCGCAGGCAAAGAGGATATTAGGAAAGGTTGTGGAATCTGAATTTACACCCGCCAAATGTATTTGATTGAAGGTTTCTAACACCTTTCAAACAAACCCATTTTTTGTATATCCAACAATTATTGTAGTCCATGAGATCACATTTCTTTGAGGCATTCTTTCAAACAATTCATGTGCCTTGTCTATGCTTCCACATTTTGCATACATGTCTACCAGATAATTTCCAACTATAATAACTAACAAATATCCCCCTTCCATTATGCTTTTATCAATGTACATACCCAGTTCCAAAGCTACCATTTTGGAACAGGTAGGGAGGATGCAAGAAAATGTTGTAGAATTTGGATTTACACCTTCCAAATGCATTTACTTGAAGGTTTCTAATGCCTTTCCAACAAACCCATTTTGTGTATATCTAGTGATCATTGTAGTCCATGAGATTACATCTCTTTGAGACATTCTGTCATACAGTTCACTTGTCATTTCTATGCTTCCACATTTTGCATATATGTCTACTAGGTCACTTGCAACTACAACATTTGAAAAATTTCCTCTGTCCATTATGATTTGATGGATTTCCATGCCCATTTCTAGAGCTCCTATTTTGGCACAGGCAGGGATAATGCAAGCAAATGTTTTGGAATTTGGATTTACACTTGCCAAATGCATTTTGTTGAAGGTTTCTAATGCCTTTCCAACAAACCCATTTTGTGTATATCAAGCGATCATTGCAGTCCATGAGACCACATCTCTTTGAGACGTTCTATTAAATAGTTCACTTTCCCTTTCTATGCTTCCACATTTTGCATACATGTCTACCAGGGAACTTGCTACTACAACATTTGACAAAATTCCTCTATCCATTATTCTTTGATGGATTTCAATGCCCAGTTTGAGAGCTCCCATTTTGGCATAAGCAGGGAGGATGCTAGAAAAGGTTGTGGAAGTTGGATATAATCCTTCCAAATGCATTTTCTTGAAGGTTTCTAACGCCTTTCCAACAAAATCTCTTTTGTGTGTATCTGGCTATCATTGCAGTCCATGAGACTACATCTCTTCAAGACATTCCATCAAACAATTCACTTGCATTTTTTATGCTTCCACATTTTGGATACATGTCTTCCATGGCATTTTCACCTACAACATTTAACAATATTCCTCTATCCATTATGTTTTGATGGATGTCCAGTCCCACTTCCAAAGCTCCAATTTTGGCACAGGCAGTTAGTACGCTAGAAAATATGAACTCATTGGGTTACAATCCTATCTATTTCATATGGTGAAACAATGTGATTTCCTTGTGAGGATACCCATGTCTTGTGTACGTTGGAATAATCATATTCCATGAAAAACAATTTCATTCTTCCAGTTGGTTAAACACTTCACTAACCTTCACCAAATTTATGCACTTGACATAATTATAAGTAAGCTTATTATGAAAAAATGTTCCTATAAATATCCTCCTTTGAGCGATGAAAGAGGCAACATTTTTCCCTTTAGAAAGTGCGTTCCTAAGAATATAGTTCTGCATATTGTGCAGTTCCTCCCAATTGCCCTATCTTCTAAGTTTGGTTCACTGAAGGTTTGAATGGATTGAAAGAGCAATTTTTTTTAATATTTAAATTAATTAGTAAATATGATCAAATATAATTTAAGGTATATTTTGGCATTGTCAATTGGAAGTACAATTTCCTAATTATAATGATACTATTGTTTATGTTGGCTCAACTAAATATGCATATCTTACAAATATCTTTACAAGAAAATTTAAAATACTAGACAATTTATTCACTTATGTTAGAGTAAGAGAACCTTAGAAATCTAATTATGAATCAAAATTCAAGATTTTTGAGCCATCTAGAAAATGAGCCAAGGAAATTTGAAGAATAAATCTTGTATTTGTTAAGCTTGATTTTTTTGGTGTAAAAGTATGATCTCATATATTTTAATGAATGATCAAGTTCGCTAGGCATGTTTAGACACTACAAAAAAGTTGAATCATCAATAATGACAAGTTTGAGATTGATTATCTATAAATAGCTTATTGAAGTTTATGATCCTTAAAAGACAATAAGAAAGAACAATTAAGAGAGGTACATGAGATTTTCTCATTATTAGGTTCCTTAATGATGTATTTGTTAGTAGATTTGTGGGGGAGCAAGTTAGCAATAATGAGGACTGTTTATGGAAAGGATTGTCAACAAGTGGACATGGGAGTTGGTTTAATGGCTTAGGCTCAAATTTAGATTCAAGAATCCTACAAATATAATAAGAAATTAAAGGTATTTGTCACTCATTTGTGGTGGAATGATAAAAATTCCCTCTTCAATCAATTTAGAAGCAAGGTTGAAATAGTATTTGAGACACGCGAGGTTGTAATAGGATTTGACACACGCGAGTGTGAAAGGATATTTTTATGCCTTTGGTTTAATTAAATATTTACATAACTTGTACGAATACAACCAATTGTGAATGATTCACAATACTTTTAGAAAATGATTGTGTGATTTTTTTCTTCTATAATACCCCACCCATAGTTTAATTTCTATATGTTATGATGCTTATGGTTTTACTAACCCCATACTTGCATGTGTATGGTTAGTGTGCTTGTTTTATATTTCTATTTGACGTGCCTGATGTGGTTGAGGGACAAATTCGTAGTTACTTTCTTGCGAGATCCACACGATCGGATGATCCCTGCCATTTATTGTTTATATTTATGCATATATGTACATGCTCATCTTTTATGCAAGTTTGTAAGTATCAGGCATCAACTTCTCTGAATTGCTAGGATAAGTGTGCCCTATCGCAAAATATCAATGGTAAGAGAGGGAAGATAACATACAAATCCAAATCTCAACCTAAGCCATTGATTGTCCTAAATAATGGGCAAGTATCTGTTTCTACCCATCCAAATTTTTCAAGGTAACGTGAATTCGTGAGCCCTTCCTTGGTATTTGTTTGATATGGTTGTTGGCAGTGAGCCAACATCCCTCACAAGGTTCGCGACATGGCTTAACCACCTCTTGTGTCTTCTATAAGTCTAGTGGTTGTATCAGGCATTAACAGGTCGATCTTTTGGTGCGACAAAAACTACTACTTGTAACAAGTAGTATCAGAGCTTGGTCATGGGTTTGAATCCATGCAGGCCATGGCAAGTGACACTGGGAGGGGGATTGTTGGTAGTGAGCTAGCGTCCCTCATAGGGTTCATGACATGGCTTAACCGCCTCATGTGTCTTCTCTAAGTCTAGTGGTTTTATCGGGTATTAACATGTCGATATTTTGGTGCAACGACAGCTACTACTTGTAACAATGGTGTTGATTTTTCATTTTTTGTGAGTCAAGTGGATTTTCTTGTGTGGATTATTTGATTTAAATAATTAAATTAGGAGTAATTATGAGATTAGAATAGTTATATTTTATGAATGTGGAAATATTAGATATAGAGAATATTTAATTATTAAGGTTAATTAAATACCTTTGTTAATTAAAAGATTGAATTAAAAGTTTAAATTTGGAATAAAAGGGTTTAATTAATCCAAAAATGAAATTTAAGGCATAGTTGATTTATTTAATAGTTGATCTATCAATTTTCATAGTTATTATTGTGTTAAAGTATTTATTGATTAATTAAATATTTATATGCGATTTAAGTTGCACATTCAGTTAAATAAAATTGAATTAGAATTTAAAGTTAAAAGTTGAGTTAGAAATTATAATGTAAAAGTGCATTATTTTATTATTAAATTATTTTAATCATGCAAGTGATTTGATGTAAACTAGGTAGAGAGAGTTGAGTTCTATTTTTTAGGGTTTGCATGTTTTAGAAACCCTAGGAGGAATAGGTCTTCTTTATGAGGGGTTTCTAGGTATTATTTTCAGTTACGTCTATCAGGTTTTGAAGGAGCTCTCTTGGATGAACTTAGGAGATTTTTGGAAAGCTTGGATTTTGAAGGTTGTGTTGGATTCTTCTTGTCTTCAAATTTTCAGGTGTTGTTTGAGGTAGGGTTTGAAACTTTCTTTTTGTAAAATTCTTTCTTTTGAAAAGATTGTTTGCTTCGTGTCTAGAATTGTTAATGCGAATGGATTAGAAATTGGGTTTCTCTTTAAATCAAGTTTGTTTGTTATGAAATTTTGGATTAGTTTGATGTTAAATTAGATCTGACATCCTATTTGGATGATTTTGAAAACATAGGAAGAAATTTTAGGAAATTGTGTGAGTTTTTCCAGTTAGAGTATTTACCCAGAAAGAATAGATAATTTGTCTCAATATTGGCTTAGAAATTTAATTGAAATTGCTTGTGAAAATCATATTAAAAATAAATAAATAAATAGTTGTATCAGAAACCCTAGTACCCATTAAAAGAAAATTATGTTTTAGTTAAAACCCTAGGTTGTTCAAGGTGGAAATCTACAAATAATTGATTTAGAAAAATATGAAATTTAGATCCAAAAAGGGTTTGATTGAATTATTAAACAGACTATTCAAGAGAACAATAGAAATTGATATCGTGAAAATGATTGAATATGAAAATCCAATTGAAATTAAATAGTAAAACTAGGTTCTTGAAAATCAATTGCTTCGTAGAAAGAAAATTACATGTATATATATAATATGAAAGTTTCTATAAAAAAATATTTTAAAAAATTATTACTATTATTTATTAATTTTTGTATTTAAGAAATTTTTTAAAAAAAATAAAATATTTATTAATTTTCGGATTTAAAAATAAAAATAAAAATAATTATTATTATTAAAAAAATAATAATAATAAAGATTAATTGATTTTTTTACATGCAGATTTTAATATTAATATTTTCATTTATATTTATATTTAGGAAATTAATAATATTATTTTATTATTAAATACATGGTGTTTTGATATGCATGGAGATTTTAGTTAAATATTTATTTAAAAAGTATATATACATGAGATTTTATATGAATGTTTTCTTAATAAGTCAAACTAGACTTTAATAAATAAAATTGACTCGTCTTAAATAATTGAGACTTGTGTTATGGTTTGACTATTTGGTATATTCTATTGTCTTGTTTGATGTTGTTTATTTGGGGAAATTGCGTTGGCTTTAGGAGTGGTACACCAGAGGTTTTGGGGTTTGTCTTCTATGTGACATGTGCATTTTTAGTATTTTTGTAATGTTGACTTAGTCACTTAGTCACGATTATTTTTACCCAACTTGATTTTTCTAAGCTCATGTTTATGTGAACTCTTTGAGAGAGTGATTAAGATGTTTTGGTTTGAGGCCAGTGTGTATTCTCGATGTCTTTTGTGAACTGGAATTTGATCATTTTTCTTTTATGAGACCTGTGTGGTTATTTATGACTTGTGAGCTTAGGGGAGGTTAAATAGGTGCATCTTAGGGGAGTGGCTTACAATAGGGGTCTGGGACCCAAAGTGGTTAGAACCAAGGTAACCTATCGTAGGTTTGTTAACGAGTGATAACATAGTAATTAAAATTTGGAGACTTCATTAAAAAGATAATTTAGATATTATGTCTTGCCTATGTCTTGAGCATTTTTTTGGGCTAAGGATGGGAATGAGATGATACCTAGAGAGTAGGTATGATTATAATTCTTCATTTTCATGAGAGGGTATTCTAGTTTTGTGTGGGTCGTACTGAGGGTATGGGGCCCAGAGTGGTCAGTACAAGGTAACTCAATGCTTGAGGGTCCGGGGTCCAGTGTGGCCAGTCCAAGGTAACTCAAGTAGATGGCCATGTGATGACACTCCCATAGTATGTAGCCTAAGTCTCCTCCATAGTTTTCTATATCTGGCTCTGGTGGTGTGTCTTTGTTGTTTCAATATTATTTGGTGATTTGTACTTGTTTGATATTATGGTGTTTGGTGATTTGGTATGTGTTGACTTTTTTATATTTATTATTTATTATTTATGTTTAGTTGGTGGTACATTTTATTGTATTTATACCTTATGGTATTGGATGTATTTGTTATTCAATTGTATATGAGATTTGTAATTCTATTTAATCAAAAGTAATAAATTAATATTTGTGTAATCTATGTCATGGGACCCTTGAGATTTGTTAACTGTGTTTGGGTTGTACATATGTACTTATTTATATCTTATGATTGTATTGCTTCTGCATTGTTATCATCATTGTTTGTAAACACTTAAGAAAAAAAATTATTCTACAAACATAGTAACATGTCTTAGGTTAAATTCTCTTGGGTTCCCTGGCGAGGCATTATACCTGGTATCAGAGCCTAAGAGTCTACACTGGGAACTTTGGGAATTTGTATGCCCACTAGATGTCTAAACTATCAAAACTTGAAACAAAACTTAGACATATAACTCTTTTGTATTTCAGACTATTATTTATGAACTTAGAGGTATGATATTAAACTTGTACGTTTAGATTGAATTTTATTTAAGTGTTGCATTAACTAGACCTTTGTATGAACCTCTTAAGTTATAATTTAATGTAAATACAAATGTGTGCTTTATACATTTGATTACTAGATATTTTCTATAATGATGAATGAATAAAGATTTAGATCTATTTAAATTGTTAAATAACGAATGATTGATCAATGTGATTTTTAGTTTATTCTTAAACTAGAATTATATTGCTCTTAATGACTGTATATCATGTCCTTATGTTATGGCTCATTTTCAGATGTCATTTTATCTTTTGGTTTAGTAAAATGCTTCATTTTTTTAGGGATGCATATCCTTATTTATTTGTAGGTTTCCAGGAGTAAGCCTAAGTTTAGGGGAGGTTGATGTAATACCTCTCCCATAGTTTAATTTCTATATGTTATAATGATTATGGCTTTACTGACCACATACTTGTGTGTGTATGGTTAGCGTGCTTGTTTTATGTTTCTATTTGATGTACCTAATGTGGTTGAGGGATGACATCGTAGTTACTTACTTACAAGATCCACATGATTGGTCGATCCCCACCATTTCTTGTTTTACTTGTACATGTATGTACATGCTCATCTTTTATGCAAGTTTGCAAGTATCAGGCATCGACTTCCTTGAATTTCTAAATGAGTGTGCCTTATCGCAAAATCTTAATGGTAAGAGAGGGGAGATACCATACAAATCCAAATCCCAACCCAAGCCATTGATTGTCCTAAATAATGGGCAAGTATCTATTTCTACCCATCTGAATTCATCAAGATGACGTGAATTCGTGAGCCCTTCTTTGGTGTTAGTTGATTTTCATGTTTTGTGAGTCAAGTGGATTTTCTTGTGTGGATTATTTGATTTAAATAATTAAAATAGGAGTAATTATGAGATTAGAATAGTTATATTTTATGAATGTAAAAATATTAGATATAGAGAATATTTAATTATTAAGGTTAATTAAATACCTTTATTAATTAAAAGATTGAATTAAAAGTTTAAATTTAGAATAAAAGGGTTTAATTAATCCAAAAATTAAATTTAAGGCATAGTTGATTTATTTAATATTTAATTTATCAATTTGCATAGTTATTATTGTGCTAAAGTATTTATTGATTAATTAAATATTTATATGCAATTTAAGTTGCACATTCAGTTTAATAAAATTGAATTAGAATTTAAAGTTAAAAGTTGTGTTAGGAATTATAATCTAAAAGTGTATTATTTTATTATTAAGTTATTTTAATCATGCAAGTGATTTGATGTAAACTAGGTAGAGAGAGTTGAGTTCTATTTCTGAGGTTTTGCATGTTTTAGAAACCCTAAGAGGAATGGGTCTTCTTTATGAGGGGTTTCTGGGTATTGTTTTCAATTACGTCTATCAAGTTTTTGAGGAGCTTTCTTGGATGAATTTAGGAGATTTTTGGAAAGATTGGATATGAAGGTTGTGTTGGATTCTTCTTGTCTTCAAATTTTTAAGTGTTGTTTGAGGTATGGTTTGAAATATTCTTTTTGTAAAATTCTTTCTTTTGAAAAGAATGTTTGCTTCGTGTCTGAAATCATTTATGTGAATAGATTAGAAATTGGGTTTTTGCTTAAATCAAGTTTATTTTTATGAAATTTTGTATTAGTTTGATGTTAAATTAAATATGCTATTCTATTTGGATGGTTTTGAAAACCTAGGAAGAAAGTTTAGGAGTATGTGTCTTTGGAATTGTTGTCAAAGAGGGAGAATATGCTATTGAGGGAGAATATTGCTATTGATAATTACATAGACAGAGGGAGAACAAGCAAAGAAGAAAGAAGAAGACAAAGCTCATAGGAAGTAAAGGACAAAGACAAGTCATTAAGTGTTTCCATCATCAATTGATAGTGAGTGTTGTCATCAATGCCAAAGAGGGAGACTGTTACTATAACTCATGGTGATGATGATGAAGACCAACAGTGATCAAAGGTATACAAGATTGTAGAAGTATTAGATCAGTTATTATCTTCTCATTGATGTCAAGCAATTGATTTCTAATTTATATTGAGTTTTCATATCATTCAAATTATGATATAAGTTAAGTGAGTTAAGGAAGAAGAGGAAGTGAAATATTGTGAAGTTGAAGAACTTAATTGGGAAGCTAATACAAATCAGACAATAATAAGGTTACGATGATATATTTTTTTCTACTAAATATTTGATTATATCAATTCGGTAAAGAAGATTGGTCAAGACGGTAAACAAAATAGTTTGGTTACCGAGCAAGGAAAAGTCATTCGGTAAAAGGAAAGTAAGTTTCGGTAAAGAAAAAGGAAGTCAAGACACTGAGTAGAAGGTTTAAGTTATCGAGCGACATAAAAAGAATTTTGGTTGAAGAAAAAGAAGTTAGCCACAAAGAAAGGAACATAAATTAAATACAAGGATCATAACGACATTTAATGATGAGCTATGATGAGCTAGAAGATTCTAAGGATGAGAAAGAGTTAGTTGATGAGATATAGAATCAGGAAAATTCAAGGTGATGATCTATGGTATAGATCTAAGAAGAAAAAAGTGAAGGTACAAGTTCCAAGAAAGTTCAAGTTCTCAGGTGATGATAAAAAGTTTTACTGAGCTCTAAAGTCATTGAAGAAGTTTATGAGGATGATCAAACTATTGAGATTAATTAAAGGAAAACGTAATAAAAGAGATTAAGAGGCAAAAAAAATTCTATTTAAGGATGAAATTGTATGAAGAAAAGGTTGGCAAGTTGAAGTGTTGTTGAGTCAACAAGTGATGTAGTAAAGAAGAAAAAGGTTGAAAACTAAGTCAAAAATCTGAGATTGATGAAGCGTTGAAGCCAGTGGAAAGTGATGGAATGAAGTGAAGAAAAAGAGCACACAAGGGATCTGATTAAGAAAGAGGTAGTCGCAGATTTACAGATCAATTTATATATTGTTGCTTATTAACATTTGTAGTAGAAAAATCTCTTAATCGAGTGGACTTAACAGTCTTATTGTAAATCCTTGCAGGAGGTGACATTCTAAAAGACTGTTTGAAGACCTTTAACCAGGCCACTCCTAATAGGGTGAAGATCCTAACAGGGTGAAGATACTAATAGATCTAAGAAAAATTGAATGATAGGGTCACATTTAACAATGTGCATTGTAACCTTTAATCAAATTGACTTTAAACTAAGCATACTTTAGAAGAGTATTTATTTAGTGGGTGTCAATTCCCACAGTAGTTTTTCCCAAATTGGGTTTCTACATTAAATACTAGTGTTATATGCATTGAATGTTTATTGTGAATGTTATTGATGATTGATAAAGTTAATTTACTATTACTGGTTAATAGTGAGGTGTGTTTGACTAAGTTGACACCAAGTTGAATCAGAGAAAGTTTTTAAGTTACAGAGAATCAAGGATTATTTATTCACCCCCCTTTCCATAATCCAACAACTTACTAATATGCACTATATATTGGGGCAGTTCTAACTAAAGCGAGAGCACCATCCTATTCATAGTTTGTTGCCTAGTCTGATGGATTTGTATCAGTGCTAGCACTAGCTAGAGAAGATGCCCCTCCTCCTCCACCTCGAGATCAGGTGGAGGGAGGGAGTCATTTTTTATTCCCCTTTATGTCTCATCCCTTTCTTCTCAATTTTTTGATGTAGTCCATTTGACATGTCCGCATCAAGGATGAACTATTTTTGTATTCGAGACACTGATTATACACACACACACACACACACAATCCCACAAGAGACAAAGCAATCTTATGGGGACAACAAGTTTTGTTTTGATCTCTTTGGAAAAAGGACTTATGACTCCAAATGTGTATGTTGTAAAAAATGTTTTCACTTGGTCTACAACATCGAAGACAGGCACAAGCACTTCTACCCTATGGAATTGGCTAAACTTGAAAGCCTTTTTTCTAACAAACTTAGACACACACCCAAGAGTAATTAGAATATAGACACTGCCAACCACGCAATGGGTCAAACAATGTCATATTCATCGAATCCAAATGCTCAAGGATGCAATGATATGGTGATTATCTTGGGGATGTTACTATCCTCGTACAAATATTATGAAGCCTTCAGGAATAGATTGGGTGGGCCTCTTGAATTAATGGCATCTAGTAAGATCTATGATGTCCTCCCAATCAGTTTGTATGCACGTAAATCACTTAAGAGCCTAGTTGACCATGCCGAAATCATAGGGATATTCACCTACTTCAAACTACCATCAACATGTATCGCCCGAGCTTGAGGGGATAACGCGAGATTTTTCTCAACACTTTGTTTATATACCAATTGTGGAATTACCGGTTTGAGGTTGTTCTTTAAAGGGGAAGCACTCCCTCTAGACGAGCCTCACTAGAAGAAAAACCAATTGAGTTTGATCTTTCTCTTCACCCAAGTTTCACAAAGGTGAGGGGAGAGGATACAAATACAAACTAATTATTTTCACTTTACTTATTTAACAAGGATTTGCAAATGAAGTAAAAGAGCTCTAAGGAAGTGTTGAAAAACACTCCTTCAAACACACCAAAACCACATTATTACTAAATTGATGTTTTAATTACCTAAGTTTTTTCTTTCTAGGAAATCAAACACTCATGATTAGCATGTATGGTTCATTTTGGAAAAGCAAAATGCTTTAGAAGGAAAAATTTGTTTCATCAAAAAAAAGTGTTTTATTCCCTTAGCATTCAAGATGGTGTGAGTTCATTTTAAGTCCCAAATCGAAGTGTTTATTGCATTTGTTTATTGTCCCTTAAGCATTCAATTTTATTTTTTAATTATTTTAAGCCCAAATTTAAAGTCTAAATATTGCAAGGTTAATTTTAATGCACCAAAAATAAGTGTTTTGATTGTGGGTTCTTTTTAACCTTTGTTCATTTTAGTGCCCAAAACCAGTCATGAAATGATGTGAGGCATACATTGTTCTTTTTAAAAACCAAAACCAAATGTGTATAAACTTGGTTATTAAAATTTTAAATGAAACCCCACCAGCAGAGACCTAAATCTCGTAGACCTGCATAGATACTGAAAATACAACTGTGAAATAGTGTTTCCGCGAGCCATACAGGCAATCCTACAGGTCTGTTAGTAACCAAAGTAAATCAGAAAGAGCATCTAGAAGAAACTATTACAAAGGTGATACATTCATAGTCCCGAAGGGGCAACTATCAATCTCATCTGGTCAAACCATGATCTTGCTGACTGTCACAAAAGGAAAATAAATAGAGAACAAAAAGGGAAAGATAGAGGGAAAATTTGTGGGAATGCAATCCCATCAGTGGATTTTACGATCCCGCCAATTGTCAAAAACTAGAATGGGATAGAGAATAAGGGGAGCAGACAAAGATGTGGTTTTATTTAGGTTCATGATTCCATGAGTTTAGGAAGCAATCCCGCCAACTGTGCAAGCAATCCTGTCAAAAAATATTTTTTATGTTGCACAGATTTCGATGATGGGAATGATGGTGCAAATGTCTCTTCTTCCTTCTTCAAACCTACAAAATATGAAAAATTTGCAGAGACGCCTCAAACAACAAAAAACCTTAATACATGGTTAGTTTTGTGAGTAGGAATAGATAAAAGATAGAAAGAAATAACCCTTAAAGTGGGTCCCACCGGGCGTGCCAAAATGTATAAAATGAAATGAGAGTTAGGAACACAAAGATAAACTAAGAATTCAATAGAAAAATCATTAAAAACATCTAATATTAGACAAAGAAAATCATAAACTTTAATGTGAATGCAAACCTCAAGCACCGAAGAATCTTTCCTTGATGTGTAGATTTGTCCAAGATGGGGGATGTGTGCTCAATGGATACTTTTCTCAAGCTTCATTGGTGAGCAAGGATTTTGACATTATGTACTTTCTTTTCTTATGAATTTGGAGTCAAAATGATATTATAACAATGTATTGATGGTGGATGAAAATGAAGGAGTGAAGGGTTCAATTTATAGGCAAAGGGAGGATGAAATGGATAGCCCAGATGCAAACTTGAGGAAGGGTGGAGATGAATTTGAGAGAGAGCACATGGATTGTTCTTTCTCAAATGTCTCTCATTGTGACAAGTGTCACAAGGAGAGAGGTTTGGAAGAATGATGGAATGTGACCATTTTGGGAGATGTGAGAGGGGACAAAAGTGTAAGAGATGGGTGGAGTGTGTAAGAGGAATGTAAGAGCATTTAATGTTGACATGAGATTTGGAGGTTGGGGGATGTGAGGATGTGTCATGAGGATTGACTTGGATTGGGTTAGGATTTCTTAATTCATGGATTATGATTATGTAAATGTTTAGTGGGTGATTAAGCTTGGATTAGAGGGCAAGTGGGAGAATTAGGAGGATGTGATGGGAGGAGAGAGAATGAGTGGAGGATTAGATTAGATAATCATGGTTCATTAGCTAATTAAGAAGTATTAGTATGTGTGAATAGATTGGGTTGGGTTGGAACTAGGAGTTATGTGGTCAAGTCAAGGGTTAGGGTGGGCTTAAAGTTAGGAGCCATGTTCTCTTAATAAATTAAATGTATTATTTAATTCCTAGTGGGAGGAAAGGGGTTTATGAATTAATTTAAATAGATAAATGTATTTATTTAATTATTAGAGGAAGGGGAATTAGTTAATTATCAGACTATGTGCTAATTGGACTATAATTAATTAATTCAATTAATTAACTAGGGGGTGACATAAATTAAATAAATATTAAATATTTAATCAATCAATGTCCTAGGAGAGAACTAAATAGGATTACTTAATTATGTAGTCAAATTATGGTGTCTACATAACTATTGAATTTTGAGAAATCACACTATTTTAATTGCAGGTAATTCAAACTATGCTAAAACTTCTAAAAATGAAAGTAATTACTCTTCTAGTAAATTATAAATCTATTTATTGCATCATATTCCTAAATTCACATTTCACTCAATGAGCTCCCATTCAAAATGATCACAATCAAAATTCCTCCTCATTCTATTTTACTGATTCTGAAAGATTTAAACTACAAAAATAATTCCTAATCTACATTACCAATAAGATTCAAAATGAAATTGAACTACTAACAGATTAGGAACTGAAACTTAATCTAGATAAGATCACTTCTACTTTTGAGTCTCTAATTCAATGAGTTACTAGATAACCAATTGCATGAACATGAAATTAATACTGAAAGAAAATGAACACAGGATCACATCCCTTTGGTCGAGTGGGCCCTACTCTTCCTCTAGTGGGATCCTTAACAAAATATTTAGATCAACTTTCTATTTTCATAAAATTGGCCGCCATAAGGATACAGAATAGGATTTATGATTATAATTTTCAAAATGAAAAAACTCTTACAATGAATGCATACTGACTAACTTATATTCTAACTAATTGTTGAGATATATAGGCATATCCTTTATTTGATCAAATCTAAGGTGTTTCCCCATAACTAAGTAACATCTACAAAATCCCAAATAGAACTGAAGGTTCTATTTGAATAGTAGGGAAATTAATTACAAGTGGACTTCGAGAGCGACCATGTGTCAACAATCTTTTGACAATAATTCATCTACATAAGCATTGGAACCTCAAAGAGCTCCATTTGTGTAACTAATTTGCACAATCAACTCTTCACTAAGTTTAAAATCTTTGAAGAGAGAATCATTAATGCAATGAAGAACAAACTCCATCAATGCAAAAAGGATTCAAATTCTGAGATAAGATTTCATTAAATGCCATAAGATCAAGAAGAGTTAATCATAAAAGATATTCATGTAGGAATATTGATGAGATAGATGACATTTATGATGAGTATGAAGAGCATGGTTTTCATTAATGGAAAACCATTCAATAGGTGAGATCATTTTTGCCAAGTATGTGAAGTTACACCAACTGGTATACAAGTATAAACAACCAATAAGTAGTATGTTAATCGGTAAGTAGCATGGTAATCAGTACACGAGAAGGTAACTGGTGAACAATACAATAGGTGAAGGTCAGATAGGTTAAGGGAGAAGATCGGTAAGGACAACTAGTGAGACCATAAACTGGTACAAGTAAAAGTCAAGACACTAGCAATCAGTTAGAAAGGTGAACAAGTATAGACAAAGGTTAATAAATAGTTTTTACTTCTTTAACCAAATCGATCATGACGGTGGAAGATTCACTGAATTTGGACAACAGAGAAAATGTAGTACATTGTTTGAGGAGATGATTGAGTCAATTTATACGGAACTGTGCAAAGATCTTTTTATGATTCCAAGGCATGTTTGACAAATAAAATTGAAGGAATATTGCACATTAGAAATGACAACATATGTTATGATTTGGCCGATACAGTAAGGATTTTATGTTTTTACAAGCTAACTAAGATTTAAGAAACACATTTGGAGAAAAATGAAAACCCTAATTAGGTTTTACACTTAGTGGTGATGACAATATATTAGGACACATTTTCAAGAAGAAAGTTGTTGTGAAACGTTGATGAAGATTTGAAGCTGCGATCACAGAGTTGTTTACAGAGATGTTACAGAGTTGAAGTCAGAACAAGAACAGAGCATAAGAGATCTAATCAACATTGCATAGTGCATATTATAGGTCAATTTATTATTTTTGTAATCCTAATAATTTCAACAAGTTGTAAAGCTTTTAATCGGGTATTCTTTAGCAGGACTCAATTGTAAATATCTTAATAGGGTGAACATTGTAATAGTGGGATTAAATCCTTTGATAGGGTAGTCTTTAATTGGATTGTAGATACTTCTAACAAGGTATCAGTCACTCTTAATAGGGTAAGTCACCTAGAAAGTGACAGATTATAAGCTCTTAATTGGAAACTCTTTTCTACTACCGTGGTTTCATCCCCACCGTGGTTTTTCCATCTAACCAAGGGTTTCCATGATAAAAATAAATTTTTTATGTGTGTGCATGTATTTTTATTTGGTATATTGCATTTTTACTTCATATTTTTAGTTATATGCTTCATGATATGGAAGTTTCTTTTATTGATGCTTAAGGGTATTAGTAAGAATTTGAAAAAAATGATAAGTATTGATTCACCCCCCTCTCAGTACATATTGTTTCCAACAAGTTCTATTAGAGCTTAGGCTCTATAGAGGAAAAGTTTGACAACTTGGGGAGTACATTCGAGGAAATGGAAAGCTATAGGTATGAAAGACAGATGGAAGCATCCAATGACATGATTGAAGAGTTGAAGAACAAGCTAAGGGCCTCATTAGTAATAAGAAAAGAATTGTCTGAATAGCTAAGAGAAAGTCTGGATACCATTAATGAACTATCTAAAGGAAGTGTTAAATCTAAGGAAGAACTAAGATCCTGACTGAAGAAGCAACCAAAATGAAAAGAGAACAAAAAATTCAAGCCATAAGGATGTGTGAAGTGCTTGAAGGTATGAGAGTTGTTGAAGAAGAAAAAAGAATTGTTGAAACTGCAAAGAAGAATGTTAAAGATATGATCAAAGAAAAGGGTGTTATACTTCAAAGTTTAACACATGAGAACCATGCACTGAGTGAACAACTAAGTGAAACTAGTGATAAAAAAATACAAATGTGAATTGAAAATGAAAGATTGGAGCAAGATAATGAACAACTAAAGAAAGACTTGAAGATTGAAAGAGATGCAAATGAGAAACTAAATAAATATGAACAAAGCATGTAGAAGATTGATGAGAAATTGAAGAATCAAAGGCAAATTAAGGATAATTTTGGCCTAGGATATAGTGGTGACAACAAATTTGAAAAAGGAGAATCATCCAAGTATGGTGTACTTGAACAACAATCACAAATTCCAAAGGGTAACCATAATACTAGTCCATAAGGTAAGAATCCTACTAAACCCACTTGCTATAATTGTGGAAAACTTGTACACATTGTTAATGTATGTAGAAGTAAACTAGTGAATGTTCCAAGAACTACTCACTTTGATGGTTATTCTTACAATTGTAATAAGTATGGTAATCAAGCTTATTAGTGTAGATCAAGAACCATTAGTAGATCATCTGAAGGGAGTTTCAATGGCTACTATTACACATGCAAAAAGTTTGGACACAAGGAAGAACATTACAAATCAAGGGTACCATCACCAAGACTGACTAACAAATCGGTGAGTGTTCTAAGAAGAGAAGTAAACATGAATGTCACATGCACTATTTGTGGGAACTATGGACACATGGTAGTGAATAGATTAAGGAAGCCTAGAGGTAATGCTAGTCCCTAGAGGGAAAAAGGTATGGCATGTTTTCATTGTCACAAGGTTTGACATCTAGCAAGAGATTTTAGGTATTGGAATTGGTCACCGATGAAGGCAGCAGTTCCACTGCAAAGAAGAAGAAAATTCCATAGTCTTATGTAAAGAGGAAAGAAAAGAAGTAAAAAACTAAAACATAATAACTATCATTAGTGAAGAAAACTGAAGTGCAATTAATTTATGGAAGTCAATCCTCTAACCCTAAGCCACTAGAGGCACTTCAAACTTTAAAAAGAAAAACCTATGGGAAGATAAAGACTAGAGGACACACCAAGGCCTCTCCAAGCAAAAAGAAGAAGCAAAAGACAAATGGAGATAGTGATAAAACATATTTTGATAAGGAGATTACATACTTAGGTAAGTCTGGGAAAACAAGGTTCAACATTCCTAAGACTACAACTGAATTTGCATAGGTAATTAGAGAACAAGTAATGATCAGAAACATTAATAACTTTAAGTTTTCTAGATTATCTGATGAAGATAAGAAAATAATTGAAGATGTAATTATATTTCATTTTCATAAATTCATTAGAGTTCCAAAGCAGATTAAAGGTCATATTCCTGGTGAATTGTTTGAAGGAGTCAATGTTAGATGGGAAGATACAATCAAGAATGAAAATAAATTAAGAGAAACAACTCTCATGTATACTATGCCACATTTGACAATAAAAGAAGTGGATGAAGAACTTGAAAACTACAAAGGCAGATTCAGTATTGGTAATAGGACTAGAAAATTATTAGCTGGAAAAGAGAAAGAAGTTGAAGATGAATCACTCATGGTTTGGAGAAGGATATTCAATTTAGACCAACCATGAGTACATGATACTACCGGTACATCTCAAGGAGATGATACTTTCACAATGCATGAGTTAACATAAGGTATGTTAGGAAATGTACCAACACATATTGACCTAACCAAAGACACAGCTGATGATGAAGATGACATAAATGATACCCCTGATTCTCCCATCATTGGAGATGAATTTAAAGATACACCACTCCAGACTTTAATAAATTAAAACCAAAAGAACAAATATTATTTTCAAAGAAGCTAGAAGAAAAGGCAGAGAAGAAGTAGAAGAGGTATAAGAAGAAAATTATGAGCAAAAAATTTAATATTCTTTCTGACTTAGTACCTGGAGTAAATATTGATGAAGAAGAGTCACAAATTGATCAAATTAAAACCTTAGTTAATACAATCACTAGTTTAGACCATGACATGGAAGAAGAGATGAACATGAGGGATGAGAAGATATTAGAACAAGAAATGATGGAGAAGCTGCTACAAAAAATTGAACTTGAAAAAGTTGCATTATTTCAACTAATCATAGAGATTAAGGACTCATTGCTTGATGTTGATAAACTATTCACCAAGATATCCATTCTCACTAACATCACAGTAGACATAAAGACCAAGAAGGAAGAGTTAGAAACTGAGTTGGCTACACTTGCAAAATAATTAGACCCCTTGAACAGTTACATGATGGATCACACTACCAAACTAAAGGAAATTATATTCAAGGAGATGGAAGTCAAACCTGAAGAGGATAGCATAAGAATGGCTTTGTTAGAGTTACATGTATTCCTAACTCCTCACATGGATATAATTTAAGCATACATCAAGAAGGTTGAAGCATTGATAGGTACTCCTAAGATGAGTACAATTGACAGCATGGAAGAACTAGCATATGGACTTCATGGACAACATATTGATGGACTACAACTGATTGAATATCTGAATGAACTGAAGGAACAATTATTAGAGATCATCGAGTACTGAAATGATATGTAAGATGATTAAATCAGTCAATATATTGTCATTGATGTCAACTAGTCTTGACAATACGTATCATGATAGTTACAAACATTTGAACATTTATTGAGGAAGAAAAGATGAAGAACTGATATATCTACATGAGAAAAAGATGGATATGAAAGATAAAGATAAGGTAATCATTGGGTAACTTATTGATGAGTCTATGGCTTTATATTGTTGACTTGAGCATGTTGCATTCATCTATTATGAAGAAGAGAACTAAAATTAAACAAGTCAATGTGGTTGATAATTGAAGATTTATGTATACACCAAGTCAGTGCAGTGTATATCAACTGGCAATATTAGTCGAGCTAGTTTAACTAGTTATCACCGATGCATTACTATATTAACTGAGAATGAATGAAAACATTAAATTCCTTAATCAGTTGACTGAATATGATGAGACAGATATTGTTATGATTTCAAGATTAAGGATTAAGTTTGTTATGAGATCCATGACTGACATAATTCAAAGAAGATCTAAAGGATGAGATTGAAACGTGTTAATGACACATCTGTCGAGGAAGGTTTAAGAGTAAAAAATGGACGAAGGAGATAAAGAGGCAAAATCTAATGGCTGATATGAAAATGGTTTACTTGTCTATATAAGAGATATGAGTTTCATTATTCAAACGTGTTGGAAGAAGAAGATTGTAGAGATATCACATGAAGACTATTCATGCATGCTTGATCAGACTAGTTATTGAAGAACCAAACTGCAGAGTTAACCGAGCGTTAGAGAAGTATTTATCGAGTGACAGTAAGTTGATGAATATTGAAGAAGTGAATTTGATTAATGATCAGAGGATTTGTATGGGCTTAGCATAGATCTAAATATCTGTAATTGAGTTGTACTTGAATCTGATCATACTGTATCAGTTTAACCATTGATTCAGAAAATATCTTAATCGAGTAGACTTAATAGTCTTTTATTCTACCCTATGTCATTCAGAGAATGTACATTGTTATCTTATTGACCTCATAGTGAATGCTGGTCAAAAGTTAATGATTAGTGTTAAATCCTCTAACAAGGTCACACTTAACAGTGTGTTTGTAACCTTTAACAAGGTTGACTCTTCATTGAGCTCACTTCAAAAGAGTGAATTATTTTGGGTTACCGGTCCCAGGAGGTTTTTCCCTTAACAAGGTTTCCACGTTAAATCATTATGTTATGTGTTACTTGTGATGATTGTTTTGCTATCATACTTTACATACTGCATAATTGATTTTGTCGGTAATCACAGTTGGCTATTTTCTGGTAATCGGTAAAAGTGACCAGACAGATTGATAATTTATGTTATCGAGCTACATAATTTGTTGGAATTTTTTTATAAGGCACATCTTTGTATTTGGGACTGTAGTATAACTGTTGTATACACCCAAAAATGGTCGCCTAGACTTTGGGCCCCATTTATTTGATTTATCAATCCTGAATCAGTTTTGATCAATAATCAATATTTTCAACATTATCAATTTCTTGATCAAGTCTTAATTTTGATCATATATTAGATTTTTATCCTATGGGCTAACCATTTATCCTAAGCCTTTATTTAATTAAAAGGAATTTCCTCCCCTTTTATTAAATAAAAATCCCCCACTTTCCTCTTATCCTAAGTTACACAAATAAAGTATTATTCCTATTTTATAAAAAGGAGAAAAACACTTTTTGTCTCATATGGACATAAAGTCAACTCCTATTTTCCTATTGGAGGATACTTGTGCACATGGATTGCTCCTCTTTCAAGCTCCACCGCTGATTAAGACTTTTTGCCTCTTAATATCAATGGTCCATTTCACCTCATTTCTTATAAAAAGGAGAGCTCTCTCCCTCATTAGAGGACACTTGTTTTATGCTAACTCTATGCTACAAGAATTCTTCGGAGCTTTTTGGAGATCATTGTTGCATTGTATTTTAGAGTTCTTCATTTGCTTCATAATTTAGTTTCCATTCTTGCATAGTAGTTCATGTTTATGCTTTCATAGCTTAGATTTCACTTTCAAGCTTTAGAATAACTCATCTAGCTTAATAGGAAGGGTTGTAACACATTGCTATTTCCATTTCATAGCTTAGTTTGTACTTCCATTTTCATAGCATAGCTTGCACATTTGCGTTCTCATTCTTAGCTTGCATTGCATTGCATTTCCATTTGATTCTTTGGAGATACTGGCACTCTTGCCTTTGTCTTCATTCAAATCTCTCATTGTATGGTTGACTAGCAAGGTCACAAGCTCAATGGCTCTAGCTGAAAGCAAATCCATAATATTGCAACTCCATGCATAGAGAGCTATGGATCAATTTGTGAGGGCTCATTCTTGAGTTTCCTTGCATGTAAGGATTCATAGAAGTGCACAACTTTTGTGTGTACATTTTTGGCACCCACCATGGGGCAGAATAGCTTTATTTTGTCCTTCATTTTCTGCATTTTTGTCATTTATTTTCATTAATTTTGCACAAAAAGGTGAAACATCACTTGTAGGCATTCTGTTCACGCCTGTGAGCATTCTGTTCATGCGTCTACATTTTCTGTTTACGCGTCTGCATATTCTGCTCACGCCTCTGTACATTCTGTTCACGCCCGTGAGCATTTTGTTCATGCCTGTGAGCATTTTGTTCACGCATCTACATTTTTTGTTCACGTGTCTACATATTCTGCTCATGCCTCTGCACATTCTGTTCACGCCTGTGAGCATTTTGTTCATGCCTGTGAGCATTCTATTCATGCATCTGCATTTTCTGTTCATGCGTCTGCATATTCTGCTCACGCCTCTGCACATTATGTTCACTTGTCTACATTTTCTGTTCATGCGTCTGCATATTCTGTTCATGCCTATGCACATTTTATTCACACCTATGCAAGATTCACTCATGCCTATGTAGATTTTAATCACGCCTGTGCAGATTTTATTCACGCCTCTGCAGATTTGGATCACGCCTGCCAATTTTTGGATGACGCCTATGAGCTATTAAATGTCACTTGGTATTTTCTATTTAATTTTTCTATTAGATTTCTAGATTTGCTAGTTTTCTTTCTGTTTTTAGAAATTTTGAAAATTTTAGTGTTTTCAAATCCGTGCCACTCTTGAAAACGAGCACCCATTTTTGAGAAATTTTGCAAATGGTATCGAAAATCAAAGTTTGATATATCATTGGAAAGGTCTTTCCGAGCCTAATCCAACCATGATGGTTTCATTTTCAGATTTTGTCATTTGATCAGTTATTTTTGTAGATTATCTAATTTTTCATGTGCTAACCATTGTTAGATTTTGGTTTTCCTAACCCTAGTTGTCTAACAAGTTGTGGTTGTAGGAGCTTTGCTTGAAAGGAAATCGCTATAAATCACATGTCAAAGAGGGCTACTAACATTTTTGCAGGGCTGCCCAAAGCATAAACAAAAGCAAAAAGAATTTTTTTTTAAAAAGTGTTTGTGATTTATTTTCCTTTCAAGTGTGGCATTTACTAATTGTATTAGGAACTTTAACACCTTGTGAAAGAGATTTTGAGGTGGTAGGAGAAGTATGCTCTTCACCTTTAGGTGAACCACAAAATCCTAACCCATCTTAAAGTTTTTGGAAGCAAGGGGGTAATTAAATTTTTCTTGGTGTGTTTGGGAGAAGTTTTTGAGATAGGGAAGTATGCTCTTCACCCTTGTGGTGAACCAAAAACCTTGAACCTCAAAAATCATCCATTCTTTGTTTAGTTTAGGATCTTTTAGTGGGCTTTCTCTTGAGCAATCAAGAGGAATGACCCAAGTGGGGACAAGCCTTTTGCCGACTATTCCAACTCACTATAATCTCAAGGCTATCGAGGACACAAAACCTTGGTAGACATAACGCTTGTCTTCGCTTGATGTGAGTAGCTCATGGGATTGCGACCATGGGGAAAGCATTGAGCAAGAATGCTTAAGGTACTCTTGAGGCCGTGAGGTCCTAGTCCTTTATGAGGAGCAAGAGGGGTGTTATGAATGGAAGCCCTTACTAAGAACCATAGGTTAGAAGCCACCTTATTTTAGCCGCTTATCTTCTTAGTGCAAGGATTGATCCAAGTGGACTAACCCGGATCACCCCAAGATACTCACCATATGTGTCCCTTTGGTTGTGTTGTTTGACACTTCCACAACAAAGCCAATATCTCTTGTGGGCAACCACTTGGTGTGAGGCAAGGGGGCATCAAGTTGTGGGCTAAGTTGGTAAGTATTGAGCCTTGTCTTGTAGGTAGATATTGCTTGAAGTGTCTTCAATTGTTTGATACCAGTGTAAACGTTCTCAACATACAAACAATCGATAGCATTCATAGGGTGCAATTTTATTTTGATATCACAAGTGTTTTTCTTGGCAAGGTTTCTTTTGCCCTTGTTTCAAGTGTTTTGAGCCATGTTTGATCCCTCACTATTTGCAAACTTGCCAAAATTCTGCTGATATTGTGATTGAGATCGAAAACATCAACCCTCAGACCAAAAATTTTGACCAAACAGACCCAAAAACACAAATTTTACACAGTTCTGGTTAAGAGTTAAACAATTTTTGCAACAGTATTGCCTACTTTGAGAAGAAACATCGCACGATAGTTCACCCCTACTCAACTATCGCCCGACTTGCCTGGTGTTTATCGCCCAGATATTATGAGGTCTATCGCTTGGTATAGGGTGAAGTATCACCCAGTTATAGGTGTATCGCCCTGTTAGCCTGGAGTATATCACCTGGGTAGCTTCTGTCGTGCTTTTAGTTTGGTCAGTTTTGATTGCTGTTAGTCAGGTTAGGTCTTTGAGTAGGTTTCTTACTCTGTCGTTGTTAGAGACCTATCTTGGCTCTAAATCTCTGGTTTTTTCCCTCTAGGAATAGCATCAATTGGTTTACAAGGCCACTTTGGAAATAGTTGCCAAGTTAGAAGGTTATTCTTGGTGAGAAAACTTATCTCTAGAATTGTTAGCTACATTCTTGGAAAATTTTAGTGCTCTTATTGTTCAAATCGCTTGCATTTAAATCTCAATTTCAATTATATTTTGGCCTAGTCCAACCTCCTGGTTCAAAATTGCAAGGGTAGTCACCCTTTGATTTGAAGCACCTCTTTGATAGTGTTGGTAAAGCCCCTTTGATATTTCTATCTTTTCATTTCTCTTTGGACAATAGATAACTTTGATTATCCTAGTTTGGTGTTGACACTTTGCGAGGTCACCCTATCATTAAGAATCTCTTTCTTTTATGTTAGTTACAACAAGGTACCAAGTCAATCAAGGGAAGTGACCCCCTGTTGTCTTTAGCCAGTTGCCACCAGTTAAGACTCATCAACAGCATAAGGGAAAAGAACCCCTTTTCGATCAATCTCTTAAAAGTGAATCTGAAGTTTGTTTTAATCCAAAAGGTAATCCTAGTGAAGTAAGCACCTCTTTAGCACCACTTTCATCAAGTATGGACATGAGTTACACTTTCACTCAACAACAAAGAGAAGCCATGAATCAAACTCTTGAGGATATCTTCCAATGACATAGGAGAGAGTACAGTGGTTCTTCTCATCCTAGTCCACCCGGGTCACCTCCCAACAACACAAGATATTTAGATGCTCACCAATGAGCTAAGAGACATTATAGGCAAACTCACTCAAATTCAGGGTCACAACACAAGGACCAGAACAATGAATCTAGTGACCATCACATCAACGCAGCCAACACAATAAGGCATTCAAGACAATCTTCTCCACTTAAAGATACCTCTCGATATGCAAATACAAGGTTGAAAAGCATTGAAAGGGAGAAGCAAGCCTATCTAGATGAACAAGCCACCAAAAAGGAGAAATTCAGACAACTAGAAGAAGAGGAATGTGCATTATTAGACATAAGCAAAAGAGTCACCCAAGAAGAAGAAGATAGGCTCTATACACAACAACTCCAAAATTGATTCAATGGGAGGGGTACCAATAGTGGGACCAACTCACCCCCATCTACCCCCTCACCAAGTCCTAGAAGAAGGTCAAGGATACCCTCACAATCCCCAAGTCCTAGAGGAAGAAGGACTTCAAGATATGATCATCATAGGAGACAATCGCCTCATAGACATTCAAAGCAACCCTCCCAACAAGCACATCATGGCTCACAAAATGGAGGAAGCTATACCAACTTTGATAAAATAAATTTTATGACTATGCAACAAGAACCATCCTTTCAAGCATATGTAGAAAGGTATGTGGAACAAAACAAGGATCAGTTCCTAGAAAGTCTCATCAACAAAGGTGCTAAGGTCCCATACAAATTTGATGTGGATCGAAAGGTAAAGAAGCAAGATCCATCAACTAATGAGGTGATCAAACAACTTCAAAGGGATATAGAAAGGATGAGGGCACCTAAGAGCACCTTTAATTTGGATTCCATATGTCCCAACCCAATCGAAAAGAGTGTGGTGTTGGTTGAGTTTCCTAAGAAAATTGAGTTTCCAACCTATGACAAATATGATGGCGTTGGTGATCCTCATGACCTAGTTAGACAATTTTATATAATGAGTTTTTCTTTTCACCATGAAGACTCCTATCTAATGAGATTATTTCCAAGGAGCCTCAAGGGTCAAGCCATGGAGTGGTTTACTAACCTTACACCTCCAGTTAAGACATTTAAAGAGCTTGTGGAAAGGTTTGTCCAACATTTTTCTTACAACTTATCAAGGTCGGTCACCATGCTTGATTTGTGCAAACTCAAGCAGAACCAAGGGGAATCCTTTGTTACCTTTCTACAAAGATGGCGATGTTTGTGCTCGAAATATCCAAGGACAATCCCTAAGGAGGAAATAATAGACATCATTGTGAGCAACTTGGTACCAGAGTTAAGATATGAAGTAAGGAAGATCCCGTTTAATTCTTTTGATACCATGGTAGAAGTGGCCTGTCGCATAGAGGATGTCCTAAAAGAACAAGGAATTTTGGCTAAATCAGCTAATAACAACAATGGCCAAAACAACAACAATAATGGTAATAAGGACAAAAAGAACTCTTATTGGAATAAGAATAAGCAGGTGGTCAATGACAGGGTTGTTGACTCATCACAACCTAAGAATGAAGGAGTTCTTAATCTCTCTCATGTAGTTCAAGCTATGAAGCTGCAAACATCTTCAGGACAACCAGACAATAAACCCAAGTATCAAGGGAGACCTAAAAAGGAAAAGAGACAATTTACTAAACTTGGGGACTCCTATGCAGACATTTTCAAGACATTAATTGCTCACAATTTGGCACACCCTCAAGATCCTACCAAACACCGCATACCAGATCCTAAACCTCATTGGTGGGATGAGAAGGCCTTTTGTGTCTTTCACAATGGAATTGGACATGATATAGAAAATTGTTTTAGACTTAAACATCTTGTTCAAGACCTTATTGAGAGAAACAAATTACAAGTTGATAGTTTAACCACTAATGCAGATCAAAAATCTTTTAAAGAACCCTTGCCCAAATATGAGAAAGGAGAGAATTCTAACAACAAGAATGGCAAGGCTGCTATCAACTACACTTACACATATGCTGAAAATGTTATTAACATGCTTGAAGTGGTTGATGATAATGTCAACATGATGAGAGGGAAAGACCCTTATGGATATGATGTGGATTCAACTCCTATGCCTGATGAAGTACCCATTGTGGTACTAAGAGGTCCTCACTCACAAAGGATGTCCCAACCCCTCAGTGCTATCACTAGAAGCCAGTCTCAAGCTCCCATTGTTATTAGAGGTCCTAACTCTAGTAAATCTAAGCAGCCAGTGTCAAAGGGTGTTCTTCCAAAATCTGTTGTTGGTCCTGAGTTGAATTATAATCTTGTTGACCAATTACAACGTACACCAGCGCAGATTTCAATCTTTGAGCTTTTGGAACTATCCCCTAAGCATAAGCGTGTCCTAGAGAATGCCTTGCGAATGGCTAATGTCCCTAATGATATAGATATAGATCAATTCCAGAATATGGTCAACCACTTGGCTAGCCCTCACTACCTTACATTCTTAGAGGAAGATGACAAGTCATTAAGCCACCCACACAATTTGGACCTTCATATAGAGGTTATGATCCACAAGACCCGTGTCAAGCGTGTGTTGATAGATGGGGGTGTTGGGCTTAATATTTGTTCTTTGAGCTTATTGAAGGCCTTGGGTTATTTAGAAGAAGTCATTGACATAAGAAAGAAAATAACTATCAAGGCTTATGATGAAGCAGAACGTAGTTCTAAAGGATTGGCCATTCTTCCTATTCGAATTGGTCCTGTAGAGAAAGACATTTTGTTCCAGATTGTTGATGCCGGTCCTTTGGCTTACAATATTTTGTTAGGTAGACCATGGATACATGAGATGCAAGCGGTCCTATCTACCTATCATCAGTGTGTAAAATTCCCTTACAATGGAATAGAAGTCTGCATACTTGGAGACAACACACTATCAGTCAACACAATTTCAGTAGGGTCTCACATTCCTTTGAATAGGGAGGCCAACACTTTTGATACTGCATTTGAACAATGAAAGAATAAATTCAAGACCATAGATCTTGGTATGGGGGATTACAAATTGGATTCATTCACAAAATTTCCAATTTCCCCTAGGTCTTATGGCAAACCTTCTCAAGAAATGAAGCCCTCATCTTCGGCCATGACATTGTTCGATAAGTTTGTGGAATCCTCAGTTCCGATTCAAGATGAAAAAGAAGAGGTTGCCGTTAGGGACTGGATTTACCGAGAAGAGAAATACCTACATAATGAGAATTTTGCACCTTCCCCTAGAACTTATGGGAGAGGGTATACATTGGTCAAGAATATGGGTTATCCAGGACAGGGTCCCCTTAGTCATAGGCTGGATGCTAGGGCTGAACCTCTTAACCATGCCATTTTTGGATGAAGGAATAAGTCAATAGTTGGCTTAGGTTTTGAAAATAAGAAACAAAAAAGTTTCCCTGTCTCAGCTATGACGGATAGTGACGATGACTCAGACTACACACCTAATCTCTCTAATCAACAAGACATGTCTGATGATTGGGTGCCTTCAAAAAATATCCTTTGGGGAGATTCACAAGATTTGACAACTGACAGTATGAATGCTAGATTGACAATGGAAAGTGTTGATATCCTAGTTGCGACGGATAGTAACAATGCTAGTATTAGAGAAGGGGAAACTCTTCCCAATCTTGAGGCTTCTACATCACAAGGCCCAAATAATGATTCAAAAATAGACTCACATGAGTTTGAATGGGACTCACTTTCAAATGCAATAGTTGATTTGGACATGGATGTTGTCCATACTTATAGTACTCAACCCGATGTGACCAACAAGCCTAGTGTAGGACTGGAGGATTGGACTCCTCGAATTGCCTTAGTGGACGACACTTCATTTGATAGGACAAATCCTGACTTGGGTATCTTAGGAGGGGATTGGATGAATCCCAATCACATGGTCACCAGAGATAACACCTTCCATATAAACAATGTTGAACCTGTCATTAACCTACCCCTTGTTCACTATGACCTAATCGACTGGTCTCAGTGCCACCAAGAGCCTAAACTCCTCACTTTTTAGAATGATTACGAAATTGCCTGCTTTCTGAATGCTCTTGAACCCGTGGCTTCTTCCACTAGTGAACCAACAATGAGTATGATGGAGCTTGATATTAAGTACCTCAGTCTAAAAATAAAAGAAAAAGAAAAAAAGAAAAATAGGTCTAATGGCGAAAACCACCTTGTGGCGGTATCAGAACCAAAAATAGTAAAAATAAATGACGTATCCGAGGGTGAAAACCTCTTTGAGGCACCTAAGCATGGGGTACTTAATAACTTGCCAAGTTACTTCCAAGACAGGTCATCAGTTCTTATTGAGCCTACGCAACCAGTGAATTTGAATACAGAAGAGGCTCCCCAAATAGTGCACCTAGCTCAGTCTCTATCAGTTGGAGAAAAAGTGGCATATACAAAATTTTTGCAAAACAAGAAAATCAACTTTGCTTGGACATATTCTGATATGCCAGGGCTTGACACTGATCTTATTATGCATCATCTATCTATAGCTCCAGGAATAAAACCAGTTAAACAAAAGTTGAGGAAAATGCATCCTCACATAGCTCTTCTTGTTAAAGCTAAATTAGAAAAGCTCTTACGTGCAGGATTCATTCGAGCTATCGACTATGCTGAGTGGATCTCCAATATTGTTCCAGTTTCAAAACATGATGGGTCCATTCACATTTTCACAGACTTCAGAGACCTCAACAAAGCATGCCCAAAGGATGACTTTCCACTCACAAACATAGACATGATAGTGGATATGACGGTGGGTTATGAGATATATTCCTTAATGGATGGGTTTTCTAGATATAACCAGATAAAAATAGCTCTCGAAGATCAAGAGAAAATAACTTTCACATGTGCATGGGGAACCTATTGTTGGAATGTCATGCCATTTGGCCTAAAGAATGCAGGAGCAACATACCAACGAGCTATGACCACAATTTTTCATGATATGATGCATAAGAACATGGAAGATTATGTGGATGATACCTTGGCTAAATCTAGGAAATTAGATACACACCTCGATGATTTGGAAGTGATTCTAGATCGCATGGAACAGTTTCAGCTTAGATTGAATCCAAAAAAGTGTGCATTTGGAGTTGCCTTAGGTAAACTCCTAGGATTCATAATTTTAGCAAAAGGAATAGAGGTTGATCCCAAAAAGGTCCAAGCTATATTAGATATGCCACCTCCAAGAAATATCAGTTAAATGAGAAGTCTTCAGGGACATCTTCAGTCGATCAGGAGGTTTATTTCTCAACTTGCAGATAGAGCACAACCTTTTAATAAGACATTGCATAAGGGTGCTTCTTGCGTGTGGAATGAGGAATGCCAAAAGAGCCTAGATCAAATTAAGTAGTATTTGGCTAATCCTCCAATTTTGATGCCTCCTATTCCAGGGAAACCATTGATTTTGTACATTTCAGCGATAAAGTTTTCCTTGGGGGCATTGTTGGCTCAATTAGATGACACTGGGAAAGAAAGGGCCATATACTATATCAGTCGTACTCTAGTATCTTATGAGATCAATTATAATAATAGTGAAAAGTCTTGTCTTGCAGTAGTGTTTGCTTCCCAAAAGTTGCGACACTATATGCTTGCTCATACTATACATTTGGTTGCAAAAATTGATCCTCTTAAGTACTTGCGTAGTAAGGCTACTCTCACGGGTAGACTTGCTAAGTGGATGATGGTTTTGACTGAATTTGATATAGAGTACATTGAGAGAAAGGCCATAAAGGGGAAAGCTATTGCTGATCAATTAGCTGATTTCCCAGTTAAGGATAGTATGCCTATTCAGGTAGAGTTCCAAGATAAACACATACTGTATATGACTACTCGCACTTGGAAAATGTTCTTTGATGGTTCCCACATGCAAAATGGATCAGGTGCTGGAGTATTATTTGTTTCTCCACATGGGTGCAACATTCCAAAGTCTTACAAACTTTTATTCCCATGTACAAATAATATTGCAGAATATGAAGCTTTGACCAATGGATTGAAAATGGCTATAGAATGGAACATAACAAAATTACATGTCTTTGGGGATTCACAGCTAATTATCAACCAAGTCAATGAGGAGTATCAAACCAAGGATGATAAATTGGTACCTTACAAAAAGATGGTTGAATCATTGAGACGTTACTTTACATTTGTGACATTTCAATAGATCCCCAGGATAGAGAACAAAGCTACAGATGCTATGGCTACATTAGCTTCACTCCTACAGTTGGAACAACATGAATCCAGATTTGAATTCCTGGTGGAAGAGCTACACCATCCCATATTTGACTCATCTGAAAGCCATGTCATTTGTACTCTTGTCACACATGAATCTTCCCGATATGGTGCTATCTATTCATATCTCCGTGATGGTATCATCCCCAACACATTCAACCATTCTGAATGCCGAAACCTTGTCTGCAATGCCTCCCGCCACACCCTTATCTCTGGTGATTTATATAGGAGGGGTTTAGATGGGACACTCCTTAGGTGCTTGGAAAAGGAGGAATCTGACCAAGCGTTAGCCGACATCCATGAGGGCATTTGTGGTGGACATTCCAATGGTCTTGCCATGGCCCGAAGGTTTCTTAGGGTGGGGTATTATTGGCCCATGATGCAGATAGATGCAATAGCCTTTGCTAAGTCTTGTGAAAAATGTCAGAAACATGGATACCTGATTCATGCTCCAGGTAGGGAGCTGATTCCTTCCATTTCTCATTGGCCATTTCAGCGTTGGGCCTTTGATCTAGTTGGGCAGATTCACCCCAACTCATCAGGTAGACATAAGTTCATTATTATTGCTACTGACTACTTCACAAAATGGGTGGAAGCCGTGCCACTTTATGTGGCTTCAGGGAAGACTATCCCTTTGTTCATCTTGAATCATATTATTTTCTAATTTGGAGTACCTTCTGAGATTATCACTGATAATGGAGGTCAATTCAAGAATAAGGACCTAAAGCATTTATGCAAAAAGTTTAAAATCAAGCAACATTGGTCCTCCATTTACTTTCCATAGGGAAATGGATAGGCAGAGGCTTCCAATAAAACCATCCTTAAGATTCTTCATAGGACAGTGCACAAGAATGGTAGGGATTGGCACTTGCAAATCAATCTAGCACTATGGGCTTACAGAAATAGCATTTGTACACCTACAGGAGCTACTCCTTTTGCTCTTACCTATGGTGCTGAAGCGGTGTTGCCCTTAGAAGTAGAGATACCTTCACTTAGAGTCCCACTCAAAGGATTGATAACAGATGAGGATTAATATGCGATGAGGTTATAGGAACTTGAACTTCTAGATGAGAAGCGTAAGGCTTCATTTGATCATATGAGAGTGTATCAAAAGCATATGTCCAAAGCATTCAACAAGAAGGTTCGCCCTAGGGAATTTCAGATAGGTGATCTTGTTTTGAGAGAGAACCCTAAGAATCAACAGAACAGAGAACAAAAGGTCAAGTTTGAACCTAATTGGCTTGGACCATACATTATTACAGCTGCTTTTGGTACCGGTGCATATTTACTAACAAATCCTGATGGAGAACAACTCCCTAATCCCATCAACATTTCGCACCTAAAGAAGTTCTATCCTTGATGGCTGTTTCTGTCCGGGGGCATCCTTTGTACATACTTTATGATCCTAAAAAAATACCAAAAAAATTCATATATGATGCTGAAAAAATCCTAAAAAGCATAAAAAGTCCTTAAAAAATACAAAAAAATCAAAAAATGCAAAAAATTCAAAAAAATAGAAAAAGTGCCTTGGTGAAAACCTAGAAACAGGCACCTTGGTAGCAAAAAATACAAAAAAAGAAAAAAAGAAAAAAATAAAAATAGATTCCAAGTGGTGAAAACCTGGAAACATGCGCTACTTGAGGCCTTTGCACCCTTTTCTTTTAGCATATGTCCTCGACACTTAGCCTTTCTCCATCATGTCTTGACCTTATTTGACTTGGTCTAGAATTGGTCTTTGTCTTTTTCTAGGGGGCATACCTATTCGCATTGGTCTTTTAGGTGCATGTGTCTCTTGGGGCATTTCACAACAGGTGTTTTTCAACACCACCCCAAATAGTGTTTCTCAACACTACCCTTGCATTGAGTGTTTCTTAACACTTATCAGATGTCTTACCCAACAGTCTAGTATGATGTGACATTGCTCATTTGCAAATGTGATACTCAAAGTTTGACTCTATGACCACCACACACACACTTAAACAATCAACTCGTTGAGATATGTTGACTTTCTTTTCCTTTGTGTGCTATCTATGCAGATTTCTTTGATGAGTGGTCTCTCCCTGAGAAGTTTTTGATGATGCATAGCTAGAAGACTGAGGGTATGAGAACATGTTTTATTTCTTTATCTGCTTGTGGGTATATTTTGTTGATCCTAACTGTCATGAGCATTTATGCTAGTCTTACTTGACACTATGGATTGACAAGGTATTATCCTTGACTATTTTGCGAGTGCATGCTTCTAGTTATCCTGACTTTCATGTGTCTTGATACAAGCATAATCTTGCCATATCAAAATTAGGTAATCTGATTGCACTAATCATCTTGACCTACATGTCTTTGATGCCTAGGTGAGATTTCCACATTTCTATCTGATCAAGATCATATTCATATCCACATAGTTATGGTAGTGTGCATTGTATGATCTTACGATGCTACCAATAACGTTCAATGATGATAATTAGATGTCTATAGGCATTGTGACCTTGCAAGTCAACCACTTTCATAGTAGCTTGCATTCTTAGGTTCATCATAGTTTAGTTTTTGCATCTTGCATATGGAGAGAGCTCTCCTTTTTATCATCTACGGACTAGTTGGTCAATTGTGCCCATTTTCTGATTCTTCTTGATCATATCTTTCATTTCTAGTCTTTCATATCACATAATTTTCTATCCATTTTCGGACTCAAAACCAAAATCTGAGTCGTGTTTCCAAATTTTCTCATTCTTCTACGCAGTTGACTGACCTTTTGAGGCATAATTCTTCGATCTTTGGTGGAATTTCTTCCTTCCATGTCTCTCATATTTTCTAGTCTTTCATTCACTCTATTTCTAGTCTTCTATTTCTATTCTTCTACTTCCTCACTGGGGCATGTTTCACCACCTAATGGTTACCCTATTGACCTATACATTCAATTATGATTTTATTATGATTTGATCAACCTTATCGATTTTCTATCTCTCCTCTACTTGATTTCAATTTCGATTCCGAGGGGGCAGTATCTATGGGATTCTCATCCCTGATTCTCTTGATTCTCTTGATTCAGACATCTTTTGTGAGCTTTTGTTCAAATTTGAGATTCTTATCTCTTACTTTGAATGTGATCCTGAATCAACCTCATGTTCAAAGGCCTTTGTTTATGCTTTGTCCGGATGTGATCCCGAATCGACCTCACATCTGAGTTGTTTTGTGATCCCAGATCGATCTCACATTTCAACTTCATTCTTTGACTACATGTGTTCCCAAATCGATCACACATTAGTCAAAGAGGGGCAAATGTATGCACCCAAAAATGGTCGCCTAGACTTTGGGCCCCATTTATTTGATTTATCAATCCTGAATCAGTTTTGATCAATAATCAATATTTTCAAGATTATCAATTTCTTGATCAAGTCTTAATTTTGATCATATATTGGATTTTTATCCTATGGGCTAACTATTTATCCTAAGCCTTTATTTAATTAAAAGGAATTTCCTCCCCTTTTATTAAATAAAAAGCCCCCACTTTCCTCTTATCCTAAGTTGCACAAATAAAGTATTATTCCTATTTTATAAAAAGGAGAAAAACACTTTTTGTCTCATATGGACATAAAGTCAACTCCTATTTTCCTATTGGAGGATACTTGTGCACATGGATTGATCCTCTTTCAAGCTCCACCGCTGATTAAGAATTTTTGCCTCTTAATCTCAATGGTCCATTTCACCTCATTTCTTATAAAAAGGAGAGCTCTCTCCCTCATTAGAGGACACTTGTTTTATGCTAACTCTATGCTGCAGGAATTCTTTGGAGCTTTTTGGAGATCATTGTTGCATTGCATTTTAGAGTTCTTCATTTGCTTCATAATTTAGTTTCCATTCTTCCATAGTAGTTCATGTTTATGCTTTCATAGCTTAGATTTCACTTTCAAGCTTTAGAATAACTCATCTAGCTTAATAGGAAGGGTTGTAACACATTGCTATTTCCATTTCATAGCTTAGTTTGTACTTCCATTTTCATAGCATAGCTTGCACATTTGCATTCTCATTCTTAGCTTGCATTGCATTGCATTTCCATTTGATTCTTTGGAGATACTGGCACTCTTGCCTTTGTCTTCATTTGAATCTCTCATTGTATGGTTGACTAGCAAGGTCACAAGCTCAATGGCTCTAGCTGAGAGCAAATCCATAATATTGCAACTCCATGCATAGAGAGCTATGGATCGATTTGTGAGGGCTCATTCTTGAGTTTCCTTGCATGTAAGGATTCATAGAAGTGCAGAACTTTTGTGTGTACAACTGTAGACACTAAAAAATGGACAAGTGCTTTTAAAAATCATTAAATTGAAAAATCTAATCAAAATGCACTAATTCTCATTAAAAAGGATCAAATCAAATTAAAATAGACATTTATTAAATAAAATTGGAAAAAATAATTAAATCAAATAATGACATTAAATAATTAAATCAAAGCTTAAAGGGGTGAAAAACACTATATAATTGATTTTAATCAATTAATTGTATAGTTGTTAAATCAAAAATCAAAATGAACATATTCCCTTACATGGCTAAATTTAATTAATCCTAATATCTTTCAACAAAGTTGAGCAACTAATGAGAATTGAGGACAAAAATACATAAATCACTCAAAAATAAATGAATCTCAATCACTCATTTTAAAGTTTCAATCTCATCCACTCAATTTTGTCCTTTTGTCCAAAGCTTTGAGACAAACCTTTAAATTATCCCCCCATTAAAAACATTGCAAAGTTTTTGACTCAACCAAAGGTAAATCATGATTAATTCACTCTACCCCCTACCCTTGGGAATTTACTATAAGTATGAGGCATTTTGAGAGCAATAATCATCTTAAAAATTCATTTGCAAAGCATCCTTATTATAGTCAATTTCATAGCAATCAAGAGAATTTGAGAGCATTTGAATTATCTTTGTATCAATTTGAGAGTTAGTGAGCTAGAATAAGCATTTGTAGCATCATATTTTCTCATTTTAGAAGTGTCACTAGTGGATATTTAGCTGAGAGCTTCACTTACCACATCTGATTAGAGAACCATGAGATGTTATGGATTTTAGTTTCAATTCCTAGTTAAATTTGTATTGCATTTTCTTTGAATTGTTAGCTAAATATCCCAATTTTATGAAGGTGTTTAGCATACACACACAAATGGCACCCACCATGGGGCTTGAAGCCTCATTTCTAACATTTCTATCATTTTTTTGTGTGTTGTATCTTCACTTTTACGTGAAATTTTTGCAAAAAATAGGTAAAATGATGCGTACAAAGCATTAACTGACGCCTGTGCCTACTGTTCTACCACTTCATAGTAGTTATATGACGCTTGCTAGATAAATTGTTGTGCCTGAGAGATAAATTATCATGCTCAGGACTGCAAAGCAATGCCTGCTACTAGAGAAGTGCTGCTTACTATCAGTCTTTTACCGCCTGTGACAGACTTTACAATGCAATTTACATAGACATTCACACCTAGTATCTTCTAACCGATGCTTAATTTTTGTGAATTGTCACTTTTAATAGCTCATTTTACATAGTTTACATTAATTGTTACGCTTAGTAAATAAATTGTCATGCCTGAGTAACTTTAAATAACGCTTGAGCCAATGGAAAGTGATGCTTGCTATTGTTAAAGTTATGTCTGCTAACAATTTAATTACGCGTATTAGCTGGACAATGACGCCTACTGTTTGTTGTTTTAATATGTTGTCAGATTAATAAATTTAGTTATCTTACTCTTTTTTTGTATGTTTTTACTATAAATGAGTAGGCACAAAAAGGTTCAAAAGCCAGAGAGTAGGTTCAACTAAGAAAACAAGGCTTTGGCTAGGAAGATTAAGAAGGAAAATGTTGAGCACATCAAATCAGTCCTTGAAGAGTCACAAGAAGAAGAAAATAAGGTATATCAAAACTATCTCAGAATTATAGAAGCTTACAAAAATAAATTTATATCTCTCAATTGGATTTTCTCTCCTTAGTTTAAGTTTTCATCAAAATTTGCAAATAAGGTTTTAAGATTCAACATAAAAGTTTGCTTCTTCAAATTTGATTTGTTTTCCCTCATTGTGATTGTTTGTGTTGACTAACTTGCTGGTGGATAAGCACATTTGGAAAGGAAAGCTATTGCCAAGGTAAGGTGAAAAAAATGACAAAATCACTCAAAAATGCCCCTAGCTTATGCTAGCTACAACAAGAGGTAAGCCTTAAACTAGTCAATATTTTCCCTTAGATTATGGCATTGAAGCATTTTCAAATCTAGTAATTACAAAACAATCTCTCTTTGGTTGGAAAGTTTTGCATTTAGGCCTATGCTCTTCACTTCTTCTAGTGAATCAAAATTTCAAAGGTGTTGAACTTTTTGATTAATAAGAAAGGTTGAGGAATCAAACACATAAAAATCAAAGCCCCTTTGTTTGTGGAGGAGAGTAGAAATACTCAAATCCCTATAGTTAGTGGGTGAAAGAAATTGAACATTGCTAATTGTGTTTGGGAAATTAAGGAAAAGTTAGGGTTATGCTCTTCACCTTTTGGTGAACCAAATTCCCAAAAAATTATTCTTAACTCCATTTCCTTGTTTTAAACATGAACATGCTAGAACACTAGAGGGCTTGCCTCCCAAGGAATTGCCTTAATGAGGCCAGTGAGAGGAAATGACCCAAGTGGGAAACAACTTCCTTTTCCATGGTAATATCCAACCCACTATAATAAAAATACACTTTTCCTTAAAAGGGAAGTGGCTAGATTGTGTGCAAGTTTCTTCACTTCCTCTAGTAGTCCCTATAGATTGCACCAAATCATGCTTCTGTGCGTGTGGGAAGCCTACAAGTGGGTATACGAACTTGGCATAGTTTAGAGCAGAATTGTTCAATAAAACCTGATAAATAGGAAGCTACCTCATAGAGCCAAAATGTTAAAAGCCAAATTTGACTACAGGTAGACTTCTTGAAATTCTTTCTTGTGGAATTTGATGTGTGTGTTGCGATTGTGTTTCATTTTCAAACAAGAAAATTTCATAGACCTGATATTACAACATTTAAAAAAATTCAAAAATTTACAACCTGGTCTACAAAGTGTCACCTATGCACAGAGAAATACCACCTGTCAGCAGTAAAGTCACGCTTGTGACTGTTCAGAAAATTCGTATCAATTGTGAAGTCACGCCTCAGACATATTAAGTGATGCCTATAAAAACTAGAAAAATGCCTATCAACGGTAAAGTGCCACCTGCACACCTGTAATGTGTCACCTGAATCAAATCCAGTCAATGCGTACCAACTTTTAAGTCATGCCTACACTCAAGCAAGTAACACCCAGAAACAAAAAAGGGAAAATAGTGAGTACTTACCGAGGAGTTCAAATTTTTTTGATCTTATATTTAGATACCCTTTTCCATGTTCTTACTATTCCAACATCCCGCCCAGTCAAAAATCTGAGTTCTACACAATTTTTGAAAATTTGACAAGGATTTGACCATGGGCACAATTGAATCTTATTTTCCAAGTGGTTTGTTCATGCCTACTTTTACTAGATCATACTATGTCAAGAAAACTTTATAGTAGATGAGACTTACCTAAGAGAAGAGCTTCCTTTCCTGGAAGATACTTTTACCACTCCAAGAGTACCCAAAAAGCCCATTCAAGAAAAAGAAACCAGCATGATTTACTCTGGTGGCTTGGATAATAATAGCAATGGAGGTATTGATCCAAATGGAGGTATTGACCCAAATAATCAGAGTAATACCAATACTGGAGGGATGGATCAAAACACTCAAGGGATTGATACCACTAACCATAGAGCTAATGTCAAACCAACTATCGATGATGTAACCGATGACAAGGTTGATGAAGCCATTCAGAGCCCCTATTTCATAAAACTCATGGAAAAAGCAATGGCAAGAGATAAAGAAAAGTACTTTCTAGACCTATCACGGGCAGGTCTTAAGCTTCCCCATGACTCTAACGTTAATCAACTTAGACCACTAGAAGTTGAAGAGAGTCCCATTGACATCATGAACAAGCAGTTTAAGATATTTCAAATGCAACTGGATAAAATCAAGCAAAGCGGGGCTCCTAAACCCTTTTATATTGAAGCATTGTGTCCATTCTTGTTTGATAAAAGTCTAGTCATGGTACCATTCCCGATCAATGTAGTGTTTCCCAAGTATGATAAATATGAAGGAACATCGGATCCTCAAGATCACCTACAAAAATTTTGTGCATTGAGCTTGGATTTCATGCACGATACCACTTATTTAATGAGACTATTCCCAAGAAGCCTAGGAGGTATGGCCATGGAGTGCTTTTCTAAACTACCTTCCAACATTAAAACCTTTGAATAACTAGCTTCAAAATTTGTGGCACATTACTCATACAACATCAAACATGAAGTCACAATGATAACGTTATGTAATACCAAACAAAAGGATGGAGAAGCATTCCTCATTTTCTTACAAAGATGGAGGACGGTATTTGCTAGGTATCCTAGGAGTGTACCCAAAAAGGAGAAGATGGATATCTTCATCAATAGCTTGAGCAACGAGATGAACTACCGATTGAGAATGCAATGTCCCAAGACATTCCAAGATCTTATCAAAAATGGAGTGACCATGGAAGAAGTGTTGGTTAAGAGGGGAGAGTTTAAATTGTATAAAGATAACAAGAATAACTCCAATAATAACAACAATCATAATAAGAATTGGTCCAATAGCTATAATTGGTTTGGATTGAATAACAACAATAAGGGAGTAGTCAATGATGGTGTTGTTGATTCTAGTAATTTAAAGGTGATTCCATTTTCTCTCACAAGAACACCTAATTAGGTGAACAATGCAAATAAGGCCTCAAAGGCACCTTTCAACAACAATACTAATGGTGGCAATCAAGGAAACAATCAAAGGAGTAACAAATCTGATAAATTCTTGGCACCAACTCCTAAGAGGAACTTCACACCTTTGGGTGAACCTCTCGAAAAAGAATTGAAGACCCTCATGGCTAACAAAATCATTAATCTACCTAGCATTCAACCTTATGAACCATAGCACAAGCCCAGCTAGTGGAGTGAAAATAGCCATTGTGAATATCATAGAATTCGAGGGCATACTACAAATGATTGCTTGCAGCTGAAGAACATGGTGCAAGACTTGATTGATAGTGGTATGATCACCATTGAAGGACCTCAAAGCAAAGAAGACCACATGGCTTTCAAAAAACCCTTCTATAAACATGACAAAGGTGAATCATCCAATGGCAAGAAATAAAGCAGCAACAATATCAATTTTGCACCACCCTATGATAATGTTGTGAATGCTATAGTGATCAAAGAACAGCCCCAAAAAGAGACATCTAATGTTGTCACTAGGGGGAAAACCTCAAGGATTACCCTACAAGGTATTGATCCTAAACCCATTGGTCCTCCGCAATCCAACATTGTGATCAAGCAATCTTCTATAGCAGTAAAACCGTATAGTTTGGTAGATCTGCTACAAAAGACTCCAACACAAATCTCTATCTTGGAGTTATTGAAACTCTCTCCAAACCACAAGGAAGATTTAGAGAAAGCTCTAGTAGAGACTAATGTTCCTACTAACTTAGAAGAGGAGAAGTTTTAGAACATGGTAAGACACCTCATTGCACCTCATTTCCTTTCATTTTCAGACCATGATGACATGTCTATTACCCATCCCCAAAATCTACCATTGCATATAGAGGTCTTGATTGAAAGACATAGAGTCAAAAGAGCTCTCATGGATGGGGGAGTTGGTCTTAACATCTTCACATTGAGCCTTGTCAAATCCCTAGGATTATTCGATTCATGCATTGATCCTACAAAAAGAATCACCATAAAGGCCTATGATGTAGCTGAAAGAGCCTCCAAAGGCATGATTGTATTGCCCATTCAAGTGGGACTTGTCAAAAAGGACACAAATTTCCAAGTCTTGGATATGAAATTAACTTATAATATCTTATTGGGGAGACCATGGATCCATGAGATGCAAGTGGTTCCATCCACATATCATCAATGCATAAAATTTCCATACATGGGTATGGAAATCATGATTAGAGGTGACTCAAATCTGTTTCAATATTGCAATGCACTTAAACCCCTTCATGAGCTATTTATTCCCCATAATCGAGAAGGGATTATCCAAAGGGCTACCATTGAATATGTCAAAGAGGATGATCCTATGTTAACATTAAGTGCTACTTCAAACCCTCCTCAAGCTAGCTCAATGACATCAACTAAAGGAAAGGAGAAAGTGAGTTATGAGGGTCCAACTTCAAATGAAAATTCTGATCAAGCACCTAAATTAGAGATAGTACTTTTCAAACCCACCAAAGAAGAGAAAGATAAAGTTAAAGAAGACCATTACAATAAAATGAGTGAGATGATGCATACATTTGAAAAAAAATGCAAAATCAATTCCAAGGGAGTAGGGAAATATTTTATTTCTCTATTCGACTTACCCACATCTCCAAAAATTCATGGAAAACCATCCAAAGAACATCTTCCTCATAAGTATAATTCTTACTTCGTAAGAGAAAGTGACAAAGAAACATTTGACAAAGAATAAGATGAAGTTCTTCAATGGCTTTATCATGATGAAGATGATACCTCAAGTACTCTCGTAGAAAGAATCCAACATATTGACATTCAAACCGATCAATATGGGAAAGGATTTAAGATAATGCAAAAAATGGGGTACAAGGGAAGAGGACCCTCAGGAAAAAGAAATAGAGGCTTGCTAGAGCCTATTGAACCCTCTTGGAGGTCAAAAAAAGAAAGGTCAGGGGTAGGCTACTAGTACAAAGGAGAAAGCTCCAGCCCCATGCATGATTCATATCCTCAAGTGAACATGGTGGAATCCGATGTGGATAGTGATGACTCTCAGGATTATGAATGGGATACTTTATCCAATGAATCATGCCATGATAAAGAAATTTTCACCATACATGATTATGCTAATGTTCCAAGGCAACAAACTCCAAGGCGTGAAGAGCCCATCATACAAGAACTCAATATAGGAAAAGCACCCGTTAATCGACCATGGATAGAGGAATTTTGGGAACCCTTAGAGGAAGATGATTCGAATGTTAGGATTAATCCATGGGTTGTATTTCCCATGCTATTTCCCATAGAAGTCCTTGAGGACTCAAGTGAAGAGGACTTTGATCCTTCTTCCATGGACCATCTCGAGGAAGCTCATGTCATAGACCTTAATGATACAATGTATGAACCATCCAATGAGGTCATGTCCATAATTCCAACTGATGACACTTTGCTAAATGAATCCCTATCCTTGATGCATCCCGACATTATTGATTGGGACCTAAATGAGCCAAGTGACTTACTATATTTCCCAAATGACCAAGCAATGAACCAATACCTTAACATGGTTGAGCCCTCTTTCACCAATGAATTTGAACCGAACATGATGGAAGCAGCAGGGTCCAATCTCTTAATCCAAAGAAAAAAATACTAAAAAATAATAAAAAATTGAAAATTTCTAGTGATGAAAACCACTACGTGGCAGCACTAGAACCAAAAAAAGTAAAGATAAAGGATGTTTCCTATGGTGAAAACCCAACTGTGGCACCAATGGAAGAGAGGTTAGATACCCTACCTGAGCATGAAGAAGAAAGGTCACCAATTCTCATAGAACCAATAGAAAAGGTCAACATTGGGATAGAATTGGATCTGAAATTCATACACCTAGTAGCATCACTTACACCTTTAGAAAGAAAGGATTTTATCAAGTTTTTTCAAGAAAAACAAGTGAACTTTGCATGATCCTATGCTGACATGCCAAGATTGGATCCTGACTTCATTATGCACCATTTGAATGTTAAACTAGGGGTTAAGCCTATTAAGTAGAAGTTGAGAAAAATGCACCCACATGTAGCTCTCCTAGTAAAAACTGAATTGGAAAAATTGTTGAAGGTGGGATTTATAAGAGCAATAGCATATGCTGAATGGATATCTAATATTGTACCAGTCACTAAACATGACAAATCTATTCGTGTATGCACGGATTTTAGAGACTTGAATCTTGCATGTCCTAAAGATGACTTCCCACTTCTGAGCATAGATGTGATAGTGGATTTGACAACAAGTCACTCCATGTATTCATTAATGGATGGTTTTAGCGGCTACAATCAGACAAAAATTGCACCCAAAGACCAAGAGAAGATAGCCTCTACATGCCCTTGGGGTACCTTTTTTGGAATGTCATGCCCTTCGACCTTAAAAATGCCGAAGCCACATATCAAAGGGCAATGGCCACTATTTTACATGACATGATGCACACCTTTCTAGAAGATTTTGTGGATGACATATTGGAAAAATCACACAAAAGAGAAGATCACCTACAAATTCTGAAAAAGATATTCACCCGATTGGAGCAATTCAAAGTGAGGCTTAATCTGAAAAAATGTGCCTTTGGTGTCCAATCTGGCAAATTGTTAGGCTATATAGTTTCAGTAAAAGGGATTGAAGTGGATCCAAAAAAAGTACAAGCAATAATGGATATGGAAATTCCAAAGAACATAAGCCAAATGAGGTCTCTACAAGGCAAAATACAATACATAAGAAGGTTTATTTCACAATTGGCTGAAAAATGTCATTCGTTCACAAGGTTGCTACACAAAGATACTATTTTCATGTGGGATGAAGAATGTGACCAAGCCTTCACTTTATTGAAGACTTCTCTAATAAATCCACCAATCTTAATGCCACCAATCAAGGGAAAATCATTGCTACTATACATATCTGCTACCGAAAGGTCTCTAGGAGTTCTTTTGGCACAAGAAGATGAGCAAGGAAAAGAAAGAGCAATCTACTATTTGAGTAGAACTTTGATCAAATATGAACTTAACTATACATTCATGGAAAGAGCATGTTTAGTGGTTGTCTTTGCATCCCAAAAATTGAGACATTATATGTTGATGCACAAGGTGAAACTAATTGCAAAAATTGATCCTCTGAAGTACTTGCTAAGAAAAACTGCCTTAACGAGTAGGATAGCAAAATGGGTCATGATATTAAGTGAGTTAGACATTGAGTATGTGGATAGGAAAGCAATAAAAGGATAAGTGATAGTAGATCACTTAGCGGAAAACCCATTGACTTCTACACAAACCATTCAAGTGGAATTTCTGGATTCCGCAATTGTAAACATAGAAGCAAAGACATGGAAGTTGTATTTTGACTACTCATATACACAAGGAGGTTCTGGGGCTGACATATTATTGATTACCCCTCAAGGGTACAGTATTCCCAAGTCCTACAAGCTTTTGTTCCCATGCACAAATAATATAGCAAAATATGAGGCTTTAGTCATTGGCATTAAGATGGCTTTAGAATGGAACATCACCGAGCTACAAGTATATGGAGATTCTCAACTAATAATCAATCAAGTCAATGATGAATACAATACCAAAGATGAAAAATTAATGCCATACAAGGCTATGATTGATGCATGGAAAAAGTACTTTTCTTTGATAACCTTTGAGAAAATTCCAAGAGAGAAGAACAGAGCAGCTGATGCAATGGCAACCTTGGCTTCCTTACTTCAAAAACTAGTTTAGAATGAGAAGTATGAATTCTTGGTGGAAGAGTTAGCACAATCGACATTTGACCTTCCTAAGACCCAAATTGTTGCCCTACTTCATGGACATGACTCACCTTGGTATGACCCTATATATACCTATCTCAAGGACATGACTCACCTTGGTATGACCCTATATATACCTATCTCAAAGACCAAGTGTTACCTTTAGATCAATCACGATCCCAAAAACAAAATTTCATACGCCAATCAACCCGTTACATAATCCTTTCCGAAACATTGTATCACAAGGGTCTTGATGGGATGTTACTTAGATGTCTAGAGGAAGAGGAGTCTAAGTTAGCTTTACATGAGGTTCACAAGGGCATTTGTGGGTCGCACTCAAGCGATTTAAACCTAGCCAAGAAGATCCTTGGCTCAGGGTACTTTTGGAAAACCTTAGAGAAAGATGCTTGTCACTTCGTCAAAATATGCAACAAATGTCAATACCATGGTGACATGATACATGCACCAGCACAAGAGTTACATCCCTTTGTTACACCATGGCCATTCTATCAATGAGGATTTGACTTGATCAGCGTCATATATCCACCTTCTTCCAATGGGTACAAGTACATCATCACCACAACGGAGTATTTCACTAAGTGGGTAGAAGTGGTTGCTTTGATCATGGCCATGGGTAAACAAATTTTCATGTTCATCTTGAACCACATCATTTGCAGATATGGTATCTCTCATGCCATAATTACAGACAATGGACAACAATTCAAAAAAAAAGATGTGGATGAACTTTGTGCCACATTCCATATCACACATCACTCTTCATCCATTTATTGTCCTCAAGGAAATGGACAAGCCGAAGCTACAAATAAGAATATCCTCAAAATTTTGAAGAGATTAGAAAATAAATCAAGAAGAGATTGGCATGTGCAAATCAATCCAGCATTATGGACCTATAGAACTATCATTCGGACACCTACGGGAGCTACACCATTTTCATTAGTCTATGGAGCCGAAGTTGTTCTACCTTTGGAGGTTGAAATCCCATCTTTACAAGTATCATTGCAAGGCCTAATAATAGATGAGGATTACAGAGTTTCCCAACTTCAACAATTAGAATTGCTAGAAGAACACCAAACACAAGCCTATGAACACTTGAAAGTATATCAGAACAAAATCTCAAGGAACTACAACAAGCATATCAAACCGAGAGCCTTTCAAGTAGGAGACTTAGTGTTAAGAGAAAACCCAAAGAATCAAGCTGAAAGAGAAAAGAAAGGAAAATGGGAGGCTAATTGGCTTGGTTTGTTCATCATTGTTTCTTCATTTGGAACGGGAACTTATAAGTTAGCAGATTGTGAAGGAGAAGAGCTACAAGAGCCTATCAATAGCATACATCTAAAGAGGTTCTATACGTGAGGTAGATGAAAGAGTATAAAGAGTATCAGATGAGGAGCATCATATTTATTGTACATAGCAAAAGAGATCTTGAAAATACCAAAACATTTGAAAAAAAAATAAATTGAAAAAGAAAAAAGTGCCTTGGTGAAAACCTAGCAATAGGCACTTTAGTAGCAAAAAAATTGAAAAAAGAGAAAAAGAAAAGAAAAAAAACAATAAACCCAAAAGGTGAATACTTGGCAATCAAGCACCTTTTGTTCCCTTAAGTCTTTCCTTTAAAGTCGCATATGTACATATTACATTTCCATCATCTCACTTGTAAACCTTCATTGCATCTATCATTTGTGCATAATCATAATAAAGCCTTTCAGTTGCATCATTGCATTTCCTATGGCCTTAAGTTTGTCACAAGATCACATTTATCACTTGGGGGCAGAAGAGGATTGGAAATTTGGTACCAAACAGATTCAATAGTGCTACATTTGATCACATCAGAGAGAGACTTATCATAGTTTTAGAGAGGGGGATTTTTCTTGAACCTTTGATAGAGATCATTGTTCACACCTAAGTATTTGATCCTACAACTTGATCCTTGAGCCTTCATTGACTTTATTATTCAGGATTAAAAATTGACAAACACTTTAAAGATCAAAATACTTGGAAATTCTTTTTGAAAATCATGAAACATTGCAAAACACTTGAAGATTTATTTTGATAATCTTTATGGAATTGAATTTTATCACATCTTTTTAGCTAATCGATGATGTTTTGACTAGATTGGCCATGATAGAGACATGATATTTTCTTGCCTTTGAGTGACTGTTTTAAGGAAGATTCATCAACCTATGAGAATTCATCTAACGACATGGTCATCAAAGAACCATCGAGGACTATCACATAAGATGAAGGATTAACCTTTTCTTGTTTGCACAAATGGATACCTGGGCTATTTAGATCTTTCATATCTTAATACCAAAATCCACTTGCAACATTGAATCCGTTAAAATGGGTATTCATACTCCCATAGTTTGGTCATCCAACTAGTGAGGGTTGTACTAGTTTCCAAAGAAGTTACCACAAGCGATAAAAAAGTGATATTCATATCATCATGATGTGGTCAGTGATGGTTGTACTTGCTTTTCGGTCCAAACTTGCTCAATGATGAAAATTTATCTCTATGGTATTTCTTTGCTAAAAGCTAGTGACACTTAGTTGCATTGCATTGCATTATCATGGTAGATTAGTTGCATTATCATGTTAGATTAATTGCATTTATTTGTGGTTATTTTCCAAGGACAAGGGGGTATATTAATAATCTTGGTTAGTTAAAACATTAAAGAAATGAGGGGGTTCAATTAAACATCTTATCTTGATATTAATCAATAAAAAGTGAGGTTATCTTTTGTATTCATGCATAGCATTAATCATTATTCATTATCCATATATCAGAAAAGCAAGAGAAAAGAAAAAGATCATTACTCATCCATCATTTGCATACATATAATTAAGGATAGAATTGCATACATTAAAAAATCAAAAACATAGGGGCATTCATATTCACATTTCCATAAAACACTTTGCATCCATACATTGCAAAACAGAAAAACATATCAAAAATTCATACATCAATGCATTCATCTATTTATATCATAAATAAGATACACTGCATCCATAGCATAATCAAAAGTAAGTGCATCATAAACATCATATAGCTACATATAAAGATGATCTCACATGTACACATCAAGAATCAAGGAAGTATATCATCATATAAAATGTTCATAATATCAACTGAGCCATCAAATTAGTATATCAAGATACAATGTCAACAAATTGATACATCAAATGTTTCGATCAATAAAACATGAAAAATGATACAATAGTCATCAAATCATCAAGAACCCATAGCAGCACTCAACCCATCCATAACACCTGATCCATCTGGACCTCTACCATCCTATCTATCTTGTGAGGGAGGATCATAAGAAGTGCTCTCTACGATATGGCTCTATGCCATCATCATCATGAACTGCTGCATCAAGGTAGCTACTTGATCTAATCCACCAACAACAGTAGATACATCTATCCTCAGTGACTGCACCTCTCATGCTACACTATCAATGCTAGGAGCAGCCTATGAACTCTGGCCCATATCATGTAACTGTTGAACCTGTGGAGGCACCTACTGTGCTGGAACCTAATCCTACTGTGTTGGAGCTTGATCCTACTATGCTAAGGCAACTCTCTATAACTAAACTAATGGATCTTGTCCACTAGGAATTTGTCTAATAGCATCCACATGAACCTATCTCTGTTGTCTCTACTATCTCTGAGCTCTCTGATGCCTATCAAATGCTACTCTAGGTGCCTGGTCCCATCGAACATGTCCTCTAGCTCTATCCCTAGCATGCCCACCTCTCACCCGTGGTCCATCTCGCCCACCAACAATAGCTCTAGGAGCTCTCTATGCTCATCACCTTTGGCATCTCCTCCTACCACCACCCCCATCATCCCCATCATCATCTCCTCCATCATCATCCTTAGATCTCTCATCATGACCTGGGATAGGCTCTGCTAGATCTGTAAATCTAGGAAATCTGTTCTGAGCCCACCAGTCTCGAAACTCATGAGACATACCAGCATCAATAATACCCCCAAGTATATCCCATCTATAGTATGCCAAATGTGCAATCTGATCACAAGAAAACTAATAATCAATCTAAGCACCCCACATGGATCACTCTGCCTAAACTCAAGCATATAACGCCATACCCTTTGGCATATCCTGTACTGTGTCGTACTGACAAGAAACTTGACCAAAGCAAAAATGCTCAATAACAGTAGTAGACCTACCGATCATCCCTTGAGGAGCAAACATATATGGGAGCTCATCATCATCTTCCCTCTAGCGCTCACATCCTATGTATGGCCACCACTAAACCTGATCAAGATCATCAATCTGATGGTGCCAATACTCAGTCTTGCCTAGATGATGTTGGACAACCATGCTGCTATACAAAAAAGCATAAGGAAAACCATGCCGCTGAATCCTATCTGAAACTAGCCTGGTGATGGGAAGATGCTCCCATACCCATAGCTACAAAATCATTGCACCTACTGACAATGAAGCACTCTCCCTATAAAAAACCTCATGTAAATCATGGTAAAGTTGTGCCAACACACATGAGCCCCAATCGAAGCACCGAGGTTGTGCAAGAAGATCCTTGAGTATCCTACCCCATCCAATTGAGAATCCATGACCTCGTCGGTCAAGAAGTAGTAAACCATTGATCAAAGCACCAAGTACTACTAGCAATGTAGGGAATGAAGCAAACTAAGCCCAAGTGATAGTGTCATGATCAATAGTGTTGTCTCCAAACACTCATCTGCAGACTGCGCTATCATAGACAGAATCATAATAAACCATCTCACCACGGCAAGGAATTCATAACAATTTGTACACATCCTCCGGAGTGATGGTCATCTCTTGGAATGGAAGGTGGAATGTGTTGTGGTCAGAGTGCCATCACTCTGCCACTGCGGTAAGTAAACCATGGTTCAGCTGAAATGGTAGGATGTCCAGGAGGAAACTACCGCATATCTTAATAACTCGATACTCTGCAGGAGTCAGAGCCTGACCTAAATCAATAACCCAAGAAGCGATGATCCATATATATAATCTATGGAAATGTGCTTGTTTTGCAAATCAAATGAATCATATCAATGTAACATATCAATGAGTTATCCTAAGTCAATCAGAATCAAGAATCAAGTAATCAAACCTAGTGCCATTTGTTCGTGTCTCTATATCCTGAGAACGAAGCATTAATCCTACCTATCAATATTAGTTTTCACACTGATTAATCAAGTCCTACCTATCAGTATCCCACTATCAGATTTATCCTATTAGATTGACGTAATCAAACATTCATTGGTACCACTATCCTGATATCCTAATAAATTGTTTTCTTAACTACAATAGACCTAACTATCTTGGAATTCAAATGATCAGTTGACGACATCAAATTTTAATCAGAAAATCAACTTGAAAATTTTGAAAAAAAAATTTCAAAAACCTGCAGGCGTCATTTTCTTATTACCCTGCAACATTTTACCTTACGCAGTGCAAAAAATCTACCACATGGTACTTTATTCTTATCAGGCGTCATTTCATGATTTACATGTCACTTCACAACACTAGGCAAAATTTTAAGGAGCCTAGGTGTCATTTTAAATTTAGGGTTTCCTAAGCGGAAAACTAATTGGAAATTGGCATGGAAATTCCATTGCTATGCGTAAAAGGATTTTTATCAAGAAAGAGTTTAAAATTGTTAGGTGACACTTTACTACGTGGAGGCATGAGTAAAAAGCATGGATGCATGACTTAAAAGGACTACACAACATTTAACTATTCCTAGGTGTCATTTTGCAAAAATAAAAAATACAAGAATGTGGAAAAAATGCAATAAATGCTATACACAAGAAATAAATGCAAAAAGAAAGTTAGAAATGACTCACTGGAGGTATGTAGTCTGGTGGCCTCTAATATCGACGACTCCTCTCAAACTGATGCTCTCTGATAGGCACAACCATCACGAAAATTAAAGCAAGATCAGAGAAAAATCTCAAAAGTCAAAAGTGAAAATGAATAGTAAATCAAGGTTTTTCAACCTATTTAAGCTAATTTGACCTAATTAGAGGTGAAATTTTGACCTATATTACCTAATATCAACTTATCAAATCAATCGGGGCAAATTATAAATCATGCCATATCATCAATGTTTATCAGAAATGAAAACATATTGAATCAAAATTAATCAATCAATCATCAAATTTTTCAAATCAAGCAATCAATATATTTTATTTATGAGGGGGCATCAAAGTATCAAATTGGCATCAAACATTAAGGAAATCTCGGGCATATCAAAATTTTTGGAATCATTATCAGTGGCATATCAGTTTATCAAATCAGATCAGAGGCATATCATATCAGGCAACAAATTTTTTTTCATATCAGTGGTAAATCAACAAATCAGTAAATCGAGACCTAAAAGTGATAAGGACTTAAAAGTTTCTTGGAATCAATGTTCTTCATACATCAATTCAAAGAGGGGCATTTGTAGACACTCAAAAATGGACAAGTGCTTTTTAAAATCATTAAATTGAAAAATCTAATCAAAATGCACTAATTCTCATAAAAAAGGATCAAATCAAATTAAAATGGATATTTATTAAATAAAATTGGACAAAATCAATTAAATCAAAGGAAAAATCAAATAATAACATTAAATAATTAAATCAAAGCTTAAAGGGGTGAAAAACACTACATAATTGATTTTAATCAATTAATTGTATAGTTGTTAAATCAAAAATCAAAATGAACCTATTCCCTTACATGGCTAAATTTAATTAATTAATTGAATTTAATTAATCCTAATATCTTTCAACAATGTTGAGCAACCAATGAGAATTGAGGACAAAAATACATAAATCACTCAAAAAGAAATCAATCTCAATCACTCATTTTAAAGTTTCAATCTCATCCACTCAATTTTGTCCTTTTGTGCAAAGCTTTGAGACAAACCTTTAAATTATCCCCCCATTTAAAAACATTGCAAAGTTTTTGACTCAACCAAAGGTAAATCATGATTAATTCACTCTACCCCCCTACCCTTGGGAATTTACTATAAGTATGAGGCATTTTGAGAGCAATAATCATCTTAGAAATTCATTTGCAAAGCATCCTTATTATAGTCAATTTCATAGCAATCAAGAGCATTTGAGAGCATTTGAATTATCTTTGTATCAATTTGAGAGTTAGTGAACTAGAATAAGCATTTGTAGCATCATATTTTCTCATTTTAGAAGTGTCACTAGTGGAGATTGAGCTGAGAGCTTCACTTACCACATCTGATTAGAGAACCATGAGATGTCATGGATTTTAGTTTCAATTCCTAGTTAAATTTATATTGCATTTACTTTGAATTGTTAGCTAAATATCCTAATTTCATGAAGGTGTTTAGCATACACACACAATAACTGATCTAACTGATTCACCCCCCCTCTCAGTTATTCTAACAATTGGTATCAGAGCATATTGGTTGCTTGGAAGAAAGCTTTAAGGACTTCAACAGAAAGATTACAAGATGTATAAGAGGGAAGTGTCAAAGCTGAACAAGGACAACTTTACTACATGGCAAAGTCGGATGAGACTTCACATGTATGGAATTGGAGATTCTGCTATAACTTTACTAGACAATGGTTACATACAACTGACGACTGGACCCTTAACTCTTGATCAGTTGAGAGACCGACATGAACATAATATTACTATGATAGAGATTAATGTTGCTCTATCTGATGCTGAATTTGAGGATGTCAAGGCTTACACTACTCCAAAGGAAATGTGGGATAAACTTTCTCTAGTCTATGGTGGTGATGCAAATGTGATGAGAGCCAGATCTGAAAGCTTGAGAGGCAGATTTGATGACATGAAAATGTAATATCAAAAGGGAGAGAAAATGAATATGGAAAATTAGTTACTGAGAACACAGAGAAAGGGAGAGACATATTTGTTGCTGAGAAGAAAGGGAATCTGAGAGCTGAAATGATCAAATCCACAGGGTGAGTCTGCACTTGTAATGCTGTTATGTTTTGTAGTGATTAAACATATTAAATTTGAGCTTACCAAGCTACAGTATTTACTTGCATAGTTGTAGAATACATGTTTGGTATGTGTTTGACATATTTTCATATTGATTGTGTTGCCATCAATGTCAAAAGGAGAGATTGATGAACTACAACTAATTGAATATCTGAAGGAACAATGATTAGAGATCACTAAGTACTAAAATGATATGTAAGATGATTAAATCAATCAATATATTGTCATTGATGTCAACTAGTCTTGACAATACTTATCATGATATTTACAAACATGTGAACATCTATTGAAGAAGAAAAGATGAAGAACTGAGATATCTACATGAGAAAAAGATGGATATGATAGATAAGGATAAAGTAATCATTGGGTAACTTATTAATGAGTTTATGGCTTTATATTGTTGACTTGAGCATCTTGCATTCATCTATTATGAAGAAGAGAACTGAAATTGAACAAGTCAATGTGGTCAGTAATTGAAGATTTGTGTATACACCGAGCCAGTGCAATGTATACTGACTGACAGTATTAACAGAGCTAGTTTAACTAGTTATCACCAACGCATTACTATATTAACCAAGAATGGATCAAAACATTAAATGCTAAGATCAGCCGACTGAATATAATGAGCTGGATATTGTTATGATTTCAAGATTAAGGATTAAGTTTTTTATGAGATCCACGACTGACATAATTTGAAGATGTAAAGGATGAGATTGAAACGTGTTAATGACACATTTTCTGAGGAAGGCTTAAGAGGCAAAAATGGATGAAGGAGATAAAGTGGAAAAATCTAATGGCTGATATGAAAATATTTTACTTGTCTATATAAGAGATATGTGTTTTATTATTGAAACATGCTGGAAGAAGAAGATTGGAGAGATATCACATGAAGACTATTCATGCATGCTTGATCAGACTGGTTATTGAAGAACCAAACTGGAGAGTTAACCGAGTGTCAGAGAACTATTTATCGAGTGACAATAAGTTGATGAATATTGAATAAGTGAATTTGATTAATGGTTAGAGGATTTGTATGGGCTTAGCATAGATATGAATATCTGCAATTGATTTGTATTTGAATCAGATCATACTGTATCAGTTTAACCATTGATTCAGAAAATATCTTAACCGAGTGGACTTAACACTTTTATTTTGCCCTATGTTATTCAGAGAATGTACATTGTTACCTTATTGACCCCATAGTGAATGCTGGTCAAAATTTAATGGTTAGTGTTAAATCCTCTAACAAGATCACACTTAACAATGTGTTTGTAACCTTTAACAGGGTTGGCTCTTCACCGAGATCACTTCAGAAGAGTGAATTATTTTGGGTTACTAGTCCCAGGTGGTTTTTCCCTTAACAGGGTTTCCACATTAAATCATTGTATTATGTGTTACTAGTGATGATTGTTTTTCTATCATACTTTACATACTGCATAATTGATTTAGTCGGTAATCACAGTTGGCTATTTTTTGGTAATCGATAAAAGTGAACAGACAGAGTGATAATTTATGTTATCGAGCTGCATAATTTGTTGGAATTGTTTTGATAAGGTACATCTTTGTATTTGGGACTGTAGTATAGCTGATATAACTGATTCACCCCCCCTCTCATTTATTCTAACACATATTGCATAGTCAGCATAGGATTCATGGGAGCACTCACTTTATAGTGCTAAGGTACACTTCAAATCTATATTTGATAATTTGTAACACACCCCTATACATACAATTTTTCTTATAGTCTTTGGCATTGTCGCCAAAAAAGGGGGAGTATAAGTAATCCAAAAAGGAGGAGTATAGAGGTGATCAAAATAAAAAAGAAAGAGTATATAGTCAATGACACAAAGGAGCAACCGATTCAAGGGGAGTGTGTAGCTTAGACATGGAGTATGTAAATTTTCACAAGGTTATAGACCACAAGCCTTCATGTGCTACAATGCCTATCATTCCTATTTTAAATGAACCTTAATTAGCCCTTTAAGAATCCCTCATGTAAATCCAAACTCCTACCTTATCCTTAGAAGTGGCTCCATGTCAAGAGGCTATCTGAAAGTGCAAAGAAACAAAAATAATTAAAGCTCAAGAACAATATATTATCCCTCCTTATCCTATAGTTGACCAAAGTCCCATACCCCAAGAATCCCATGATGATCCCTTCATACCCTTCCAATTCTTTCAAGAAGATCCCCTTCTACCTAAAGTACCCCATATTCCTTCACCTCCTATATCCCATCCATCTCCCAAGAAAAATCAAGATATCCTTTCCATCTCTAATGAAATTATTGAAAATAAAAAGAAAATTACTATTCCCATGTTATGTAAAGATCCTTGTCAAGATCAAAACACCTCAACATTCCCTTGTCATACGCCTCCATATTTACCACAAAATTTTCCCATTCCTCCTAATCCATTGTATAATAATAAATCCCCTTGAGCTTCAAATTCTCCAATCAAAGTCCCTCCTATGAAAGCTACACAAAATTCTATTGGTATAAGGATAAATCTTAAAGATGAGAGCCTTGACCATGCAACTCACTATACATATGTTGATATCCCTTCCACATTATATTTACCTCTATTTGCACATGAGTATCATCCTTATACATCCTCAAAATCCATCCATGGTCCCTATATCCCAAAGTTGAAACCTTTGTACCTTCCATCCATATTGGGTCCTTACATCCCTCCATCTACCTTGCCTATCATCCATAGCTCACAAACCACTTATCCTATCTCCTATCAAGATCAACAAAGGCATACATCCTATAATATTCCATATCAAACTATTCATATGAACCAGTCATATCAACCTTATTCATCCACCAATCCCAAGTCTTTTGGAAGCAATTTGGATGTGCAACATAAAAATTAGAATTTCAAGAATCCACATATGTATGAAGAGCACCATGTCCAATCTAATTGACATGTGAATACAAAGAAAAAAGAAATATTAAAGAGACCACAAAGGTCCATCAAGAAAAAATAAAAATCAAATAAAATGTCGGTTCCTAAATCTCTCATTGAAGAAATGCATTCTAAAGCATCCACCAAACAAAAATAAAAATCAAAGAAAATGTAGATTCCTAAGTCACTTTTGAAAGACTTGCACACAAAATAAAAATCAAAGTTGACATTCAAGCTTCCAAAGGCTTCCATTCCAAATTCTTCCAAACATATTCCATCTTATCCATCCTTTTTGGGTCCTAGTATCCCAAGATCCATATCCTCTCCATTAAAAACCTCAAGCTATTCCACCCATTTTTCTTCCATTATTCCACTACCCTTCAGGGTGTGTGTCAATGTTGATATTGCTAATACTTCTTATCGTCCTATTCATTATCCTTCCATTCCCTTTCTCACACCCACACATAGTAATACTTCTTATCCTTTCATTCATTATCCTTCCATTTCCTTTATCCAATCCATCACATAAATCTTTAGTCACCCTCTACCTTATCCACCATATCACCTTTCCATTACCCTATCAGCATCTTTGAGCATACATTTCAGTGGCCTTGGCCCATCATATCATACCTTTTTTAGGAGTATCCAAAGAGAATGTTGCTTGAGTCCCTCCAAAACTAAAAAATAAAAACAAATAAATAAATTTGTCCTATGCTGAAAACTAGTTCTTGTGGTGTCTTGGACAAGTACCATTATGAAAACTTGTCAAACAAGTGTCATGCGTAGTTCCTCTTTCTTGCACTCTATACTTGGGGGAAAGTTTCATCCATCATATCCTCCATTTTTCTACCATTAATCTCACTTGCTATCATATTTCCTTCTTTCATCTTTGATCTTGAAAAGGTTGAACATATGTGAGCATTAAGTATCTTGACATCTGTTATCATTTCCATCGACCTATTCACATGTTGCATTCATGTTACCCTATCATGATATTTTTTATCCTAAATCCACCTTCATTATCCTAAGCATCTATGTCATACTCCCAAATCCTTCACTTGTATCCTACATCACCCCTTTATCATGATTGTGTGATCCTATCCACATTGATCCCTTGATCTTGATCCAAATGAAGAATGAAAGCGTGCAAAAATATGTTATAGAAAGTCTCTTGATATGTCCACTCCTTTGGACCATTTTCATGACACCAGGTCATTATTCCATATGATATCCAATACCACATCATTGGCCTACATTGCAATATTATTTTTCCCTAGCTTGATAATCTTGAGAGGATGATCCTACAGGTAACACACTTTCTTCATCCATCATGGCCTATTCATTGCTGAGTCATCAATTTTCAAATCCATCTTTCATGTCCTATACCTTGCTAGATATTGGTGGCAAGTCAATGTGATCCTGATTGAGAACTAGTGATCTCTAAAAATATAAAAAGGTGAAAATGTTCCTAAAATAATCCAAAAACATATTAAATATTTTTAAAAAAATTAAAAATCCTAAAATCTCTAAAAATCAAAATCTTTTAAAAATTTAAAAAAATCTAAAAATTTTTAAAATCCAAAAATATTTAAAACTTTTTTTTTAAAAAAAAAAGAATCTTTCAAAAATCCAAAAAATCTAAAAAATCGTAAAATCACAAACTCTCAAAAGTTGCATGGTCCTCTGCATTATCTTTGCCAAATAAAATTAGGGGCACTAATCTAAACTCAATGAGCTTAGAAAAGAAGACTTAAGTTGGCACAAATTATGGCATCAAATTGAAAAATTGTTGCATTTGAACTTATTGATCTATAATACATTCAAACATCTAAACACTTGATCTAAACAACAATATTTGACACATCAATTCTTCAAACATTAAATCAGATCATAATTTAAAAAGCTTAAACATAACTAAGGGTAAAAAAAATTGATGAAGTTCTACTTGAAATATGGATCTACAAACAAAAAGCAAAAATGTTCAAAGTGTTACTCAATTTTTGGAATCATGTCTTTTAGAAAATCAATGATGTTTTTTTTACTAGATGAGAAATGATGAAGACATGTTATTTTCTTGATTTCTTCTTGAGTTTTTTAGGTTGATTCATAGTAGTATACTAGTTCGTCTAATGATAAGATCATCAAAGAATCATCAAGGACATTTGCATATGAAAGGGATCAATTCTTTATTTGTTTACTTGCAATGTTAAAATCCGAGGAAAGAGATATTCATATCATCATGGTTGAAAATATAACTAGTGAGGGTTGTACCAGTTTTATGTTATCAAAAGCTCAATGATGAAAAGAAGCATCCTTGTGATAAAAAGAGACAACTAGATGCATCCATATAGATTAAATTTTGCATGTTAAAAGTTATGTATTTTCCTTAAGCAAAAAGGGTAGAGATATCATCATCAAAGGACCATATCAAGATACATCAATGTTTATATCCAAATACATCAATGATACATAATCAAAGGTCTAGAAATATACATCAGCAAATGTCCATCAATATATAATTGAACTCCTGTTTAACATCGTCAATGTCTGAAATATCCATCATCAAAAAAATCATGCTCAATCTAGGTACATCAATATCATCAAGATACATTCTCAAATGTTTGATTTATCAAATGGTTCATTCTACATCAAGGGCATCATCAATAATCAATCATCTTGATCAACTAGAGGCAACCTAATTCTATCCATCATTTCTATTTGCACCTATACTACTAGATGACCTTTCTCTTCTACCAATCCCTAATTTTGCATCATGAGAACATGAAATCAGCCCCATATCACAAAAAAATCTAACTAAGCATATCAAATCAAATATCAACCAGTCACATCCTCTAATTGTTCATCAAATATCAATCAATTTATCTTATCATTCATTTTTCTCATCTTGAGCGCATCAAATTTCCTAACTATAGATCTTGAGGAAGGAAAACCAAATCAACTTTTCATCTATCTATATGTTGAGAGAAAAACATAAATACATCAACCTAATTATCCTATCATATTCACATCATTACAACATCAACCATGTGATTCTGACTGACATCAAGTGATTTAAAAAATCATGAACTTATCCAAAGCATCAACAACATTTTATCAATCAAATATTTTCTCAACAAATTCTCTCATGACTGGGGCATTTTAAAATTGATTTTATTGGGAAACAAATCAAAATTTCCCAATCTCAACCAAATCATCCAAAATAATTTCAATTCATTTCCTGAGGGGGCATGTCATTATATCATTAGGGATTCTTATTCAAATCAGCAAATCAAGAAAATCAGAGATTTAAAAAAAAAAAATCAGTGGGGCATCAAAACTTAGGGAATCTTTTCAGATCAAGCATTGTATCTAGAATCCATCATATTGATCATTGACATCATCAATCAATCAAGGTTTCATCATAGAATCTGCATCATCAAAGATCGAGTCCAAAATCAGGTAATCAGACATCAGACATTCTTTGAACCAATGTGCTTCGCACATTAATTCAAAGAGGGGCATTTGTAGACACCTAAAATTTGTTAGGCTAATCCAAGGGAGAAATAAAATTAAAATCAAATATTAATTGAAATCAAAGCCAAAAAGGACTAATTAAATCAAATAAATCATTTAATTATGCAATTAATCAAATTAATTGTATAGTTGAATTAAATCAAATCCAACCCATTCAAGGGGTACACATGGCTAAAGAATTTAAATAAATCAATTAATTAACTCCTAATATTTCTCACCTACCACATGGGAGAGAATTACATCAACCAATAGGAATTGATAATTCAGCTCACATGGATCAAAGCCACATTGGATCTCAATCACTCATTTGGAGAATGCATCTTAACCACTCATTTTGTCTCATTGTCCCAAGCTTTGAGAATAAAATGTTTAAATTGTCTCAACATTTGAAACCATGAACTTAACCCAAACTCAATCAAGATTAAAATTAATCCACCCCCTAAGCTTGGAGAAATCTATAAATATAAGGGGAAAAATAGGAGAAAAGGATCTCATTATCATTTTAGAATTACATCCTTATTATAGTGAAATCATTTTAAAAGCATAATTTAGCATGTTTTGAGAAAAGATAGGTATAATCACTCATCATTTCCCATAATTTCTCATTTTAGAGTTGTCTCTAATGGAATCTTGTTGAGAGCTCTTCATTAGCATCTTTAATTAGAGAGCCATAAGATGTTTATTGTCCTTATTTTCATTCAGTAGCTTCTAATTTGTTATATTTTTGTATAATTGAATTGATTTATTGACAAACTAGTCCTATGAATGTATTTTAGGTACACACTATTATCCTTTCATTTTTGGAGAACATTTTGTTAGAAATAACAATCCACAATACAACTAAGAGGGGGGGTGAATCACTTGTATAATAGAATATTAAACTTTAAACTTTAAGCTCATCAATATCAGAAACAATGAATACCAACACAATAACACAATATTTTGGTTTCGGGGAAACCCTGTTAAAGGTAAAAACCCCGGTGGGAATTAGCACCCACCAATGATGTACTAAGAGTATAGTAATCCTTGTTAGAAGATATAGCCCTATTAGAAGCTTATTGAAAAATTACAGTACATAGTCCTTGTTAGAGGATAAACCCTGTTAGGAGTCAAGGAACAAAAGAGGGCTCACTACCCAAAGAAGGTTAAATCCACCTTCAGAACTCACTAGTTCGAAACAGGTGTATATGAAGATATACATAATCTTTTGAACTATTTTCCAACAACTATCTTTGCTTGATCATTTCCAATGAAGTCCACCAGTAAACCTCTATTCTACATGTAGCAGACACAAGCTCGTAGCTTTCACAACCTCTCTATATCACATATATTCCATCCATATCTTTTCCAAAGAAAAGATTCTACATATATACCTTATTACATTTTACCATACTTAGGTCATCCCATGAGGCTTTCCTAATTTATAAATGATCACATAAACTCTTGCTAAGATACACATAGTATCTAGAACAATTATACAATGATTACAATACAACAATTAAGGACCGACATCCTTAATTCATGCTTGCCAAACAAAACACATGCTTCCTTTCCTGAGTCAACTTCTAAATAAACTATCTCCAGAATACACACCATAGATGACATCACCAATCACTTCATACCTTGCACTGACCAATGAACATCCTTTAGTACCCTATCTTTCATCCTTCAAGCTCGCATACCTTGAATCCAAGTCTTCTAAAAGATATATCAAAAACCTAGAGACTAACTCTGTCAATTCTCATTGTCACAGTCTAGTGACCAATCTTCATTAAACCATCTGTATCTCTCTCAATATGCAGAAACATCTAAAGATGCAATCTCAAATATAAGATCACAACATCCATCTCAACTCTTGTCCAAGTTCACAGCATTTGAAACATCCATACACTGTGATAACCAGCCTGGTCTTCTATCAGAAACATATGTTGACATCAGTGACAAAACACAAATGACAATAGTATGAATGCCCATTCAGTAACATAGTGATTAAACATATTAAATATCTTTAATCACCTCTTTATGCATTAGCAATATCCAACAATCTCCCACTTTGGCATTGATGTCAACATATGAGAAAATCCATCCCAAGGTTTAATCAATCCAAAAGTATTCTGAAACCATATAGTGCTCTTGTACACACTAAATAGTGCACTTCTCTAAGTCATTACTTCCAAAGGAATCTATGAATGGGAAACCTTGAGAAAGAGACCTAGAGCTCCTTAGGCATGGAGTCACAAGGATGTTTGAATAGTTCTCTCAGATAGAGCTATTGAAGCATGCAACCTTACTAGTAAACCACACAATGGGAGATTCAAAGAGACAAGGGAAAGAATGCCAATATCCTCAAGAATCAACAATGGAAATGCAATGCAAGCTAAGCTAAGCTAAGAATGAAGATGCAAGATAAGCTATGAAAGGAAAGTATTACAAACCCTTTCTAATTAAGCTATGTGAGCTAATCTAAAGCATAAAAGAAACTAAGCTAGATGCCATGAAAGCTATGATGCAAGAAATGAAACTAGAATGCAAGAATGATCTCCAAAAGCTTCAAAGTCTCCAAGAAATCTTGCAGCATAAGATTAGCATAAAAATTTGGGACCTAAGAATGAGAAAAGAGCTCTCCTTTTAAAGGAATTGAAAAGGAATGGACAATGGAGATTAAGAGGCAAAAGATTTAATCAAGGGTGGAGCTTGAAAGAGGAGAAATCCATGTGCACAAATATCCTCCAATGAGAAAATAAGAGTTGACTTTTGTGTCCATATGAGACAAAAAGTGTTTTTCTTCTTTTTATAAAATAAGAATAATGCTTTATTTGTGCAACTTAGGATAAGAGGAAAAGTGAGGGCTTTTTATTTAATAAAAGGGGAGGAAATTCCTTTTAAATAAATAAAGACTTAGGATAAAATGGTTAGCCCATAGAATATAATTGAATAAATGATAAAATAGGATTTGATCAAAGAAATTGATATAATTGATAAAATGTTGATTTTTGAAAATATTGATTCAAGGATTTGATAAATTGTTGAATGGGGGCCCAAAGTCTAGGCGACCATTTTAGGGTGCATACATTTTCCCCTCTTTGACTAATGTGAGATCGATTTGGGATCACATGCAGTCAAAGAATGGAATTGAAATGTGAGATCGATTTGGGATCACAAAACAATCTAGAGATGTGCTCGACGGATGGGAACATATCAAGACAAGCATAAGCATAAGGTGACAAAGATAAGCTGAAAGACAAGACCAACACCTGTATAGCTAGGTGATAAGCAAGTCTCAAATAAGAGATAAGAATCTCGAGCAAGGCTGATTGCTAAGCTAAATCAAAGATTAAAGCTAATAGGTACTGCCCCCTTGGAATCAAAATCGAAACCAGGTAGAGGAGAAAAAAATTGATAAACTTGGTCAAGTCACTAGAAACCATAATAGAAGGTGAAAAGATGATAGGATAACCATCAAGTAGTGAAGACATGCCCCAGTTTGACTAGGTTTGACTAAGAAAGATATAGGATAAAAATGAAGTCAAACCTTAGGGAGATGAATCAAATGACAAGTGAATGAAAGACTAGAAGGTTGGAAGAGATGGGCATGAAGAAATAAAGATGCCCCAACAAAGATTGAAGGATTAGGCCTCAAATGGTCAGCCAACTGTGCAGAAGAGGGTAAAATTTTTGAAATGCAATTTTTACTATCAAGGTGAACTCAAATTTTGATTTTGATCCCAAAAATGGATCCAGGACGTCGAAATTAGCTAGGGGTGCAATTTTTGCACAATTTCGAGGTGTTTTGAAAATTAGGTCAAAAAGTCAAAATGCTATAAAGGGGGTAAAAAGGTCATTTTCAAAATCATTTTTCTTTTAGTGATTTGAGAATCTCGAGAGCTTAGAGAGAGAAAATGGCCCAGCAAGTAGCGATCCTGGTCCACAAGCATAGATTTGAGCATGCCCAGTTGCACAACTGACCTCCGCAGTATGGTGCCCAAGTATGTTTTCAAAAAAACTCGCTTTGTTGGTCATTTATGAGCATTAATGTTAATTTAAAACATGTTTTTAATGTTTTTAATGTTTTTAAAATTTTTCAAATTTTCCTCGTATGAAAAATTGTACAATACTTTCCAAGTATCACACCCTTTGAGGATATCTATTGTGTGATACTTTGTGGGTCAAAATAGTGTCGCATCGATATTAAATCTAGTATCGCATGATACTAGATGAAATATCATGTGATGTTATGCGAAGTATTGTAGGCAAAGATACCATTGCACTATTATTGAAGAAAGTATCGCATGATACTTAGTCAAAAAATAGTATCACATAGTATAGAAAAATAACATGTTTTAAGGTTTTTGAGCAAAATGACATGAGTCCTGACAATGTTCGTTGTTAAGATATTTTATACTGATTTTATACATCTATCATGACATGTTCTGACATCTAGTTTGGGTTAAATGGCTTTACAGGAGAACTTTCATGCGCTGCTCGTTAGAGCACCTCGAGTGACTGGACTACGATGCATTCGGGATCTCGATGATCCAGGGCAAGCAGACCTGAGGGAGATGGGATTTGGCTATTTGCTGCAGATGCCCCATATTCGGGCTGATCATGGGTTGCTTACAACTTTGGCTAAGAGGTGACACAGTGAGCATAACACCTTCCACTTGCCCACTAGAGAGGCTATGATTAGCTTAGAGGATGTCTATCAAATCCTACGAGTTTCGAGCCATGGAGATCCTATAAGTATAATCATGTTTATAGATAGTCATAGATGTAAAGTTTCCATATGATAGAAACTGACATGATTGTTTGTTGGCACAGGTGTACTATGATCAGGATCTAATAGAGGGGAGGTAGATTATGTAGGACATGTTTCAGGATGTCACTTTTGTGGACAGACACCTCACCTGGGATCGGCTGATGGAGGAGTTTGGTAGGGATTTTTTGGTGCCATGCATCGTTTGTTCTATTGTAGCATAGGCCCTTATTACTGATAGGAGTCAGAAGGGTTTCCCATTGGGCTGGGATTGGTTAGTGGTGGACTTGATTGCACACCTATGGCAGATGGCATGGGGGCCAGCCATCTTGGCAGATATGTACCACGAGCTCCATGAGATTGTATATCAGGAGAGCAGGACCTGGGCATGCAGTGCTATCTTAGCATAGGTTTGGGCGTGGGAGCACATCATTGTTGTGCAACCATGAGTGTAGCCAAGGGAGTGGAGATGCCCCTACATCTATAGGTACATAGGGTTCATATCTCAGCCACAGAGTGGGGATGTGACTTACTACATGAGGGTACTAGATGAGCTCACCTCATTTCAGTGGAGGCCATACAAGTTTGTTGAGCAGTGGGGTGACTGGGAGGAGGAGCTCAGTTACATGTTGTGTAGTTGGCCACTGGTAGGTTGGCACTTAGATATTGTGGAGAGATTTGTGATCACTTGTGTTTGGAGATAGTTCCGGCACCAACAGAGAGTACCCACCGAGACCACCACATATGCTCAGGTGAGGGATGAGGAGGGCTAGGGTTGGCTGTCGATGATGGATTAATAGCAGGCAATATAGGATACAACTACAATATGTTGAGAGCCATGGGACTACCTCCCAGACATGGCAGATGCAGGGGCTGATGCGGCTTATAGGGCGGAGCAGCGGAGGCATCCATTCCCTAGGTTTACTATACCTGATGCACAGCCAGCAACATAGGGGGATGACAGAGATGATGGGGATGGAGGGGGGAGAGGGAGAGCTAGGGAGATTGGACAGAGCTCTTGATCAGGTGGTTGGAAATGGCCATAGGGGCAGGATTCTACTGATGAGGGTGATGACAGAGTGAGGCCAGCTCGCCATCGGGTGGATGCTAGGTAGGATCAGCTTGCGGGGGGAGAGGATCTGAGAGTGAGGATCTAGGTCCTAGAGATAGAGATGCAGCAGCTACAGATCACCATAAGAGACTAGTAGGTGACTGATCTGAGAGCGGAGATTGAGCGGTGAGAGAGGGCCATATAGGTTGCCACTATAGAGAGCCAGAGAGAGGTAGCATGAGCTGCATATTATCATGGTCTCTATATATAGGCTATACCACAGGGTTAGAGAGCACTACCCTACTCTACGATAGCTGGGAGATATGATATGGTACCAAACATAGTACCACCTCCTCCACCACCAACACCACATGATGGTGCTAGAGATTCCTAGCTCTAGGTTAGATAGATGTATAGAGACATATCCTGGGACTTTATCCAGATTTTTGTATCCACATTGTATCATGACATTTATATATATATATATGAGATTACTGGATTGGAGATATATCTTGTGTACTTGTCCCACTTGTGATGGATGTTTCAGTGTTTATATTGTCTTGTCATTTTGCTCAAAATGTATGTCATATATGCTTATGTATAATCTCTCTCATAGATGTATGTTTTAGTTCTCATGTTTATGATATAGACTCATGTTTCTGAAAATGATCTCTTTAGGATAAATATGATGATAAGATTAACCCCTTGTGATGATAGGAAAAAGGACATGATGTGAAAGACAAGGAGTGAAAGACATGATCGAGAAAAGGAAAGGTGATCGCAACTGACTGATAGGTCCATGAAAGATGAAAGAAGAGCTCTCTCCATATGCAAGATGCAAAAACTAACTAACATGAACCTAAAAATGCAAGCTGCTACTATGAAAAGTGGTTTACTTGCAAGGTCACAAAGATTTTCGACTCTAATATTCATCATCGGGTGTTATTAGTAGTGTCGCGAGATCATACAATGCACACTAGTATGACTGTGAATCTGAATATGATCTATATCAGATAGGAATGTGGGAATCCCACCTAGGCATCAAAGACATATAGGTCAAGATGACTAGTGCAGTGAGATTACCTAAGTTTGATATGGCAAGATTATGCTCGCATCGAGACACGAGAAATTCAAGATGACTATAAGCATGCACTTGCACAAATAGTCAAGGATAATACCTTGTAGATCCCATTGTTAAGTGGAACAAGCATAAATGCTAATGATAGTTAGGACAAACAAAATATACCCACAAGCAGAAAAAGCAATAAAACATGTCCTCATGCCCCTAGTCTTCTAGCTCAGCATCATCGAAAACTATTAGGAAGAGAAAACTCATCAAAGAAATCATCATAGACAGCACACAAAGAAAATAAAGTTAAACAAATCTTAGCAAGTTGAGTGTTTAAGTGCGTGTGTGATGAAGGGTACTCCCCTTAATACCACAAACACATAACAGAAACAGAGAAATAAAAACAATATGCAAGAATAGAAAATTGGCTTCTTATTATCTCCACAAATGTGGAATTACAAATTTTCAGAATTACAATATGCAAAGCCACATGGGCATTCCCTTACAATATTCTGTAGGACAAAGCCTTGAATCAATACCCAGATCTACTACCCAGAACTGTCCCGAACTACCTAAGACAACACTACAGCCTTCCTTAAATAGGCAATTTTCCACCGCTTGGGAAGGTTCCAAAAAAAATTTAGCCAACAAGGCCGACCAAACTTAGAATTATTTTATTTTTCATTTTATTACATCAAAGTCGGCTCAAAATAACTTTTGAAACCCAAACAAAAATTTTGAAGGAAAATCATTTTCTGCCATTTCAGGTGACCCAACTTCCGGAGACCATAAGTCATTGCCCACTGACCCGATTGACTATTATAACCCCATTTCAGAAAGTGCATGAGGAGCTCTACAACACTTTAAGATAGTAAGAAAATTTGACCTCATTTGGGACCTCTAAAGCCTTCAAAATTGAGTTGAAAGTTTTTGTACCCTATTTTCAAAATTGAAAAGTTTCAATATCTTCAAAACCAGACTTGATCTATCAATGAAACTTTACAGGAAGGCTGATATGACTAAGATGAACCTCCAACTGTGAAATTAGAACATTCCGAGATCGTATGACCAACTTACTAAAAATAGCAAGTTTCCATAAATAGCAGCTCTACACAAGATAGCCCTTATTGAAAAGAAACCAGAAATATTTTTGGGTGATGCAAGATTGCTCTTACACCTAGGATGCTCCTGCATCAGTGTGTGTAGGTCATAGAGTCAAACTTTGAGTATCACATCTACAAATGAGAAATACCATATCATGCTAGACTGCGGGTAAGATATCTGATAAGTGTTGAGAAACACTTGACGCTAGGGTAGTTTTGAAAAACATAGCTTGGGGTGGTGTTGAAAAACACTGTTTGCAAGATGTCCTAAAGACCAACTCATCCTAGAGACCAAACCTAACATAGTTATGCCCCCTAGACAAATACAAAGACCAATTCCAAACCAAGTCAACAAGGTCAAGGCATGATGGAGAGAGGCTAAGTGTCGAGGACGTATGCTAAAAGACAAGGGTGCAAAGGCCTCAAGTAGCCCCTGTTTCTAGGTTTTCACCACTTGGAGATTTTTTTTTTTTTCAATTTTTTTTGTATTTTTGCTACCAAGGCGCCTGTTTCCAAGTTTTCACCAAGGCACTTTTTCTATTTTTTTGAATTTTTTGCATTTTTTGTATTTTTTTAGGACTTTATATGCTTTTTAGGATTTTTTCAACATCATATATCAATTTTTTTGGAATTTTTTCAGGATCAATAAGATATGTACAACGGATGCCCCTAGACAAAATAGGCATCATGGATAGAACTTCTTGAGGTGAAAAACATTGATAGGATCAGGGAGTTGTTCCCTCTCTGGATGAGATAGTAAATAAGCACCTGTACCAAAAGCAATAGTAATGATGTATGGTCCAAGCCAATTAGGTTCAAATTTTCCCTTTTGCTCTCTATGTTGTTGATTCTTAGGGTTTTCTCGTAGGAAAAGATCCTCCACTTGAAATTTGCTAGGGCAAACCTTCTTGTTGAATGCTTTGGACATACACTTTTGGTAGACTCTCATGTGATCAAAAGATGCTTTACATTTTTCATCTAGAAGTTCTAGTTCTTGAAGTCTCATGGCGCGGTAGTCTTCATCTGTCACTAAGCCTTTAAGGGAAACTCTAAGAGAAGGAATCTCCACTTCTAAAGGTAACACTACTTCAGCACCATAAGTGAGGGAAAAAGGAGTAGCCCCTATTGGAGTATGAGTACTCATTCTGTAGGCCCACAAGGCTAGATTTATCTGTAGATGCCAATCTCTACCATTCTTGTGAACTGTTCTATGGAGGATTTTTAGAATGGTCTTATTCGAAGCCTCTACTTGTCCATTTCCTTGTGGGAAGTAAATGGAGGACCAATGCTATTTTATCTTGAATTTCTTGTAGATATGTTTAAGGTCCTTATTTTTAAACTGACCTCCATTATCAGTGATTATTTTAGAAGGCACTCCATACTGACAGATGATATGGTTCAAAATAAACAAAGAAATTGTCTTGCCTGAGGCAATAGAAAGTGGGACAGCTTCTACCCATTTGGTAAAGTAATCAGTAGTAGTGATAATGAATTTATGTCCACCTAATGAGTTGGGATGAATCTGCCCAACAAGGTCAAAGGCCCGGCACTGAAATGGCCAATGAGAAATAGAAGGAATAAGCTCCCTACTTGGAGCATGTATTAGGTTAGTATTTTTTTGACACTTTTCGCAAGATTTAGAAAAAGCTACTGCATCTGTCTGCATGGTAGGCCAATAGTACCCCGCCCTAAGCAACCTTCGAGCCATGGTAAGACCATTAGAATGTCCTCCACAAATGCCCTCATGAATGTCAACTAATGCTTGGGTGGACTCATCCTTTTCTAAACATCTAAGAAGTGTCCCATCTAAACCCCTCCTATACAGATCACCAGAGATAAGGGTGTGGCAAGAGGCATTTCAGGTTAGGTTTCTTCATTCAGAACAATTGAAGGTTTTAGGAATAGTACCATCATAAAGGTATGAATAAATGGCATCATAGATAGGGTAACGTAGCTCTTCCGCCAAGAATTCAAATTTGGACTCATGTTGTTCTAGTTGAAGAAGTGAAGCTAATGTAGCCATAGCATTAGCTGCTTTATTGTCTGCTCTAGGGATTTGTTGAAATGTAACAAAGGTAAAATATCATCTCAATGAATCAACCATCTTCTTGTAGGGTACTAGTTTTTAATCTTTTGTTTGGTATTCTTCATTAACTTGGTTGACTATCAATTGCAAATCCCCATAAATATGCAGCTCTATGATTCTCCACTCTATAGCCATTTTTAGTCCCTTTTTCAAGGCCTCATACTCAGCAATGTTATTTGTGCATGGGAACAATAGTTTGTAGGACTTAGGAATTGTGTACCCATGAGGAGAAACAAATAACACTCCTGCTCCTGAACCATTTTGCATAAAAGAGCCATCAAAGAACATCTTCCATGTTCTTGTAGTCATGTAAATTATGTGCTCATCTGGAAATTCAACTTGAATTGGTGCTTTGTCTCAAATTGGGAAATCAGCCAATTGGTCTACAATGGCTTGTCCTTTTATAGCCTTACATTCAACATACTCTATGTCAAATTCTAATAAGATCATCATCCACTTAGCAAGTCTACCTATGAGAGCAGCCTTACCAAGCAAATATTTAAGAGGATCAATTTTTGCAATGAGGTGTATTATATGTGCAAGCATGTAATGTCACAACTTTTGGGAAGCAAACACCACTGCTAGGCAAGATTTTTCAATACTAGTGTAGTTGACCTCATATGACATAAGAGTACGACTGATGTAATATATAGCCCTTTCTTTTTTAGTATCATCAAGCTGAGCCAATAATGCCCCCAGGGAAGATTTTTTTGCTGACACATACAATATGAGTGGTTTTCCTGGTATAGGAGGCATTAAGATTGGAGGATTGGCCAAGTATTGCTTGATTTGGTCTATGCTTTGCTGACAATCTTCATTCCAAACACATTTAACCCCTTTGTGTAAAGTCTTGTTAAAGGGTTGAGCTCTATCAGCCAGTTGTGAAATAAACCTCCTTATAGATTGAAGGTGTCCTTGAAGACTCGTCATTTGACTGATTTTGGGAGGCGGCATATCCATTATTGCTTGAACTTTCTCTGGGTCCACCTCTATTCCTTTGACTAAAATGATAAATCCTAGGATTTTTCCAAAGGTGACTCCAAATGCACACTTTTTGGGATTTAATCTCAATTGAAACTATTCCATACAATCTAGAATTACTTCCAAATCACCTACGTGTGTATCCCTTTTTTAAGATTTTTCCAAGGTGTCATCCACATAATCTTCCATATTCTTATGCATCATGTCATGGAAGATAGTAGTCATAGCTCTTTGATAAGTAGCTCCTGCATTTTTTAATCCAAATGGCATGACATTCCAGCAATAGATTCCCCATGCACAAGTGAAAGCAGTCTTTTCATGGACTTTAGGAGCTATTTTGATTTGATTATACCCAGAAAAATTGTCCATCAAAGAATAGATCTCATATCCCACGATCATGTCCACTATCATGTCTATGTTTGGGAGTGGAAAGTCATCCTTTGGGTATGCTTTATTAAGATCTCTAAAATCTGTGCAAACACAAATGGACTTGTCATGTTTTGAAACTGGTACAATATTGGATATCCATTCGGCATAATCAATGGCTCTTATAAATCCTACACTGAGGAGTTTTTCTAATTCAACTTTGACAAGAAGAGCTATGTGAGGATGCATTTTGCTTAATTTTTGTTTGACTTGTTTGATACCTGGAGCTATGGACAAGTGATGCATAATGAGACTAGTGTCCAATCCTGGCATGTCTAAATAAGTCCAAGAAAAATTGATCTTCTTGGTCTGTAGGAACTTGGTATATGCTTCTTTTTCCTGTGTTGATAGAGACTGAGCTAAATGCACAATTTATGGAGCCTCTGGTGTATTCAAATTAATTGGCTATGTAGGCTCAACAAGCACTCAAGATCTGTCCTTAAAGTAACTTGGGAGATGATCAAGTACCTCATCCTTAGGTGCCTCGGAGAGGTTTTCATCCTCAGATACATCCTTTATTTTTACTTTTTTAGGTTCTGACACCACCACACAGTGGTTTTTGCCATCAAAACTCTTTCTTTTTTTCTTTTCTTTTCATTTTGCGACTAAGGTACTTGATATTTGGTTCTGTCATGCTTGTAGTTGGTTTGCTGGTGGAAGAGACTACAGGTTCAAGGGCATTTAGGTAACATGTTATCTCATAATCATTTTGAAAAGTTAGGAGTTGAGGCTCTTGATAGCATTGAGACCAATCAATTAAGTGAGGATTGGCAAGGGGTAGGTCAATGACTGGTTCAATGTTGTGTATGTGAATGGTATCATCTCTGGTGATTACAAAGTTAGGATCTGTCAAGTATCCCTCTAAGGTACCCAAATTAGGACTCATCCTACCAATCAAAGCATCGTCCACTAAAGCAACTCGTGGATTCCAATCCTCTAATCCTACACTAGACTCGTTAGCTACCTAAGGTTGGGAACCATATGTATGGACAAAATCAATGTCCATATCAACTGTAGAACAATCAGAAAGAGTCTCCCAATCATACTCATGTGAGTCTATATCTGAATCCCAGTTGGGATGTTTACACCAAGCATGTTTTTTAGGCCTCGAGGTAGAGGCTTTGATGTCACCAAGGGTAACACCTTCTTGAATGCCATTTGTGTATTGATGTTCTTGGATAGGATCCTCAACATGATCTTCAATAGTGGATTGTTCTTGTTCTAGGTTTGAAATTGTTGGATTAATAACTAGAACATCTAAATCTCCCCAAAGGAGATTGGTGGAAGGGACCCAATCTTCACACCTATCTTGTTGATTTTGCAAATTGGGTATGTAGCTATATTCATCATCACTATCTGTTGCAACAAGGATAGGAGTAGTTTTCTTATTCTAACTTTCAAAACCTAGGTCAACTATTGTCTTATATCTGCGTCCAAAGAGAGCATGATTGAGTGGTTCAACCTTAGCATTTAATCAATGACTGAGAGGACCATGACCTAGGTAGCCCATATTTTTGACCAAAGTGTATCCTCTCCCATAAGCTTTAGGAGATGGGGAAAAATTTTCATTATGCTTGTATTTTTCCTCCTTGTAAATCTAATCTCTAATAGCTACCTCTTCTTTTTCATCCTATATGGGCACTGAGGACTCTAAAAATGTACCAAACAGAGTCATTGTTGAAGATGAGGGATGCATCTCTTGTGAAGGTTTACCATAGGACCTAGGTGAGACTGGCAGTTTTGTGAAGGAGTCAATTTGATAACCTCCCATACCAAGGTCTATGGCTTTAAACTTATTCTAGCATTGTGCTAAAGTTGCATCAAAATCCTCTGCTTCTCTGTTGAGAGGAACATGAGTCCCTGCTGAAATTGCATTGACAGATAATGTGCTATCCCTAGATATACAAACTTATACTCCATTATAGGGGAACTTAACACATTGGTGGTAGGTGGATGACATTGCTTGCATGTCATGGATCCACGGTCTACCAAGAAGGATATTATAGGCTAAAGGACCAGATCAACAATTTGGAACAAAATGTCCTTTTCAATGAGGCCAATCCTAATAGGAAGGACGGCCAAGCCTTTGGAGCTTCTCTCTACCTCATCATAGGCTTTAATGGTGATTTTCTTATGAGTATCAATAACTTGCTCGAAGTAACCTAGCATCTTCAACAAACTCAAGGAACAAATATTGAGCCCAGCACCCCCATCAATCAACACATGCCTGACATGGGTCTTGTGAATCATGACTTCGATTTGAAGGGAAAGATTATGTGGATGGCTCAGGGATTTGTCATCTTCTTCTGAGAATGTGAGGTAGTGAGGGCTGGCAAGGTGGTTAACCATATTTTGGAATTGGCCAACATCTATGTTGTTAGGAACATTGGTTGTACGCAAAACATCCTCAAGGACACGCTTATGTCTTGGATACAATTCTAGGAGTTCAAAAATTGAGCTTTGAACTAGTGTTCTTTGTAACTAATCAACAAGATTGTAGCTCATTTCAGGATTGACTGCTGACTTCGTGGTGACATTCTTGGATGTCACTTGCTTGGGTTTGCTAGACTGGTTGGAACTAGGACCTCTAATAACCATAGGACCTTGACTTTGGCTTTTGGTGATAGTGTTAAGAGCTTGGGATGACCTTTGAGAGTGAGGACCCCTAAGCACCACCACGGGTTCTTCATCAAATATAGGAGGAGAACCCACATCATGACTATAAGAATCTTTGTTTTGCATCATGTTGACATTTTCCTCAACAATCTCAAGCATATTAACCACATTTTCTGTGCCTGTGTAGGTATAGTTGATTTTATCCTTGCCATTCTTGGGTTTAGAGGTTTCCCCCTTTTCATATTTGGGCAAAGGCTCCTTGAATGCCTTGTGTTCTGCATTTGTATTCAACCCATCAATCTAAAGTTTACCACTTTCAATAAGATCCTGAATGAGGTGTTTAAGTTTTCAGCAATGTTCGATGTCATGTCCAATGTCATTGTGGTATTTGCAGAAAGCTTTTTCATTCCACCAATGTGGCTTAACATCAAGTATGTGGAATTTTTCTGGATCTTGTGGTTGCACAAGATTATTAGCAATAAGGGTCTTGAAAACATCCTCATAGGAGTCACCCAGTTTAGAAAACTGTCTCAACTTTTTCTTGGGCTTTTCTTGATACTTAGGTTTATTCTCTTGTTGGTTGGAGGATGTGTTGAGCTTCATAGCTTGGACTACACTAGACAAATGTAGGACTCCTTGATCCTTGGGTTGGGAAGAGTCCACAACTCCGTCATTGACTACTTGCTTATTCTTATTCTAGTGCGAGTGCTTGCCTTTGTCCTTATTAGCATTGCTAGGATTTTGGCCATTGTTGGTATTGCTATGTTTGGTCAAAATGCCTTGTTCTTTTAAGACATCCTCAATTCGACATGCGGTCTCAACCATAGTATCGAAGGAATCAGAGACCATTTTTTGAACCTCATAATGCATTTCAAGCACCAAATTACTAACAATGATGTCAATCCTTTCATGCTCAGGAATAGTCCTAGAATAGTAGGAGCACAATCGTCTCCACTCTACAAGAAGGTAACAAAGGATTCCCATTGGTTTTGTTTCAAAATACATAATTCCAACATAGTGACTGATCTTGATAAGTTGTATGCAAAATTTTGAACGAATCTGTGGACAAGTTCTTTGAAAGTTTTGACGGGAGGGGTTATGTTGGTAAACCACTCCATGGCTTGGCCCTTGAGGCTCCTTGGAAATAATATCATAAGGTAATAGTCATCTTGGTGGAACTCAAAACTCATGATGTAAAACTGATGCACATGATCATGTGGGTCACCATTGCCATCATACTTGTCGTATTGGAGAATTTCAACTTTCCTAGGAAAATCCGTCATAGTAACACTTTTGTTGAAAGGGTTGGGACAAATAGAATCAAGTGAAAAGGAACTTTTAGGTGCCAACACCTTTTCCATCATTCATTTGAGTTTCTTGATTTCCTCTTCTTGAGAGGGTCCTTGTTTTTTGATTCTCCTATCCACATCAAAGTTGTAAGGGACTCTAGTACCCTTTTTAATCAAACTCTCTAGGAACCTATCTTTATTTTGATCAAGGTACTTCTCCACATATTGTTGAAATAGTGGCTCTTGTTGCATTCTCATAAAATCTTGATCATCAAAACTTTCACTACTTCCTCCATGTTGAGAGCCATGATGAGCTCGTTGGGAATGTTGTCTTGAGTTCCTAGGAGGTGTTCATCTCCTATGTTGTGAAATCCTCCTTCCTCTAGGACTAGGAGATCTTGAAGGGGTCCTTGACCGCCTTCTACTTCTTGGGGTTCTTAAGGGAGTAGATGGTGGAGAGTTGTTTCCATTGTTGGTACCCCTTTTGTTAAATTGTTCGTTGAGTTGTTGGGCTAAAAGCCTATCTTGTTCTTCTTGGAATGTTTTTCTTCTCAATTCCAATAAGGCTTGTTGCTCTTCCTCTAGGTGTCTAAACTTTTCTTCTTTAGCAGCTTGTTCGTCCAAAAAGGATTTCTTTTTGTGCTTGATTCTTTTAAGCCTTTCATTAGCATATCTTGAGGTTGTTTTGAGTGGAGAGTTGGACCTTGAGTGTCTGAACAAGTCGTTAGTGAATGCGGCATTCACATGAGCATCACCAGATTCATTGTTTTGGTCTTCATGTTGTGACTGTGCATCTTGGTGAGCTTGCCCATAATGTCTTTCAACTCTTTGATGGGAATCTAAATATCTTGAGTTAATAGGGGGTGATTTAGGTTGATTATCATCACCAAACACAATGTTATCCCTATGTCTTTGGAAAATTTCATCAAGAGTTTGATCCATTGCTTCTCTGTGTTTCCTATTCAAAGTGTAGCTCGTGTCCATATTCGATTGAGAGGATGGTAAAGAGGTACTCAACTCACAAGGATTTCTCTTTGGGTAAAACCAAGCCTCAAACTCGCTCCTAGGTGATTGATCAAAGATGGGTTTCTTCCCCTTTTGCTTTTGATGAGTTTGGACTAAGGGTAATTGTTCAAAGACAACTTGAAGTCATTTTCCTTGACTAACTTGGTACCTTGTCGTAATCGACATGAAAGAAAAAGACCTTTGGTGATAAGATGACCTTATGAAACATCAATACCAAACAAGGATAGTGAAAGTATTCAATTGTCCAAAAAGAGATGGTAAGGTAGAAAGTTGCAAAAGGTGCAAACCAACACTACCACAGAGGTGTATACTAAAAGGATGAGTATCCTAACACATATGCACTAGGAGGATGGATTTGTCAAATATATAATTGAAATTGAATTTTGATGGAAGTGAATTGGACAAAAGAGTACTAAAACTCTCCAAGCGTGTTACCAAAGAATCTAAAGGTGTACTTTTTCAACAAGGATAATTCCTAACTTATGGATGCCAAGCAAGACTACTTTGTAAAATTAGAGAACACTAATTCAAGGGGTCTAAAATCAGGAACCCAAGGTACAAACGGGTTTCTAGTAGCAAAGTAGGTCACCTACTAAAATCTGGTCAACTAAGGAAAGATTGAAAATTGCATAAACCAGACAAGCAGCAAAAAGACTCTGTGCGACAGTTTCCAGGCTAACAGTGCGATAATTTCTGAGCAGGCGATATTTTGCAGTAAGCAGAGTGACAGTTTCCAAGCAGCATGTGTGATAATTTCCAGGCAAGCAGTGTGATAGTCTTCCAGTGGTGAACTATCGCACAATAATTCTCAGTACAGTGTGCGATACAATTTCAGGATCGTACGACTCTTGACCAGTGAGTGCTAAAAATCTCAATTTTAAGGGTAGTTTGTTCAAAATTTTAGTTTGAAGGTTGGATTTTTTAGTTTCAAGCATGGTGACAATAGTAAATAGACAGGTTTGCAAATAGTAGGTGATCAAACATGTCATAAAACACTTGCACAAGGGCAAAAGAAACCTTGCCAAGACAAGCAATTGTGATATCAAAGCAATAAAATCCTATGAATGCTACCGTGATGTTTGATATTTGAGAACGTTTACATGGGTAGATCATAGTGAGAACACTTCAAGCACTTACTAGCCTAAAAAGACAATGGCTCAATACTTAACAACTTGGCCCACACTTGATGTCCCATTGCCTCACACAAAGTGGTTACCCACAATAGATATTGGCTTTGTCGTGGAAGTGCCAATGACACAACCAAAGGAACATAGATGGTGAGTAATCTTGGGGTGATCCAGGTTATTCCACTTGGATCAATCCTTGCACCAATAATCTAAGTGGAAAAATAGGGTGGCTTCTATCTATGGTTCTTAATAAGGGCTTCCGTTCATAATACCCCTCTTGCTCCCCAAAGGGACTCCTTACCTTGCGGCAAGTAATGGACCTCACAACCACAAGAGTACCTTAAGCATTCTTGCTCAACACTTTCTGCATGGTCACAATCCCACAAGTACTCACATCAAGCGAAGACAAGTACTATGTCTACCAAGGTTTTGTGTCCTTGATAGCCTTGAGTTTATAGTGGGTTGGAATAGCCGGTGAAAGGCTTGTCCCCACTTGGGTCATTCCTCTTGATTGCTCAAGAGCAAGCCCGCTAAAGGATTCTAATAGCTAAACAAAGAGTGGATCAACCTTTGAGTGTCAGGATTTCTATTTCACCTCAAGGGTGAAGAGCATAATATCCTAGCTCAAAAATATCTCCCAAACACACCAAGCAAAGGTTCAATTACCCTCTTGCTTTCAAAATTTAAAGATGGGTCAAGATTTTTTGGTTCACCACAAGCATAAAGAGCATACTTCTCCTACCACCCAAAGATTCCTACAGCAAGATATTAAGTGCCTATGAAATGAAACAACTAGTCTATGTCGCACTCAAAAAAAAGCAATTAAACAAGCACTTGATTGATTTTTATACTTTGGACAGCCCTACAAAAACTGTTAGTAGCCCTTGTGCATTTGAAGCTTTGACATGTGATCTTTTAGGAAAATAATCAAGCAATAGGAGCACCTGCAAGCACCACTTGTTAGCCCTACAAGGGTTAGCACATCAAAAATCAAATGAAATCTTCAAATAGACCCCTGTTCTACAATAACAAATCAGAAATCCGAATCAAAACCAAGTAGATCTTGCAAAGAAATGACAAAAATTGCTCACTACCAGGCCTGGGTGATATTTCTATCAGAGAAACAGTCGTGCGATATTTCATCCTGTACTGGTGTGATAATATATCTCTGGGCGATAATTCCTGCTACCTTCGTGCGATAGAAAACAGAACAAGAGTGTGATATAATCTACCAAAGCGTGCGATATTATAATTGGTAGAATATTGCACTGGTATGTAAGAAACTATCGTACGACACTGGAAAACTATTGCATGATAATTTTGTCAGAAAAAACTAGAGAGAAAATTTTTGACGAAACAAGAAGTAAATATTGACAAAAAAATGATGGAAATGCAGAAAATGAAGGACAAAACAAGAATGTTCTGCCCCACTGTGGGCGCCAAAAATGTACACACTAAATAGTGCACTTCTATAAGTTATTACTTCCATGGGAAACTTTGAGAAAGTGACCTAGAGCTCCCTAGGCATGGAGTCACAAAGATGTTTGAATAGTGCTCTCAAATAGAGCTATTGAAGCATGCAACCTTGCTAGTAAACCACACAATGGGAGATTCAAAGAGACAAGGGAAAGAATGCCAATATCTTCAAGAATCAACAATGAAAATGCGATGCAATGCAATGCAAGCTAAGAATGAAGATGCAAGATAAGCTATGAAAGGAAAGTATTCCAAACCCTTGCTAATTAAGCTATGTGAGCTAATCTAAAGCATAAAAGAAACTAAGCTAGATGTCATGAAAGATATGATGCAAGAAATTAAACTAGAATGCAAGAATGATCTCCAAAAGCTCCAAAGTCTCCAAGAAATCCTGCAGCATAAGATTAGCATAAAAAGTTGGGACCTAAGAATGAGAAAAGAGCTCTCCTTTTAAAGGAATTGAAAAGGAATGGACCATGGAGATCAAGAGGCAAAAGATTTAATCAAGGGTGGAGCTTGAAAGAGGAGAAATCCATGTGCACAAATATCTTCCAATGAGAAAATAAGAGTTGACTTTTGTGTCCATATGAGACAAAAAGTGCTTTTCTTCTTTTTATAAAATAAGAATAATGCTTTATTTGTGCAACTTAGGATAAGAGGAAAAGTGAGGGTTTTTTATTTAATAAAAGGGGTGGAAATTCTTTTTAAATAAATAAAGACTTAGGATAAAATGGTTAGCCCATAGAAAATAATCAAATAAATGATAAAATAGGATTTAATCAAGGAAATTGATATAATTGATAAAATGTTGATTTTTGAAAATATTGATTCAGGCATTTGATAAATTGTTGAATGGGGGCCCAAAGTCTAGGTGACCATTTTAAGGTGCATACAACTCTCACAATAATTATTCATAGAGTCTCCCTAAGTAGTAGGGATTTTTTCATAGCAACACTCCCCCTTTGACAACAATGGCAAAGGGTGCCATGAGGCTTTGGTTACCTTTGTACACACTAAAATGGTGCACTTCTATGAACCATTACATGCAAGGTTGCTCAAGAATGAGGCCTCACAAAGTGGCTCATAGCTCTCTATGCATGGAGTTGCAAGGGACTATGATGTATTTGCTCTCAACTAGAGCTACAAGCTTGTGACCTTGCTAGTCAACCACACAATGAGAGATTCAAATGAAGACAAGGGCAAGAGTGCCAATATCCTCAAGAATCACTATGAAAATGCAATGCAATGCAAACTAGTCTAGAGAAATGAGAATGCAATGCAACTAAGCTATGAAATGGAAAGAACAAGTGTTACAAATCCCTCCTATTAAGCTATGTGAGTTAATTCTATTACATAAAAGGAAATCTAAACTAAGAATGAAGCTATGAATGCTATGAAAATGCAAGAAATGAAACTATGAAAGCATGTAAATGTGATGCAACAATGGTCTCCAAAGCTTGAATGCAAGAATGTCTTCAAAGAGCTCCAAATGTACCTAGAAAACCTACAGCATAACATTAGCATAAAAAATAGAGATGCAAATGAAGGAGAGAGCTCTCCTTTTATAAGAAATGCAAGGAATGGGCCATGGAGATTAAGAGGCAAAAGTCTTAATCAGTGGTGGAGCTTGAAAGAGGAGCAATCCATGTGCACAAGTATCCTCCAATAGGAAAATAGGAGTTGACTTTATGTCCATATGAGACAAAAAGTGTTTTTTTGCTTTTTGTAAAATATGAATAATGCTTTATTTGTGCAACTTAGGACAAGAGGAAAGGTGGGGCTTTTTATTTAATCCAAAGGGGAGGAAATATTCCTTTTAATCAAATAAAGACTTAGGATAAATTATTAGCCCATAGGATAAAAATCCAATATATGATCAAAATTAAGATTTGATCAAGAAATTGATAATGTTGAAAATATTGATTATTGATCAAAATGATTCAGGGTTGATAAATCAAATAAATGGGGCCCAAAGTCTAGCGACCATTTTTGGGTGCATACAACCTTCATAGATAAACTTTCTTCCATGATCACTCCCCCTGAGGATTAGATCCATGCATTCAATCCAGATAATGATAAGGCTCTGAATAATTCTAGACTGATGCATTTCTGCATCAATTAGTTCTGACTACGAGGGGCCTGAACCCCCAACATACCTCTGAGATATTCAAAAGTATCTTTCGTTAGTGGCTTTGTGAAGATGTTTGCAATCTTCTCTTTTGTAATGATATATTCTAATTTGATTTCCTTTTGTGCCACCTTGTCTCTCAAGAAGTGATATTTAATAGAGATATGTTTAGTTTTGGAATGCATCACTGGATTCTTTGACATGTTTACTGTACTAGTGTTATCACAATGGATAACCACAGTCTCTTCAAAAATTACTCCAATGTCTGTCAGCATTTGTTTCATCCAAATAATCTAAGTGTAGTTTATAGCAGCAACAACATACTTTGATTCAGCAGTAGACTGTGTTATACAATCTTGTTTCTTGCTAAGCCAAGAAACCAACTTTTTCCCAAGGAAAAATGCACCGCCACTAGTACTTTTTCTATCATCAATATTTCCTACCCAATTAGCATCAGTATAATCATGAAGTTCAAAGCTATCATTTTTTTCATACCATAAACCATAGTCTATGGTTCCTCTAAGATACCTCAGTATCCTTTTCACAGTAGCTAGATGTGTCTCTTTGGGTTCTTCCTAATATCTAGCCATAATTCCAACATCATTAGCAATATCTGGTCTGGTGTGAGTCAGATATTGTATCCCTCCAACCATTGATCTATACAAAGTCTAAAAAATATATTTTGATTCATCATCAATTGTTAGCTTGTTTCCAGTCACCATAGGTGTTCCTACTAGTTTACAATCTTCCATTCCAAATTTCTTAAGCAATTCTTTGAGATACTTGGTCTGAGAAATGAAAATGCCATTCTCATTCTGAGTTATTTGCAGTCCAAGAAAGAATTTCATTTCACCTATCATAGACATCTCAAATTCACTTTGCATTTCTTGAGCAAACTTCTTACATAGATCATCATTACCTCCAAAGATAATGTCATACACAAATACTTCTACTATCAGGATTCCATCTTCAGTAGTTCTTAAATACAAATTACTGTCTGCATTACCTTTTCTAAATCCAAGCCCAAGTAGATACTTGTCTAACCTTGCATACCAAGCCCTAGGAGCTTGCTTTAACCCATACAAGGCTTTATTCAATTTGCACACCATGTCTTTGTCTTCGCATAGAGGAAACCCATTTGGTTGTTCTATATATACTTCTTCTTCAAGATCTCCATTCAGAAATGTAGATTTAACATCCATCTGATACACTTTGAAGTTTTTATGTGCAACATAAGATAGGAATAATCTTACTGCCTCTATTCTAGCAACAGGAGAAAATGTTTCTTCAAAGTCAATGCCTTTGTGTTGTGAGTATCCCTTACACACTAGTCTTTCTTTGTTCCTTACAACCATTCCTTCATCCATTTTGTTTCTAAAGACCCATTTTGTTCCTATAACATTTTTATTTTTAGGTCTAGGAACCAATTCCCAAGTATTATTCTTCTTTATCTGATCCAATTTTTATTTCATGGCATTTATCCAAGATTCATCTTTAAAGGCTTCATCTGTAGTTTTTGGCTCAACTTGAGAAATCAAATAAATTTCTTCTCTAGCTTTTGATCTAGTTAGCACTCCCTGACTGGTATTTCCAATAATTTGATTTTCAAGATGGTTATTTTTTACATACCTTGGAGTTTTAGGAGTCTCAGTAGTCTTGCTTGTATCAGCATCATAAGCCTCTTTTTCACTTTCTTCCTCAACAAGTTCTTCTTCTTCTGCAGCAGTAGCAGTTTCTTTCATTTCTGAAATCTGACTAATGTCATACATTCTTTCTTGTATCTGAAATTTCTCATCTATTCTTACATTGTTACTTTCAACCATCTTCCTCAATCTCAGATTGAAACATTTGTATGCCTTTCTTTTAACAGAGTAACCAAGGAAGATTCCTTCATCACTAGCATCAAATTTCCCTATCTCATCATCCCTCTTGATATAACATTTGCTACCAAAAATTCTAAAATATTTTACAGTAGGAGTATGATAAAACCATAGTTCATAGGGAGTCTTACTTGTACCATCTCTAATTTGAATTCTATTTAATGTGTATACTATTGTTTCAATAGCCTCTCTCCAATGTACATGAGACACATTTCCTTCAATCAGCATTGTCCTGGCAGCATCAAGTATAGTCATGTTTCTTCGCTCTGCTATCCCATTCCGTTGTGGAGTTGTAGGAGTAGATGTTTGTCTTTTTATCCCATGCTCTTCACAGTATGAATTGAATAAATTTGATGTAAACTCTCCACCTATGTTTGATCTTATACACTTTATTTTCAATCCTGATTCATTCTCTACTTTTGCTTTAAACAACTTGAATTTATCAAATGCTTCTGATTTTTCTCTCAAATAAGTAACCCACATCATTCTAGACAATTCATCAACAAAGAGTATAAAATACCTTTCACCATAGTATGACTTTGTTCTTGTAGGCCCACATAGATCCGTATGTACTAGATCCAACTTTACTTTTGATGTAAATGATTTTCTTTTATGACTGCTTCTAGTTTTCTTTCCCATAACACATTCTCTACATACAATGTTAGAAGGTTTCACAATCTTCGGTAGATCTCTTACTGCATTATCCATACTTGCCTTCACATTGTTATCAAAATTAACATGACAAAATCTTCTATGCCATAACCAACTATCATCTACCTTCGCAACAAAACAAGAGGCTCTAGATGTGTTTAGTTCAAATACATTACCTCTAGATTTTGAACCGGTAGCAATCAGTTTTCCTTCCTTTCTTCTAATGAAGCAATTACCATTAACAAAACTTAACTAAAAATCTTTATCCATTAACTGTCTGACACTCAACAAATTGTGTTTCAATCCTTCAACAAGTAGTACATTGTCTATATTAGTATTTCCATCCAAAGTAATGGATCCTACTCCTATGATGGATTTTGGGAGATTGTCCCCAAACCTTACAACACCTCCATCATAATTTACTAATTTAACAAACTTGTTCTTATCACTAGTCATGTGATGAGAACATCCATTGTCAATTATCCATTCAGTTTTCTTGTCAACATGAGATACTAAGGCTTTTTCTTCATGAACTGGTTCATCTTTAATAGCAACAAATCCAATCTCTTCATTGTCTAAATCATCGTCATTAGAGATTCCTTCACTAGCATAATAACATTATTTGTCTCTTATAGTATTTGCATAATTAGGTTTGTATTTAGAAACTCTTGTAGGACATCTAGATGCAAAATGACCTATTTTATTGCATGAAAAACATTTCAAGGTTAACTTGCCTTCAAATTTTCCCTTACCTCTTTTTTCTCTTCTAGCAATCAGTGCAACAAGTTCTTCCATATTTCTTTCTTCTTCCATTATCTTTTCCCATTCCTCAGCATACTCACCAAGCTCTTCTTTTAGGTCTTCTTTTCTTGTGCTCGAAAGTGCAGATACTTTCTTGTGTGCAGATGCCCTAAATGCATATTCAACTTTAGGTGCAGCTTCTCCTAATTCCGCAGCTTCAAAAGAAGTTAACTTTGCAATCAACATCTCTCTACTAAAGTTTGGAGTCAGGGGAATAGTTTCTTGAATATACATTGCCTTGAATTTGTATATAGGAGTCAATGATCTGAGCATCTTCGCAATAACTTCCTCTTCATCATAAGTACCTCCACAATTTCTTATTCCAACAACTGCTTCTATGACCCTTTGAACATAGGCTCTAATGCTTTCATCCTCATTCATTTACAGCTTTTCCATCTTTGTTTTCTAGTTTTGTAACTTTGCCTACTTGGTATATTTATCCCCTTCATGTAATGCTTCTAATATATTCTAGATTTCATGTGCCGAATCTAAGTCTTTAACTTAAGTGAACTCACCTTCAGATAGTGCATTGATTAGTGCTTCTCTTGCGACCATGTTATATGAAAATAGCTTCTTTTCATCATCAGTGGCAAATGGAAAATTATTTTCAGTCTTCAGGGCTACCTTCTTCTTTGTAATCATCCAGTAATCTATGCCTAAACATAATAGGTGTGTTCACATCTTGTTCTTCCAAATGTCAATTTTTTTAGGATCAAATTTAGGACCATCCTTCCTATAGAGTGCCATCTCCAAGATCACCTCAAGCTATTAAGCTTTCTCTCTGAGGACCACAAGCTCTGATACCAATTGTTAGGAATAACAGTCCATAATACAATTGAGAGTGGGGGTGAATCACTTGTATAACAAAATATTAAACTTTAAACTTTAAGCTCATCAATATCATAAACAATGAATACCAACACAATAACACAATATTTTAGTTTTGGGGAAACCCTGTTAAAGGTAAAAACCCCGATGGGAATTAGCACCCACAAATGATGTACTGAGAGTATAGTAATCCTTGTTAGAAGATATAGCCCTCTTAGGAGCTTATTGAAACATTACAGTACATAGTCCTTGTTAGAGCACAGACCCTGTTAGGAGTCAAGGAACAAAAGAGGGCTCACTACCCAAGGCTCACTGCCTAAAGAAGGTTAAATCCACCTTCAGAACTCACTAGTTCGCAACAGGTGTATATGAAGAAATACACAATCTTTTGAACTGTTTGCCAGCAACTATCTTTGCTTGATCAGTTCCAATGAAGTCCACCAGTAAACCTCTTCTCTACATGTAGTAGAAACAAGCTCGCAACTTTCACAACCTCTCTATATCACATATATTCCATCCATATCTTTTACAAAGAAAAGATTCTACATATATACCTTATTACATTTTACCATGATCAGGTTAGCCCATGAGGCTTTCCTAATTTACAAATGATTACATAAACTCTTTCTAAGGTAGACACGGTATCTAGAACAAGTATACAATGATTACAATACAATAATTAAGGACCGACATCCTTAATTCATGCTTGCCAAACAAAACACATGCTTCCTTTCCTGAGTTGGCTTCTAAATAAACCATCTCCAAAACACACACCATAGATGACATCACCAATCACTCCATACCTTGCGCTGACCAATGAACATCCTTTAGTACCCTATCTTTCATCCTTCAAGCTCGCATACCTTGAATCCAAGTCTTCTGAAAGATATATCAAAAACCCAGAGACTAACTTTGTCAATTCCCACTGTCAGAGTCCAGTGACCAGTCTTCATTAAACCATATGTATCTCTCTCAATATGAAACATCTAAAGATTTGATCCCAGATATAAGGTCACAAAATCCATCTCAAATCTTGTCCAACTTTTCAGCATCTGAAACATTTGTACAGTGTCCATACACTATGATAACTAGCCTCGTCTTCTCTCAGAAACATATGTTGACATTAGTGACAAAACACAAATGACAACAGTATGAATTCCCATTCAACAATGTAGTGATTAAACATATTAAATGTCTTTAATCACCTCTCCATGCATTAGCAATATCCAAAAAATTTTCTAAACTTTCTAAGGCTTCTTCAAAAGTTTTCCCATGAACAGTGAAATCATCCATATACACTTCTACTCAAGAGGTAGTAAGGTCTACAAAAGTAGACGAAACAACTCTTTGAAAGTAGTAGGAGCATTACAAAGGCCAAAAGGAAAGACCTTATAATCATATGTGACCCAAGGGAAAGTGAATGTTGTCTTTTCTTGGTCTTTAGGAGCTACTTGTATTTGATTATACCCACTAAATCCATCAAGAAAAGAGAAATAACTACTGCCAAAGAGATTGTCAAGTACTTGATCTATAAATGGAAAAGGGAAATAATCTCTTTTAGTGGCTTTATTTAATTCCATTTAATCCACACGTACTCACCACTTACCTTTTATCTTGGGCACTATAGCCAATGGGAAAATCCATTGACTATTAGAAATAGGATAAATAAATCCCATCTTTAATAGTTTTTCTATTTCCTGTTTGACAAAATCTCTAAGGGCTGGATTAATTCTTCTATGCCCTTGTCTCGCAAGCTTCACATCTTCAATGTATATATGATGGGTAAACATATTTGGAGGAATCCCTCTCATATCTTGATATTCCCAAGAAAATGCTTCAGTATGTTTTTCCAACACCTATTTTAATTTATTTTCCTATTTGGGCAACAAAGTTGAGCTTATAAAGAGAGGTTTATCACCATGTACCAAAATTTTCTTTGTCTCACTAGATTCTTCTGTGGTTTCTCCTATAAGTGTGTTCAAGGAACAGGGATGTATAGATGAATGTTGACTTGTTTCACTAATTTCCTCTTATTTTATAGATTCCTCCTTCACCGTGTCTTTTTGAGACACACTCTATATAAATTTGACTCAAAATCTTCCTCATTCTAAACAAATTCTTGCAGCTCGGTAAAATGATCCATTTCCTCATCTACCCATTAAGGTGTATCATTTTGGAATGTGGGTTTTGTTGGAGGATATAGTGAGAGTTCATTTTGCTTAAAACCATTTGATATTGTCATACTTCTTGATCTACACTCTATCAATGTTGTAGTTGTTTCTTACCAAGCTCTTCCCAAAATTATAGGATAACCTATTTCTTTTTTCATTGATTTCAATATCAGGAAATCCACAGGATAATCCCAAGTCACAATACTAACTGTGACATTTTCCCAAAACCCCCTCAGATTTGGTGATAGATTGATCTGCCAACTAAAGCATAGTTGTGGCGGGTTGGACATTTGTAAATCCCAATTTCTCAGCTATATCAGCAGTAATAATATTAATAGTTGCTCCCAAATCTATCAGCACATTAGGTATTTCATCCTTTCTTATGTTTAAGGTAACCACTAGACTTCCAAGATCATTATATTTTTGTGGAAGCAACTTCCCTAATAAAACATCAGTAAGCTTTACTCCAACTTGATTTGTTGGAGGCATTTTCCTTTTTCTTCCTAGTGTTTTGATACAAAGTGATTTGATCAATTGGTTTATCTCAAGACTATCCTTGGTAGCTTGAAGCAAAGCAATTCTAGTGTTAATTTTCCTCAATTCTCAAAGGATTTGTGAATCCATTATATTGTCATTATTTGTCAAGGAGCTATCAAGAGCTTCTTGATCCTTTTTCAAATGCTTTGAAAATGGTGCTTTATTAGGCAAGTCTTTAGTTTTATTCTAAATTTGAGTTTCTTCTAGCATTTTCCCTTCTCTCTCTCCTTCATAACCTATGGCATTGGGTCCGGAGGGAACATTCTAGTTTCTTAAATGAATATCATCAATCTCAATAAAATTCAAACTGACAGTGTTAGCATCAACATTATGAGTTTGATGTGTCCTATTGTTCTTTGGATTTGGGATAGGTTGTGTTGGTATTTGAGGTTGATCTATTAGCTCATTTGATTTATTGGGTTTTGTTGCCATAATGGTTGGTTTTGTTGCCACTATGGTTGATTCCACTGAGGATTAACCCATCTAGGAGGTCCCCATGGTGGTCCCCAAGGCATATTTAGAGTTTGCATTGGATATTGAGGATTCCACTGATTTTAGTTATTCTATGAGTTCTAATTCCAATTGCTCTGTGGACCATATTGTCCTTGATAAGAATTGAATCTAGGATTATTGGTTCTATGTCCTATGTAATTAAGGTCTTCCTCTACCACAACTAGTTTATTCAATTGATTCTTAATCTTAGAAAGGAGATTGCAGGTACTAGTATCATGATTTTTTTCACAAATTGCACAAAGATCAACTTAATTCAATGGATATTCCCTTAAAGGATGTTTTCCTCTATATTTAGAACAATATATAGCTAAGTGTTCAGTATTCATCTTATCAAGCTAACTACTAAGGTGAAGGAGTATATCAGCTTTTAGGTTTGATATTTCCTCCATTACTTGTGACACATGAGGCGTCAAAGCTTTCCTTTTGGAACCCCTAGCTCCCAATTTAGCTCTAGAATAGTTCCTACATATCTCAACAATATCATCCAAGGGAAGTTTTTCAATATCCCCTTTTCCCATAAGGTTAAGAGCTACTCTAGACTCCTCATCAATGCCTTTTAAAGAGATTGTCTTACCAATCTCCTCATCCAATCCATTAGCACATCTCCTATAGGAAAATAGAAATCTATTAGCATAATCTTCCAGGATTTCATCCTGCAATTGTCTCATTTGAAACAATTCCTCATTTATATCTCTCACTTGACAGTAATCTTGATATTAATCCAAAAATGTAGTTTCCATTTTAGCCCAAGTATAAATTGAGGCTACCCCCTGTAATCACTCAAAAATGGTCTAGTAAACTTTGAGCCTCACTCTAACATTAAACATTATAATTTAAATATTAGACTAAATCTTGTGCTTAATCAATTTTGCATATTTATTTAATCTCTTATTTCTTGATCATATCAGCATTTTATCATTTATTTGATTATATCTTAAAGTTTGACCACTTTATCCTAAGCTTTATTTAATTAAGAGAACACGCTCCCTTTTAATTAAATAAAAAATCTTTTAATTAAATAATAAAATCACTTTATCCTAAGCCACATTTAATTAAAAGAGCAAGTCCCCTTTTAATTAAATAATGGAAATCACTTTGCTAAAAATAATAAATAAATAATAAAATAAAAAGAAAAAGAAAAGTGCACTTTTGTTAGGGTCTATTTGAGTTGCCATGTTAAAAGTGTCCTTCACCCTTCGATATATTTGATCATTGTCTAGTTTCCTCCTTTTTCAAAGTTTGCGTAAAAGGTCTCTCAAAGTCAGCTTTGCCCTTGAGTTAACTGTCGTGACATTTCAAACTTGTTTTGGTCTAGTTGGCTCCCTTTGGCTAAGTGTTTGTAATTATTCATCACTCATGAACCACTTTGAATCGCTTTGAACCTTGGTTTGAAGTAGTTCAAATAGGTTCAAAGTTTCAATCCAAACTTTCATTTAAAAGGTGTAGTTCACGAGGTTCCACAGGTTCGATGGAAAAATCTAAAACTACAAATTGCAAGGTTTGTGGTCAGTTTGGTTCAGCATGGCTCCTGAAAGTTCAACTCCATTCAAATGTTAAGATCCAATATGGTTAATTCTTTATTGGCAAGGTATAATAGGGTTCATCCACTTCAGCCAAGGTCAAAGTGATGCAGCAAGTTCAATGGTGTAGCAACACTAACACAACAAGTTTGATTGTTCTGGTAGTTTTTACATACCTCCACTCAAATCTCAATAACTTTTGCTTCGGACATAATTTTCTCAATCACTCCACTAAAGTTGTGTACAATTAGGAATGCAACAACATATTTCAAAATTGGAAAGATCCAATGGTGGGGTTAAAGGTTATGCCCCTCGCACCGAGACCCAATTTGACTATCATGAAAAATCCGTCTCGCATCAAATTTGTTTTATTATTTTGGACTAATGTATTCATATCCCACCTATCCAAATATGCTTATAAACATTATAAAATGACATTTATAAACTATTGAATATAAAGTTTATAAATACTTGATTTTATAAAGAGGATTGGTGGAGAAAGTAAAAGGGTAAAGTAAAAAAAAATCAATCGGTTACATTTCAAGAATCGGTTGTAGAGACCAAACAAGTGATGAGAAAAGAATTTAAATTGGAATTGCAGAGAGGACTGGGGGGCAGGAGAAGTCTTTGTGCTCTATGAAGGAGAGTTCTGAGTATTGTAATCAAAAGACTCTTTTTGGCAACCTGTGTGCTACAAAAGGGGGATTTTTCTATTTTCTGATAAAAGATAGAAGACATGTTTTTCTTTTGATGCAGATGTAATGTATAGCTCATTTTGGATATTCAAATAATGGAGAAATAGTTTATGAGTCTTTCAATTTATTATTGTTTCTTCAGATTTCATTGATCTTTGTCTTGTTGAAATCTTTTTCAATGTCATATTTTATTCATTTAGTTGTGCATGTGCTTGTTTTTGGAACTTTGTTTTTAGAATTAGGCTATGTTTGGAAAGAATACATGTTTCTTGATTTAATGAGTTATGATTTGTGAGTGTGAGAGAAGTGGGCTTTGTATCAGCCTCTCATATTCATTTTGTTTATATCTTTAAAATATTTGCACATCTACATCATGTTTATGGGTAGATGTTGATGCCTTTGATGTTTTCTGGTGAAAAGCATATCAATGATATAAAATTCATTGCATATCAAACAAAGGGAGCTATACCTTCATACCAAAATTCAGAGGGCATTTGCAAATTTTAATTACAAATGACCCAACTGTTGGTTGTTGATTGTGTCTTCTTGTTTGGGCATTCAAGAGTCATTTGAAAGGTTTTTGTTGAAAGACAAATCTATTCACCAACTTTCTAATGAGATGGAATCTTTTGACTTTTGAAAAATGTTTTTGCCTCTTTATCTCAACTACTTATTATTTTTCATCTTAATCATGTCTGTTGATTTTGCCTCTTGAGAATCTTGAGCACATGGATCAACCAAGATTTAATCTCCACTATTGCTCATTTCTTTTTGCCTCTTAATCTTAACCGTTCGTTCATTTCTAAATCATTTAAAATGAGACTCTCTCCTCATTCTTGAGATATCCATCTCTTGCATCATCATCCACATAGCATTCTTAGCTTCTTGAGATCTTGAGATTTTATTGTAGGTTCTTGGAGTCTTGGCATCTTGCAATCTTGGAGTTTTGGCATCTTGCAATCTTAGCATCTTAGCATCTTGGAATCTTGAAGTCTTAGCATCTTGCAATCTTTGTATCTTGGAGCTATGGCATTCTTAGATCTTTCATATTGAAGCATTGCATCATCATTATCATTTTCTTTCTTGCATCTAGCTTAATCCATCTAGCTTAGATCTACTTTTCTTGCATTATTTCATATCATTTTAGATCTACTATCATTTTATCTTAGATCTTGTATCTCATCTTAGATCTACTTTCATTTTAGCTTAGATCTTGCATCTCATCCTAGATCTACTTTCATTTTAGCTTAGATATTGCATTTCATCTTAGATCTACTTTGAATTGTCATTTAAATCTTCGATTTCATGGTACACCTTGCAAGAGTCTTTCTTTAAGGTTCATTTGAGAGCAACCATTCATAATATCTACATGGTTCTTGCATGTCATGGATAAGAAGCTATAAGCCACTTCTTGAGATCTCTTTTTTCATGTATTCCCTCAAGTGTAATGGTTTATAGAAGTGACCTCACTTTTTGGTACACATGTTTGGTGCCCGATATGGGGAAAACCCACAAATTTTTTGGATATTTACTTTCATTTTTAATGCTAACCCTTGTGCATGTTGAGTTGAAGGCAAAAACCTTAGGATTTTGAAAGATTTGATAATATCTCACAAATGGCTTGGAGTTTTGGTCTGATTTTTGTTTTGCAGGTTTGCAACATGGATCAAAGGTGTCTCAGGCTGAAAATCAAATTTTTCTGATCATTTTTCCTTGTGTTATGATTTTTTATTAATTTTTCATGAAAATTAATTTTTGGTCGCAAATTATCTTATGTTTCAAAAAAATTTACATTTTTGGAAAGGTCTCGGAATTATAAAGGGGGTTACTTGTTTTTATTTTTAATTTAGATGCAATTACATAGCTCAAATAGTCGATTTATAAAAAATGGTCTGGTTTGGTAAAATGGGTCTCTAGGGCACAAATTAAGGGATAATTCTGAAATTTTTACATTTTTGGAAAGCTCTCATATTTGTAATAGGGGTCTCTTCTTTGCATTTATATTTTTGGGGCTGAAATTATAGAGAAAAAATCAGATCTTGTTGGCTAGGTCAAAAGCAAAAAAAATAAAAATTGTGATGAGCTTGCACTTTATTTGCACATAGTTCAATGCATGATTGAGATTTCTTTAAAGTATTTGATATTTAATATATCCTAACAAGTGGTTTTTCAGGTTTATTGCTTTCATTTGCATATTTTTGTGCCCTAACTTGTGGTTTTGTAGGATTTGCTTGCCAAAAAAATTGCATTGCTAAGACAAATAACAATTGAGATTTTGGAAAATTGAGTTGAAGTATGTAACTAGATCTTGGCACTTTTATTAGATCTTGTGTGTCTTTTTTATCATTAGATCATTTTTCATTTGCACGTAGCTTAATTATTTTTCTTTTGGTAAATGAACATGTGATTGATGTACTTAGGAGACACTATGGAGTAGGAGACTATGCTCTTTTCCTTTTGGAAAATCAGAAATCTAGACCTCCATTAACTATCTTTTTTTACTTTCTTGCATTTACCTTTAGAGGGCCTGCCAAGAGAGAAATCTTTTACGAACGACCTGTTGGATCTTTTCCTTGCAGGACCAAACTTGAATCAAATGGTTGGGCTTGAATCATAGGTTAGGCACTCAAGCTTGACAAAAAAAACAATCTAATTAATGAGGATAGAGAGAAATCCTCCTTCTTCTTTGAGCTCCACATTCACTCAGGCGAGTATTGCCTTATCTACACACTCATGCCATCATTTTGGTGAATAAAAGGCCTGCAGAAAGATTAGTGTGGAATAGCCTTCAAACCCCTTCAGGTAACCTGTACCCCAATGAAGCCAATTCGTATACAAACAACCCTATTTGCACAGAATGAGTCTGAAGACTAGAGAGGAACTCCTACTACTACCACCAACATGAAAATGGTATTGATATTTAAAGATGTAGAAAATAGCCCAAACCATCAAACACTGAACTCAACTGAATGTACTATTCCTTGATCAGTGCCATTATCCATTGGGTAGACCTCACATACAAACAATGAAACATGAACCAACTATTGTCAAAGACTCATAGCCATAAATATAAACATCCCAGCCCATCCACTACTTATAAGATCCTTATGTAGACAACCAAGATGAATCTATGTCCCTTCTAAAGTAAATTTCACTTGATCCTAAATCAAGAACTAAAGACAAGAACATATGCAAAGGTAACCCTATGCAATGGATCAGAAAATCCAAAACTCACATGAATGACACCAAGGAGAGACTTGTAAACATGAAACAGTTATATTAAGTATGATGAGTCATGTACATGATCAAAGTAGGACAGAGATCAAACCACTTCAATAACCTGCAAAAGACTTCCAGAAATTCTATTCAACTTACATGCAATATGATAGAGTTTTCTATTTCCCTGGAACTGACAAAATTCAGAACCCTTAAACTATCAAAAACCTCCTACTTATACCACCAGTTGTCTTGGAATTCTCTAGGAGAATGCAACAAGCTTGGGACAGCTAGGGTTAGGGTTTCAACCACCCAACCTACTAGAAACAATCATGAATTTAATTCAGGGGCGGGAAACACATCCAATCTAGGAAAGAGGAAATCCTAAACTGATCCTTAATTATGAAAGTCTTCTTTGCAAGTACAAAGGATCATAAAACTAGGCTCAAAAGGAAACCCTACAACATGCCTTGAGCCACAACTACAACGTACATGCTCTGCAAACGATCACTAGACATCCTGGACCACACTGCAAACATCAAACCAATCACTTCTCACCAAACAGGGTCGTTTCTACATTGAATTCCATAAAAATGGTACCCTCTGTCGCTGGAAACTCTTAAAAATTCAAATTTGAACCTCAACAGTTATTTCTTTGGTGCCTGCAGAGAAACAACGACCAAAATTTAAACCTTTACCAACTTTAAAATGCAGTCGTCCGATCAATCTCCCCTCGCGGGCTTTATGACTTTCCTTAAAAGTGGTCCCAGTCAAACTTAGCGAATTGGCGACAAAGAACCTTTGCTAATTCATGAAACACTTTGCTCCTTCGCTAAATAATTTAGTGACTTCCCGACTATCATTCACCAAATCGCCAAACAAACTAGCGAATCACCTTTTTTATGTGCGAACGTGCGAACACATTGAATTTTGTCAGCACCGCCAGATCTTTATCCACTCTGCCAAACCTTAGACCCCACCTGGGTCCGCTTAATGCCACCTGTCACCATGCTATTCATTGTATCCACCTGGTCACTAACACAGGACCCACCTTAGAACTCCGCAACGGTGATATCTCAATAGTTGTCGCATGATCGCATAGCCCGAAGAAGGGCTATGCGAACATGCGACATGCTGCACCTACAACCCTTTACCACCTCACAACTCCGCATAACCGCCGCCACCACCTGGCAGTTAGTCGCATGATCGCATAGCCAGGAACAGGCTATGCGAACATGCGACAACTTGCAGACCTTTATCTTGACGCATAACCACCGCCGCTACCTGCCACAAAATGTTAGTCGCATGATCGCATAGCCTTGAAAAAGGCTATGCGAACATGTGACTTACCACCAACAATCACCACCACTACTGCCATGCTGACCAATCAGGAATGCCCACTCCACCACCTATTACCGGGCCCCAGAGACACGTGTTAACCGGTCGCATGATCGCATGTTAGAGAACTCTGACATGTGATCATGTGACAGCCAACCCCAGGCTACCACATTACCGCCTCTGACAGTGGGCCCACTGCAAACAAACCTGTCGGCATCCAATTGGACGGTGGGCGCATGATCGCATGGGGTGAGAATATTCCATGTGATCACACACCGACCGTAGATCTTAAATCTCTGACACCGGGCCCCGCTGAGAAAAACCACATCACCAATGCAGCCAACCAATGAGAAGAAGACACGTAGGTAAGACCCGACACATAGACCCACCCGGACCCACAACATGCCCACACAGGAAAATCTAACGGCTATCGCAAAAGCACGAAGGATAAACACCGTGCATCTTCACCATGTGAACCTGCGACAACCATCGATTATGTTTGAACTTTAACCACACCGGGCAACTGAGAAGAACTGGGACCCACGCGGATAGGTGGCAAGCACTCGCATGATCACATGTCAGAAAAGTCTGACATACGGCCATGTGACAACCAATCAGGAAGAGCCTGCAGACCTGGACCCACCATCCGTTGCACTTGCACAAATAGGAAATGCCCTCAAATAGGGCAGAAGTGCAAGGTCGAAAACACATAGGGTTTTCGATGAAAGAGGATCGAAAACACACAAAGTTTTCGGAACCAAAAGATAAGTGCACAAAAGTGGGAAGGCATAAGGTCGAAAATAATGAAGGTTTTCACACAGACCGAAAACATCATGGATTTGCAAAAACATTGTGGGTTTTTGACACTGTGGCAGATTCTAAAAATATTTTCCTACAGACCTTAGAATTTGAATATCTTTCTGGGTTTTGCAATTTAGCACGTGCAATTTGGACTGGAGCAAGGTGATACATTGAAGAGCATGGGGCTAAGGGCACACATCATGAAACACTATGGACTTTCATCACACATTAAAACTATGACCTGTAGGCATGGCAGGACAACATGACAAAACATTTGTAGGGAAAACGCCATTTTCATAGGATTTTTGCATTAACTGGAAAATGGACTAACACGACCCAAGTGGGGAACAAGCCAACCTAGCTACTCCATCCCACTATAATCAAAAGCTTCCTTCAATCCAAAGAGAGGGGAGACTTGGCTATTTTCTATTCCTAATGCTTCTTCATGTGTAGGGCCTAGTTGCCTCAATCTTGCTAAGCAAGACTACATTTGATTGGGTGCTTATAGGGCCATCAACAGTCTCAATCTTATTTACTACAAGGGGAATACGTTCATCTAGTATAGGGTCGAGAGGTTTGAATCCTACTTGCGAGACTATACTTTTTGGATGCTTGTAGGGATATAGGCCTTAATTTCTCTTGTGAAACTATAGGGGATAGTCATGAACGGAGTTTACTAAAAACCTTAAGTTAGAGGCTACCCTATTGACCAAAAGTATCATAATCTTTGTGCAAGGACCGATCCAAGAGGTTTCTCGGATCACCTCAAGATTACTCACCATCTGTATTTCTTTGGGATACCAAGTTGTGGGCAATAGTTTTGATACTAGCCTTGACCTTAGGTAGTTCTTTCTTGATGTGTTTTCGATTTGTGCTAGACCTGTGGAAATCTCTGTGAACATACACTTGACGTTATTGGAATATTGCAACCTATCTTTAGACTTCACAATTTCTTGTATCATGCAAGGTTGCTTTGTCCCTTGCTTGATTATTTGAAGACTACTCTATGCGTCACATTTTCCCCTGATCTTGAAGTTTAAATTTGCTATCAAAATTTAAGATTTGTTGTCCAAACTTCAAAGTTGTTGTCAACACTGGAAATTGTTATTCACCTGCAGTAGTGAGAAATATCGTACGACCTTTTATCCATGTTTAACTATTGTCTGGTTTTGCTGAGGTCTATTGTCTAGATTTTGATCTGAGTTGGTTTGGCCCAGATTTGCTCTTAGCTGGTTTAGGAATCTTATACTTGAATTTTTATGGTCTCTTGGTTTGAAACTAGTAGGTTTGGGACTATTTTTAGTTAAAAAGGATCACCTAGATACCTTGGTTATATTCTTGATTAGTAAAGGTGTCCACTTGTCTATCTCTTTGGCTATATTTATCTTTATCTTGACATTATCTTTTGACTCAAGTCACAAGTGTCGTACATAGGGATCTTAACCCACAACTTGGGCACTTCGTGATTAGTCATCTTAATCTTATTTTACTCTCTTTTACTATTTGACAAGTGAACACTTTTCTCTTCTAGAGTGGACATCAAGTTGTCTTGTGTCATCTTATTTGGCTCTTTACATTCTCTTTCATGCCTACTTATCAAAATGACCATATCATGAATCCAAACAATTTGACTAAAGAAGAAGAGATTCTTGCAGCATACTTTTCAAAGAAAATCAAATCTTTGAGATCTGAAATTCAAAAATTAAAGGAAGAAAAAGATACGTCTCCTAATCAACATTCTTGGAAATCAATTTATCCTTTACAATCACCTTCTCCAAGAAATTCCACATCCCACTTTAATAAAAAACCTATCTTTGATCGAGAACATCTTCCTAACAAACCTATCTTTGATCAAGAATCTCTTTATGAAAAACCTATCTTTGATCATAAATATTATCATGGAAGACCTATCTTTGACAAACCTATCTTTGATAAACCTATCTTTGACCGACCTATCTTTGATAAAGAAAATGAAGAACCGGAGAGAATCTTTACTCCTTTTGGAGAATTTTATGAATCATCATTGGAAAAACTCCTTGAAAACAATCTTATCACATTACCTTCAACTACTTCCAGTGGACTTTCATTCTTGACTACTTACTATGCGTATCGTCAGAATAATAAGCATAAAACTTTAGATTGCATGGAGTTGAAACACAAAATCCAAGATTTTATTGATGATTGCATAATTGGTGTTGATGATCCTAATGACTTACCTAATGAAGATACTACTCTCAAGCTTGATCAAAATCATGAACCTTTATCTAGTAATGGTTCTCATGCTACCTCTACCTTACCCATCATACATTCATCTCCTAAAGAAGCAAATCCCTCCAAAATTCTACCATCAAATAAAGAACTTAATATTTTTCACACTACCTATGCAAATCCTCAAGGGCTACGTCTAAAAGAAATCCAAGCTAATATGCATCTTTCTACAAGTCCCTTCCATGCTTCAAAGGTCATAGATCCCAAGATTCCTTGTGCTTCAACACCTATCATACCTATCCTTAATGTCCCTTCATCAACCCTTCATGAACTCCTCACACATATTCAAACCCCTACCTTGTCCTTAGAAGTGGTTCCATGTAAAGAGGATAATATGAAGTGTGAAGAAATAAATATCAATAAAGATCAAGATCAAGATACCCTCCATCCTTATCTAATGGTTGACCAAAGTATCGTATCCCAAGAATCTCATGATGATCCCCTCATATCCATTCACCTCTTCCAAGAAGATATCCCTCCACTTCCAATAACTTATCCATCTCCCAAGAAAGATCAAGATACTCCTTCCATCATCTCTAAAGAGCTTATTGAAAATAGAGAGAAAACCACTCTTCCTACATTATCCAAAGATCCTTTTCAAGATCAAAATATCCTAGCAACTCCTTGTCATAATCCTTCACAACTATCTTCAAAATCTCCCATCTTTCCTACTCCTCCGCATAAGAATAAATCCTCCCAACCTCTTGTTGCTCCTATCAAAGCCACTCATGAGCCTATTATTATAAATATGAATCTTATAGATCAAAGCCTTAGCCATACTGCTCACTCTATAGATGTTGATATCCCTATCCATTATCCATTTGCATCTTCCAAATCCATCCTTGGTCCTTATAACCCAAAGATGAAACCTTCACACCTTCCATCCTTATTAGGACCTTATATTCCTCCATCCACTATGCCTCTCACTCCTAGCTTACCTCAAGATCAACAAAGACATGCATACTTGAGAAACCATACATCCTTTCATCTAAACCCATCATATCAACCTCTTTCATCCACAATTCCCAAGTCTTTTGGAAGTAATTTGGATGTGCAATGTAAAAATCAGAAATACAAGAATCCACTTACATATGAAGATGACCATGTCCTATCTAATCGACATGTGGCTACAAAGAAAAAGGAAATTTCTAAGAAACCATGAGGGGCCTCTAAACAAAGAAGAAAATCAAAGAAAATATGGGTTCATAAATCCTTCATGGAAGAATTGCGATCAAAAGCATCTAAACATAAAGAAAAATCAAAAGCTATGTGGATTCCCAAATATCTCTTAAAAGGTTTGGATATAAAAGAAAATTCAAAGTTGACATTCAAGCTTCCAAATACTTCCACTCTGTATCCATCCAAACATCTTCAATCCTCTCCTTCATCCATTTTGGGTCTTTGTGTCCCAAAACCCACATCACATCCTATATCAAAATCTCAAGCTATCCAATCCATTTTCCCTCCAACTATTCACTACCCCTCAAGGAGTGTTTCAATGTTGATCTTTCCATCATCTCCACATACTACTACACCATCCTTATCTACTATCCTACACCTACTTATTGTCCTCTCATTCATTATCCTTCCATTTCCCTTATTCCATCTTACACATAAATCCTTAGCCATCATCTACCTTATCCTCCATACCTTTTCCTATCATTACCTTATCAGCATCTTTGAGTGTATCTCTTAGCGGCCTTGGCCTATCATAGCATATCTTTCCAAAGGAGCATTATCCAAAGAGGATTAGGCTTGACTTCCTCCAAAATTAAAAAAAGTTGAAAAATGAAAAATACAAAAAAATCAAAAAATAGAAGAAAGTGCCTTGGTGAAAACTTGGAAATAGACACCTTGGTAACAAAAGTAAAGAGAAATAAATTTTTCCTATGGTGAAAACCACTACTTGTGGCACCTTGGACAAGTACCATGATGAAAACCTAACAAACAGGTGGCATGCGTAGTTCCTCTATATTGCACTCTACACTTGGGGCAAGATGCATCTTTCTAGCTATTTTATGTGCACCCATACTTCCTCTTTCGCCTTTGATCTTGACAAGGTTGAACTACCCATGAGCATCATATATCTTTCCATCTGATATCCTTTCCATCATATTACTCACTTTCTTCCATCCATACTACCCTCATCATGATCTTTCTTATCTATAATTTTCCATCATTATTTCTAAGAATTCTTTTCTGTTATCCCAAACCATTCAATCATAATCTCCATCATCCTGTATCCTGATTGTGCTATCCTATCACTATCATATCCAATTGACCCCTTGGTCTTGATCAAAATGAATAACAATATATATATATATATATAGAGAGAGAGAGATAGAGAGAGAGAGAGAGTCTCTTGACATGTCCACTTTTTGGACCACATGCTTTCATTACATTAGGTTATTATCCTATATGCTACCCAACGCCGCTTCATGAGCTTACATTGCTATATTTTCTCTTTCCCTAGCTTGGGTACTCTTGACAAGACTATCCTTGAGGTTGCATTCACCTGCCTTATCCATCATTATCTTTTCTCTTCCTCCGTCAGCTTGCTAATTCATCCATCATGCCATATACCTTGCTAGACATTGGGGGAAAACCAATGTGATCTTTCTTGAGAACTGGTAATCTCTAAAAAAATAAAAATTGAAAAATGTTCCTAAAAAAATTCTTTAAAAAGATCATATAAATCTGTCAAAAAATTATAAAAATCATATAATGCCCTAAAAAAATCATTATCTTGGTAAAACATTGAAGTAGATGCTACTTTTAACCTATGCACTTATATCTATCAGTTTGTTGCTTTGCACTCTAAATCCCTTTGACTTCTATATCCAATCTCCTTGATTGGAGATTGATCTTTGTTTAGGGCTAGGGGGCATGAACTATATTCTCCTTTCTTGTGCGATGGTGTTTTCCTAGTAACTCACATCAATGTTTCTCAACACTACCCCAAATAGTGTTTCTAAACACTTCCTTTGACATTGAGTATTTCTGAACACTTATCAGATATGATACCTTGAGTGAATTCTTTATGAGCATTCTACGATTGTGCAATATTTCTCACCTACAGGAATGAGTCCTAGCAAGTCATTGATTATCTTTATCTTTTTTACACTGTGCTTAAATTAAAATGACTGAGTTGTGTTTAATGATATTTTCTTTGTATGTTGTCTCTTATTAAATATTTTCACTGATGTTCCCTCCTTGGTTTCTCCATGATGTTGCGACTAGAGGACTAGGGGCATGGAGCATATTTTCTTTGATTTCTACTTGTGGTGTGATTCCAATGATCTTAAGTTGTCTAATAAATTGGGTGTCTGTGATAAGACCTCCATCGTGATTGGAATGCCACACATTACTCAACCTTCTTTATTCATACACTTAGGTGAGGTTGGAATTATCTCCTTGATTATTACATTGTGTTTGCTTACGCAAAAACCATTCAGGTCATCAAGGACTTTTATGCCTTGATGCTTATGGTTACTTGCAACATTAATTTGGAAACGTATTTAGGTCATCTTGGCCCTTATGCCTCGGTGCTTACATATGTTTCCTACATTATATCCGGTATAGATCATATTCATATCTTCATAGCTGCGCTTGCACTAGTGACAATTGTATGATCTTGTGACGTCTCTTAATAAGGCTCGATGATTAAAAAAAAAAAAAAAAGACCTATTTATTGACTCTTTCAAGTTGCACTTTGCATTTTCATAATAGTTTGCATTTTCAGAGTTCATTCTAGTTTGCATATGAGTTAGGAGAGGGTCTCCTTCATCATTATTGGACAACTTTGGTCATCCTTTTTCAGCATCTTCAATTCATTTTCAAGATCAAAACTGAAATTCCAAAGTTTATTTTGTTTCTCTTTTGAGGCTTATCTTTTCATCCTTTAAGGCAAATATTGTTCAAAGTTTCTCTATAATCACTTTCTTTGACCTAATGCTAATGATATACCTTCTTGGTCAATCTTATTCAAACTGGGGCAAAATTTTCATCGCTTGGTAGTCAAACTTGGTCTTACGTGCTTATCAATCATCTTGAACCTTATCTTATCCTAATTTGATCAAATCTATCTCATTTCTGCATCTCCTCTACCTCATTTCTCTTTCGAACCCGAGGGGGCAGGAATAATCTATCTTTCAAAGCTACAAATTGATTATGTTATCTTATTGTCTTGTCTTTCAATCTCTATTTCAATGTTCAGTTTCGCTTCAACTGTACATTGGAATTTTTCTATCTTTGCTAGTTCTCGTTCGATCAAGTTTGGGATTAGTTTCCTCTTTGTGCTTTGTTCGATCAAGTTTGGAGTCAGATCTTTATCAAGTATCTTTTTATCTTTGCTAGTTCTCATTTGATCAAGTTCGGGATTAGTTGTCTTTCTGTGCTTCATTCGATCAAGTTCAGAATAAGAGCTCCATCAGTTACCTTGACATCATCATTCTTTGACTCAATGTACTCCCAGATCGCTCACACATTAGTGAAAGAGGGGCAAATGTAATCACTCAAAAATGGTCTAGTAAACTTTGAGTCTCACTCTAACATTAAACATTATAATTTAAAAACTAGACTACATCTTGTGCTTAATCAATTTTGCATATTTATTTAATCTCTTATTTCTTGATCAAATCATCATTTTATCATTTATTTGATTATATCTTAAAGTTTGACCACTTTATCCTAAGCTTTATTTAATTAAGAGAACATGCTCCCTTTTAATTAAATAAAAAATCTTTTAATTAAATAATAAAATCACTTTATACTAAGCCACATTTAATTAAAAGAGCAAGTCCACTTTTAATTAAATAATAGAAATCATTTTGCTAAAAATAATAAATATATAATAAAATAAAAAATAAAATAAAAGTGCACTTTCCAATGAGATGGAATCTTTTGACTTTTGAAAAATGTTTTTGCCTCTTTATCTCAACCACTTATTATTTTGCCTCTTAATCATGTCCATTGATTTTGCCTCTTGAAAATCTTGAGCACATGGATCAACCAAGATTTAATCTCCACCATTGCTCATTTCTTTTTGCCTCTTAATCTTAATCGTCCGTTCATTTCTAAATTATTTAAAAGGAGACTCTCTCCTCATTCTTGAGATATCCATCTCTTGCATTATCTCATCTCTTGCATCATCATCCACATAGCATTCTTAGCTTCTTGAGATCTTGAGATTTTATTGCAGGTTCTTGGAGTCTTGGCATCTTGCAATCTTGGAGTCTGGGCATCTTGCAATCTTGGCATCTTAGCATCTTGGAATCTTGGAGTCTTGGCATCTTGCTATCTTGGAGCTATGGCATTCTTAGATCTTTCATATTGAAGCATTGCATCATCATTGTCATTTTCTTTCTTGCATCTAGCTTAGATCTACTTTTCTTGCATTCTTGCATATCATTTTAGATCTACTATCATTTTATCTTAGATCTTGCATCTCATATTAGATCTACTTTCATTTTAGCTTAGATCTTGCATTTCATCTTAGATCTACTTTGCATTATCATTTGAATCTTCCATTTCATGGTGCACCTTGCAAGAGTCTTTCTTTAAGGTTCATTTGAGAGCCACCATTCATAATATCTACATGGTTCTTGCACATCATGGATAGGAAGCTATAAGTCACTTCTTGAGATCTCCTTCTTCATGGATTCTCTCAAGTGTAATGGTTTATAGAATTGACCTCACAAGAAGATGATTGATGATCTCAAGAATGTCTAGCAAGGTATAGGACATGTTTATATGATCTCTTTCATATATCATCTCTTGCATTATCTCATCTCTTGCATTAGCCCATCCTCATAGCATTCTTAGATTCTTGAGATCTTGAAATTTTATTGTGGGTTCTTGGAGTCATGGCATCTTAGCATCTTGGACTCTTGCCATGTTGCAATCGGGGATAACTTTAAGGAACCCCCCCCTCCCGAAAAGTATAAAATTGTGGCGAATCATATGTGTTTTGGAGAGAAAATTTTTAATAGTGATGGCGAATTATCTATCAAAATATGGATATTTTGTGGTGAATTTTTTAATAGTGTACACAATTTTTATTAAAAAATGGCGACTATAATTTTTTTTTAATACAATTATTAATATTGATGGCGAATTATGTGTCAAAATATGGATATTGGTTGGCGAATATTTAAATAATGGATACCATTTTTATAAAAATATGGTGAAACTATTTTTCAAATATTTGAATTAATATATTTGTCATGGCGAATGGTTTTCAAATATTTATAGTTGGTATGGCGATTGAATAATTCCAAAGAGATTTTTCACTAAAGGAGTTAACGCACCCAATTCCCTCTAAAAGAAACATTCCACTATTCATCTCTCTTAATCTAATGGTTGTGATTTGATGTTGAAGTTGCATCGGGTCCCACTCCCATCACTATGACACATGACACACATCCGTTGGATTTACAACATATCAACGACCAAAGGTGAATTTCGGGCCTATTGTTGGTCTTCATGATATTTATGAAAAAATCTTAGCGGAATCATGACACGTCCACGTGTCATGAATCCACTGAGATTTTTCCGTAAATATTATGAAGACCAACAATAGGCCAGAAATTCACCTTACATGTCATACCACATGTCATGATTAATTAATGGCGATGAGTAGATGAGTCATGACATCAGTTAAAGTAATGTGAATTAATGGTTTCTTTGATGGCGCCTTTCAATTTTCACTGACAGATATGTGTGACATCATATAAATAATAACTATTCAGTACCTCGATTGATTAATTCCTTAAAGTTAATGCTTGAATGAAAACATCATATCATATAAGGACATTATTTTATGATCGTTCGATGATCTTAAATCAATGGTAAAGCTTCATTTCCTACCGCCATTTTGCAAGTAACGTACTTTGCTTCTTGTTTATGCCGAGTGGGTACAGGTTTTATGGTTCTTTTATAATAAAGAATTATTATGTCCACCTGTGTGGCACGAGCCTTTCAGCCTTCATTATTCCCAAGATAGAAAATGTCTTATCATAAGTGTTGTTTCCAATTTCACCCAGTGTTGCATTAAATATGAAAGATTTGGAGATTTTTGGACAGTTAGCATTTATCTTGTGATTTAATTAGATCTTTAGGGGAATGATTTACAATCAGGAGTTATAAATAGATCAATCTATGCTTGTTAATTTATGATTATGAAAGCATATTTGTGAGAATAGTCTATGAATGGACACTCCAATTCATTTGAGATGCACTACCTTGGAGGACCAGAAGGCCTTTTTGGGCCTGGTCACAGACCCAATCCTAGCATCTATTACTACGGAGTTTAGAGCCTTCACCAAGGAGGCTATAAGAATGGTGCTCGGACGTGAATTTCTAGAGAGCGAGAATAGGTATAGAGTCACCAACAGACATTTTGTCTCGATTCTTGGCTTCTTTGTTAGACCTAGGGGGGAAAAGGTGGATATGATTATGCTTCTGAGGAAAGTTTTCAAAGAAGAGTACCTCAGTGATGATGTGCATGTTGTCGTATTTTCTGAAATTGGGGTTGGAATTCCTTGGGCAAATGATTTGTCTAAGATTCTAGAACCAGGAGTTGTTCCTAGGAAATCATTCCTACTGAACCTTGATGCTGAGTAGCTCAACCATCATCGGAAGTGGGCAAAGATTGGGAGGGATTTCCTCTGAAAGTGGTACCTACTGGATGAACCCAGGGACTATCAATGGCTAGATGAATTCTTCAAGATTCTCCTCTCTTCAAACTTCTACACAGAAGGAAGGGAGCCTTAGTCGGATAGTCCCTGAGTCTATGACTCTCTAGTCCCTCTACTCTCTACTCTCTAGTCCCTCGGCCTCTACTGTGTCTCCCTCTGGTGGTAGTAGCTTACTAGAGTTTTTGAAATGATATAAATTGTAAATTGTTGAAAAATATAATATGAAAATATTTTAAGAAATTCGAAGTGCTACTGCTTTTCTTTCTTTTTTTTTTATAATAATCATTAATAGATATTGTCTTATATAATATAAAAAATTTGCGTTGCGCTTTTGTTTCATGTAATATTTTAATGTTTCCAAACTTTATCATTTAATGGTGACTGGTTCAATTTTCGTGGATAAGCTATTCTAAGTGAATATAGTTAATGATTAATATTCATTATTGTGTATTGTTATACACTAATTTTGCACCCTTGTTACAAGCTCTCTTGGTCTTGATAACCTAGTATAACATGGGAATCATCTCCAGGTTGTGGGACCTCTGCTAACTGAGATGAGACCTCTAGATTCTAGGCTGGTTCCTCTTGGATAATCACCTTAATTTTCTCTTTGATAGGAAAGTAAATTCTTGAGGGGAAAAGGGATAGAAGGAATGCATGAAAGGGAAATGACTGAAAGCAAACTATCCTACTAGGTGATACACCAAAAAGATGGTATGAATTACAGTATGGAGGATGAAATCAATGCACAAACTTAGGTCTAGGAGATCACAACTCACTGAATAGGCTTCCATCAATATTTCATAGAAGGGTCTGCAATAGAAAGAGGCTATTCAGGGAAAGAAAAAAATTTCACAAACAATAGCATTCCTAAGAAATTAGACACAATCTATAACCTGCAAACAAACATTCACCTCTGCAACTAGGTATAGGAATGAGACAGATTGTCATGGGGTTGAAGTATACCCACAAGATCATTCAAATCAAATCATCCACAGGAATACACATGAATTGCAAAAAGAAAGAGGGATCAGGAACCCTAAGCTATCACTGAAAAACATACATATACTCAATTCATTAAGAGAAAATTCAGACAAGAAGGCATAGGGACAAAAAGAATGTCACAAAATACCTTTGCAATATCTAAACATCAATGAAAGGTTACAAACTGCAGAAAGCCATAGGGCAGAAAGAATGCCATGGATAACTCCTCAGAAAGACAATCTCTCATTTACAATTGTAAACTTTGAGCTCTAAAAGCTCCGAAAAAACTAATATATACATCTCCTTGATTGCACACAGGTAGGAGCAAAACCTAATTAGGGTTACAAATTTTCATGATAAAAAACCCTAATTCTGTCAATTCTGATCATAAATGTCTATGGAAATATCTCAACTGATCAGACATCATGTTTGTGTGTCCGTCCCTGTACTGTATCTACCTACGGACAAGCCGCCTTGATCCATCTACTTCTCTGCAATTCGGCTTGCCATAACTATTCAAATCTAGTACTCCATATATTTGAATTAAAAAAATGATTAAACGGTCATAGGTGGTGCCAAACTTCATCCATCAACGGCTGAAATTTGAATATGATCTATTCTTTAAAATGTAGTCGTCAGATCTCTTCATTTTACCGGGCACTGCTTATGTTTCTTAACCTTAACCCCTGCATTTTAACCTCGGGCCCCTTTTCCCCTTTGGTTGTTGAATCTCCTGACCTTTTCACTAACTCCAGCTTTGTCTAACGATCACACGACAAGCATTGATCTTAACTTGATCTGACGGTAGTCACTGAGTCGAGAGAAGTCTTCAACATATTCCTTCTCATTAAGCGATTCCTCGACTGAAGAGAAATCTCATAGTCGCTGAATGGAAAAGAATATTCTCTCTTATATTGAGCGATCACCCGATTGAACCTACAAACCTAGGCCCATCCAGCCACTTGTCATCATACCATTGGTCTTTGAAATGAGCACGTCCACAATATCTGGCAAGCAGACCCACGACATCCTTAACCTTTCATCGAATGGTTGTCACTATATCGCAGCCTTAAACTTCATGCATCTTACTCGAGCAGTATAATGACAATCGTAGATTCTGACTAAGCTTTAACTTGCCTCAGAGCCGAGACCACTAGAAATAAGATAACCACTCGCGAGATCGCTGGATGTTAAGAACTTAACCGCTAGGAATAGGAAACCTCGCAGACACATAGTCACTTAGTCGCTGAATAATGTCTTAACTGCCTCAAAAACTGGAGACCTAGCGGCTGCATCTTTGAAAAAAATTGGGCCCACCTTGCCATGTGTCACTATGTTATTTGCCTTCGACTACCCCCTCAGCTTTGACAACTGCCAACTATTCAACTTTAACTCAATTCTCTTTTGACCAGGGTATATCTGGTGAACGACTGACTGAAGAAACTCAAAGTAGTGTGAACCTTTGCTAACCCTGGATTAACTCTTGTGACCTCCTGACTAAGGGTTTTTTAACTCATATTTAACCTCTGCCTTTAATCAAGCGATCACACGACTGTGCCTTTGATCTCCAAGTCGCCTAATCATTTGGAACACTCCCTTTTGTGTTAAGCGATCACCTGACTAAAGCCTTCTCACAATCACAGAATGGATTGGAATATTCGGTCCAGACTTTACGAACATGAGACTAAGCCTCAGTCACTGAATCGTTGAAATATTTTAACCTCTCCCAAGACCTGACCGCCAACCATCTAGAGATTACGCGACTGAAGAAAACTAAACCGCCCGCCAGGTCGCCGAAGGTTAAGGACTTGATTACTAGGAATAAAAGATCTTGCGACCAATTAATCACTCAATCACTGAATGAAAAGAGAATATGCTTTCCGACTGGGAGATCTCATGAACAAAGGAGATCGTGGGGTCAGGAGATAAAAAGGAATATTCTGCTGGGTCTTAGAGATCTTACGACTAGCCTTAGCATGGAAAAGCGCACATGGGAAATGTAGAGACTTAAGTGGCCAAAAAAGTAACAGCGAAATAGAATAGGCCATAGGGCTTTTAGGGTTTTTTTGGCACCAACGGTCATATTTTCAAATTAAAAGGCTTTCAGACTAGGGAGTTAAATAATTGCAGAGACCAGAGGAAAAGATGCAAGCCTATAAAAATTCTCAAGGTACTCAATAGGGTTTAAAAAAAAATGCAAACCTCTGGATGGAGTCCAGCCTATGGCCAAAATTGAATAAATAGGAAATTTTGGGCAACATGTATTAAATTATTAATATTTAAAATCGTGACAATCGTTGGATTCCAAGAGATGAACGGTTGGAGTTGTATTTCGGAAGTACTATTGGTTTCAAAAAGCATTTCTGAAAACTTGCTCTAGAAACGTGACACGTTGATGTGTAATTCGATGAAAAGATTATGTGGTATGTTTTACAAAGATTACGTTACATGTTGTATGTTTTAGAAATTTTACGTTACCATTATAGTAATAAGTATAATTATATACCGTTACAATTTACATTTAACGAAAGCTTTTCAACATTACTCTTAGTAGCAAAGCTAAAAAGAACTGTTGAACCGTCGCAGAAGATTTCAAGATTGTAATTTGTGAGAGCCTTAGAGTTAGTCGTTGTAACTTCTATATATCCAGATTTCAAAGTTTAATTTCGGGTAAGATATCTAGCTTGATGCATCCCGATTTTGTAATGTCAAAAATTTAGTTTAAGTTGATTTTGAAATTACAATTTACAATTGGGGTTTTCTTAAATTGGGGTTTTATGTGATTTCATTAGTAAATATATGTGTTGTTTCATTCTTCGGAAGAACAATGAGGAAAGTGAAAACTCAAGGCCAAGGGCAAGCAAATGGGAAAACTTTAATAGACTACAGAAAACTAGTAGAAATCCCTAGTTTCACTGATGAGTATCACGATGTTTATGATCCTGTTATTGACAGTGAAAGGAGACTTATAGCAATTAAATATGCATTGTGCAGTAAGGCAACTGGGCTAAAGAGGCCTAATTTTATAAAATTTAACCCAGCAGTAGCTGGAAAAACTAATAAAGTTGCTTCATGGGATGTTGGTTTGGGTTACATGTTGTTACCTGAAGTTTTCCCTTGCCCAGAAATTGTCTTGATTTGTGTAGAAAATTATGATGAAGAAAGAAAAGCAATTGTGAATAAAAATAATCAGGAAGAACTTTTATCAATAATCGAGAAAGAATTTCTCAGTTTGCTAGTCCTGGGGTTTGACCGACAAAACTTTAATGTCCATATTGGCCTAGGATTGTTGGTAGAGCAATATGAGGCAGTCCCACCACACACAAAAGATTCATTTATAAAGGGTCTAATAACTGCGAATGAAAAGGGTTCATTGGGTGAGAACCACAAGCCTCCTTATGCTTTTAACATTTTTGTGCCATGGGTTCAAGATACTATATCCTCACTATCATTTTGACTAGGACTAGAAAACAATAGGGAAGTGGGTGCCAGCATTCTTCAATTCATTTGGGATATCCATTGTGTCAATGAACCAATAAGATATAATTTTGTTGGACACATGGTTCAATCGATGCAAGAACAATTAGCATTGATTAAAACGGGCAATTCTAAGACATTTAGGTTCACAACCTACTTGTGTTACCTTCTGCTAGCCAAGCATGCTGCAATATTAATGAGCAATGACAACAAGCTTGAAATTCAGAGGGGGACACCGACAGGTACTCCAAGTCCAATATATAACTGGACACCTCAGATAAGAATGTATGATAGTAGAATTAATTATAGTAATTTTGTAGACTTCTTTTTGGCACCATTGTACAAAAAAATAACAAGCACTCCAATGCCCAGATTGTCTGCTTCATGTAGGGATTGCATCCAACTTGGAAGCACAATTCAATTGGCTGACTGGTACTTAATGGAAGAATACACTATAATAAGGTTTTATGGGTCAGAACTGCAACCCCACAAACTTCCAATGCATGTGATAGATAGGGTGTTTGCAGTAGAATATGTAGTACAACTAGAGAGCATAGATAGACTCTTCGCTGGCCAATTGAAGAAGAGCATATTCCCTTCCTTACCTTTCTCAATTGGAGGGTTAACATTTGAGAGAAAGGCATTCAAAGTGGCAAAAAAAAATTTAGATATTTTTCAATTTGATTTAGAGTGGTACTGGAAGTATGATCCACTCAACGTCATTCAAACAATGCTTGTTGCTAATAAGAACTCTGCAAACTTATTTCAACATGAAAGTAAACCATTGCTAGAGAAGTTGAAAAACAAGGATAGTTGGGATGACATTAGAAAAGAGTTGGAGAAAGTTTCCGATGAGGAAAAAATTTCAGTTGAATAGTTGTCATCACAAATTATGACAACAATAAACCAAGGCATTGTACAGCCAAGGATGTCCTACAATTTCTATGAAAAATTTGCTCAACCATCAAACAAAAAAATACCAAAGAGCTTAGCAAAAGCTTGTAAGGATAGAAAATGGACTAGAACGAAAATAGATGATTTTTGAAGTATGAGAAAGGATCTTGGTGAACCAAAGACCAGTGAAGATCTGAATGAAATAGACGAGGATATAGAGTTTAGAAAATTGTGGAATTTGGAGCATCCTAACATGGCATACAACACTGAGGATGAATATCCAAACATTGAGGATGATAATCCACCAATTTCATTTACTCCAGGGACTGGGAGTCAGATTGGAACCAGCAAGGAACGACATAAAGCATATAGCAAAGGGGCAATCATTGTGGAAAAAATGGGTTATAAAGGTGGTGGTTTGGGTCCCATAGGAGAAGGTGTCTGGAATACAATTGAGACAAAAAAAAGTGCTTATGATCGTGGTGCAGGCCTTGGGTCTGCTAGTGTCACTGGTGCTAGTGGGACTGGCCAACTTATACAACAAGTTCCCTCTCTAAAGAGGGAACTTTCTAGTACACAGAATCTCATAGAAGAAGATAGTGTTAAGAAGCAAAAGCTTTCTGGTTCCAGAACACTGACAATAATGACATTCGATCCTAAAGAACTGTTTGCAGTTTTAGGTTTAGCAAAACCTTCTAGAAGTTTAAATCCTCAAAGAGCATTAGTTATATCAACGGGCATTGCAAGCTCTGCCTCTGGATCACCTTTCAAACATTCAAATCCTTCTGCAACACCAAATTTTCATTTCAAATATTTCTATAATAAATTTGCAGAAACAAGAACCAAGAATAAGGAAATAAAGAAGACATTGCAGACTCGTGCCCTTAATGCATCTGTACAGGAACAACCTGCATCCAACAGGGTTATACCAACATATGACCCAAAAAGAGACATGATGGAGTTCATGGTTGTTATTCCACCACAAAAAGATGGAAACCCACCAGAGAGTCAGATAGATCAATTTGAATTTCAAGTTAGCACTCTCGAAATGGATTTTTCCAAAGTTAAAAATGTGGACAAAATCAATGTGTCAAAGTCTACAAACCAAGTGGTCTACAGTGCACTGCTAAAGGTGGAAAGAGAGAAAACCAAGCTCGAGAAAAATATAGAAAAGTTACAGGGAGACATTGGCAATGAAAAAGCAAAGAGGAAAGCTTCAGAGAATAGTTTGAAAGAATTACAGAAAAAGATTAAAAAATCAACCTCTACATCAGTAGATACAGAGTAGGAATAGGAGCAGGCAGAGGCAGAGGTAGAGCTAAAGGCACTAAGGGGAAAATTGGCAGAAAATAGTAAAAAACTAGAGGAAAAAAGAGTCACTAAAAAAGTTAGTTAAAACCGTGGAGAGTAATGCTGCCTCCAACCGGGAATTGCAAAAGCAATTGGAGTCTCAGGTGGATAAAGCAAATCATTGGGAACACAAAGCAGTGGAAGAGAGGGAGAATTTTGAAAAAATGGCAAAAGAACTAAAGAAAGCCAATAATACAATTCAAACTTTAGCAAATACTAGTAATAATTTAGTGAAGATTGCAAAAGAACACATTTGGAGTCAAATATTGGTGATGTGTAATAGCTTCTATGAGTGGTTTGAAATGCTTCAAAGTATGAGAGTATGTTATTTGAAGCTCCATAAGAACATTGAACAAAACATGGATGTTGTTAAGAAAGAAAAGGAAGCAAAAGATATTATGCAACAACTCTACAGTAAGAGTGATAGTTATCTATCAAACAAGGGAATTAGCAACCGCCTTGATGCCTCAGTAAAGGTATCAAGTATCATTCGAAAATGTGAGAAGCTAAGGGAAGCACAGGAATTGGATGACAAAGCTAAGCAAAAGATCACAAAGATGGAACAAAGGAAAGCGAATATGGAAAGTCTTGGTTTGCCTAAGGGATTTGACGCAAATAACTTCATTGGAAGAGAAAATTACAAAATAAGGTTGCAGGACAAAATAAATATTGATTTACGCTTTCTTCCTACAAACATATCTCCTGATACATTCATGGATTTCATCAAACCAGTGAGAACTTTGAATGGAGTTTTAGAAGCAATAGTGATGTCAAGTCACACTTCCAAATATGAATTGCTAATGAAGTTGCAGGAGTGTGACTATATTATGAACCAAATTGTTCTGCCATCAGAGGATGTTTGGACTGGCCTACAAAGATTGCTCTGAATTTTGAACTACTGTAAATTGTAATATATTGCAAATGAATACAAAACAAATTGTACTCTATCTAATTTTCATGTTTTCCAATTCAATGTATGTTGAATTACTCTATTTTATTCAGTTATTCTTAGTTGATTTACTCTGTTATCTGCTATTGGAATACAAAATTTCATTCAGGAATTTCAAATTCAAATATGAACGATCATTGATGATACGATACAAAGTTACAAACTACACTCTACAGTAATAATACTCTTTGTTCTCAAATTTTAATGATGAAACATAATACATTCTTGCTTTTCTAAAATGAACATTGAATGATAGGATATAGTAGTTAATAAGTTCAAAAAATACCTATTGATTGCTACTCTTAATTTAGCAGAAATTTCCTAAATTTGCCAATTCATCTATGCGTCGTCATCATCATCCAATTCTGGTATTCCAATTTCTTCATTGTTCTCTTCATTTTCGTTTGTGCCTTCTTCACTCTGACCTCCGCTTCTCTGACTCCCATCGCCACATGTACTTGTCCCACTTGGAGTCGCTGTCAGAGATTGGTTAATGGTGTTGCCCAACCCTCTTCTTTTGCATCTTTTCTTCCAGATTTCCATTGCTTTTTGATAAGGAAAAGTATTGACATCATACCTAGATGTGCAGACCCTCAAGCATGTTTCCAAATTATTGTCTATTTTGTTTCTTAGCTTTGATTTTAGGAAGCCCAAAGCACTAAAAACTCTCTCATCCTCCACTGAACCCAACATTATGGTCTGACATAGATCAGCAAGCTTGAAGAACTCTAAAATTTCTTCACGCAACATTGTGCTATGTTTTAGTTTTGTCCAAAGCCTTATTACTGAGCCTCTTCATGTGGGTTATGCATTACTTGATATTGATGTCTCATAGTCTTTGCAAAAGTGCCTGATTGTTGTCTAAGAAGACCCTCATCTAAAATTCCATTGATAGTCACTCCATTGAATTCTACAGATTTGCAAAATTCCTTTATCAAAGTCATCAACCTATTACGATAATCTTCCTTAGAGTTTAAGCGCCAATATTGAGGAAACATAATTGCCATGGCCTCAAGGAGTTGTTCATATGGGAATCAAGATCTTATTTCAGAGGAAACTTTATAGGCTATGTCCCTTGCATTACCTGCTATAGACTCGACGATCTTGGTACTCTTCCCTTGTAACTCTTGTAGCTCACTTCTTTGGGGCACTGTAGTACATTGGTATCTGAAATCCCCTTACACAAACACATAAATCCCTATTGTCAACGATCTTTAAATAATTATCAGGATTGTCCAAATATGTTAGTTTCTGCCAGTGATTAAATCTTTCATCGGATAAATTTAGGTCATTTCAAAAGAGACTATCGAGGGCTTGGCATGAGATTTTATGCAAGTGAGCATATTCTGCAATATACATGGCTCTTTGCTGAGCTTTTTTCATAATGAACATCATTTCTTCTAGCATGGGAAGAAGAGATGCTAAAGTCAAAAGTGTCTCTATATTGCTTAACCTCTGAAGCAGGTCACCACATCTCTGATTTTTTGCATTGTCCCAATTTTCATACATCAGTCCAATCAAAGATTGATATTCAAAAAAAAATTGATGCACTGGTCCATCCAAAGAGATCCATCTAGTATCAACATCTTTAAGAAGTTTGTTTCTTGACACAGGGGCAGGGTAGATACAAGCAGAATCAGTAGAATTGAGTCCACTTGAATCCAAAAATAAGCCATGCTCAGAGTTACACAACGGAAGCAATATAATATCACATGAAAGAAATGGAAACACAATGGATATGAGACAATCAACTGGTAGCAACAACAGAGAATTATATTATTTCTTTCAACATGCCCGGCTGTGAGGCCTTTCGAGTTTCGGCCTTATACAATGAGAATTATGAAATTAGAATCATAGCTTGCATCCTATCTTTGTCTCCAATGATATATCTTGATAATCCTTCCTAGATCTCACTCCTCATCCCTACTAGATCAATCTAGACTCCTTATATAGCCAGCTAAGCCACAAGTCGGCCAGTCAAGCATTTAATTACAATATAGGTCCAGTCTCAAGATTTAAACCAAAACTAATGCTAGAATGAATATAAATTGATGCGCCTTTGGATTTAGGTCCTTAAATGACCCAAGAACATGCCTTTAAGGTTGCAAGGTCCCATTTGATCACACGGAACATCGCAAGAAGAAACACCACACGTTTCACCCGAAAACTGGCAGAAAATAGGTCCCAGGGAAAAATGGGCATAACTTTTTACTCATAATGAATTAGGGCTTTCGCTCTTGGGAAATGATATTATTTTAGGTCCTCTTAAATTCCTCAAGAGCACAAAGGCTGATTCCTTATGGATCAAGATCGCCACTATGAACAATCAGCACCAAAACTGCAAGAAAACGCAGTTCCGACGGCAAGGAAAACAGTTGTAACTTTGAAACAGTCCATCCAAACTTTATGTGCTCATAGGAGAAGGTTCCCAAATAGGTCTTCAACATCATGTAAGCTTCACACACCATGAACCCAACAAATACAACAATTATAAAGAAAACAATAGCAAATAGGTACAGAAATTAGGAAATGTTTTTGGTTGATGCAAGATTGCTCAATGACCCAAGATGCTCTTGCATCATTTCCATTGGTAATTCCATCAACAAACTACTAAAATTCCCTAAAATGTTTGGTACTTCGACAAAAATATGAGTACAACTCTCTTACTAAATCTTCAACCTTGTTTACTAAAGGAAACTTCTTCACAACTCTAAAAGCAAGATTCATCCTATGGGCCATACAATGAATGCCAACAACGTATGGTGAACAAGAAGCCTGCATCTTTGTGCAAAGACCATTCCTTTGACCTTGCATTACTGAAGCTCCATCCACTCCAACACAGATCAACTTCTTCGTTATTGTCAATTCATCCATACGTCCATATTCCATTAATTGGTTCTTTACTAATTGAAATAAAGTTTCTGATGTCACATTGTCCCTCAATTTTGCAATAGTTAGTAGATGTGGTTAGCAGGCATTATTCTGTATAGTATAAACATGCATACATACCCATGACATATTATATATTTCTGTAACTTCGTCTAAGGACAATACAATAAAAGTTGACTCTTTTATTTTTCTCTGTACATCCTCTATTTCAACCTAGGCAATACAACTTGCCAATTCCCATCCACTGTTTATTGACCAATGAGTGACAAGATAGTTAGGAACTTTCAGAAAGTGTAACAAACCACTCATTTCTGGATAGTCTGTCATTGGACACCCTCTACTCAAAATATGGAAAACATTACTTAATTGAATAGTTTTTTCGCGTTCTTCTACTTCACTTGCTTTTGCAAAAATAGCATTAATAGAACCTTGAACTTCACCAGGCTTCGTCTTAAATTTCTAAAACAAATAATATTCCTCATCATTCCTTTAATGTTGACATTACTCCTTTGTTTTATATCTTACCACTTTTATTTCCTTTCCATCAACAGTTGAGGTTTCGTAAACCTTACCAACATGTTTCTCTATGGTGTCTAGTTTAAGCTGCAACCGCTTTTCCTTTTTATACTTCCAACTACAAATCATACATCTGCATTCTACTGGCGGCTCACCTACAATTGGATTCTCCACGGGTTCAATGAATGGATACTTTTCCGCCCAATCAAATTTAAATCTCCTCGACATCTCCCATTGACGATCAGTTTTTTCTTTTGATTTTCCTCTCCCTTTAGTGTTACTATTAATTGAACCATCATCATCACCAAAGTCGATCACTTCATCCTGGTACTGGTTGTTGACTTGAAATTCTTCTTCAAGGTCATCTTCATCAGAGATATCAGGTTCCGCAACTTTGTCACCAAATTTATTAGGCTCCCCAATTCGTTCATTAGACTCTTGTGTACGTTGAGAACCTTGAAATTGTACAGGTTCCTCTGATGATGTACCTTCCTCACTTTGACCAACACTATTGCGTCTGCCCACGCCAAAGTATGAAGATATATTTCTGCATTTCGTTGGCCTCAAGCTCTCTTGGACATCTCCACCTACAATAGTCATCTTCCTGTTTAACTGTGACTGTGACATCTCTAACAAATTAAGGCTACAAATAAAATTTTACTTGAATAAGATACTACAGACTGGTAATCGTTCACTACCGATCGCAAATGCAATTGTGAGCTCAGAATCAACTAAATCTCTTGAAGTCTCCTTCTCTCCGGCATGTTTCAATAATGAAACTCATATCTCTTAAATAGACAACTACAAGTAAACCATTTTCATATCAGCCATCAGATTTTGCCTCATAATATCCATCGTCCATTTTGGCGAAGGGGTCGACCGTTGCTTATGATAACAACTAATATTTGGCGAACCCGCGTATTTTCAAATAATTGACTGGGGGAATAGGGCGGGAATTTGGGACACGATTAAGTATGATACATGACGAATTGGGTCCTAGTGTAAATAAAAATTTTACTTGGGACAATGGGCCTTTGGCGAATGTTGATCCTCGATGAAGACACCCAATTTAATCCGTGGCAAATAAGAGTGAAATAGTAATAGAAATATGGGCGAAGAACCCGACTACCATACTGAAATTACGTAAAAATAGTGGCGAACAATCCGACCACTATATGAGCATTTTATAAAATTCGGGCGAACCAGTCAACCATTATACGAGCATTTTATTCGCCAAATTATATCTGCCGATCGGGACATATTCGCCAATTGGTGAATAATCACCACTAAAAAAATCCCTAGTTGCAATCTTAGAATCTTGGCATCTTAGCATCTTGGAATCTTGGAGTCTTGCAAATCTTGGCATCTTGGAGCTATGGCATTCTTATATCTTTCATATTGAAGCATTGCATCATCATTGTCATTCTCTTTCTTGCATCTAGCTTAATCCATCTAGCTTAGATCTACTTTCTTTTCATTCTTGCATGTCATTTTAGCTTAGATCTTGCATATCATTTTAGATCTACTATCATTTTAGCTTAGATCTTGCATCTCATCTTAAATCTACTTTCATTTTAGCTTAGATCTTGCATTTCATCTTAGATCTACTTTGCATTATCATTTGAATGTGTACCAAAAATGAGTACCAAAAATGTCAAGATAGAAGATTCCTTACAAGAAGATGATTGATGATGACAAGATGATTGAAGATTCCTTACAAGAAGATGATTGATGGATGGATTAAGCTAGATACAAGAAAGATAATGGCAATGATGATGCAATGCTTCAATATGAAAGATCTAAGAATGCCATAGCTTCAAGATGCCAAGATTCCAAGATTGCAATATGCCAAAACTAGTCGAAGATGCTAAGATGCCAAGACTCCAAGAACCTGCAATAAAATTTCAAGATCTCAAGAATCTAAGAATGTTATGAGGATGGGCTAATGCAAGAGATGATATATGAAAGAGATCATATAAACATGTCCTATACCTTGCTAGACATTCTTGAGATCATCAATCATCTTCTTGTAAGGAATCTTCTACTTTGCATTATCATTTAAGGGCTACTCTAGACTCCTCATCAATGCCTTTTAAAAAGATTGTCTTACCAATCTCCTCATCCAATCCATTAGCACATCTCCTATAGACAAACTAAAATCTATTAGCATAATCTTCTAGGATTTCATCCTGCAATTGTCTCGTTCGAAACAATTCCTCATTTATATCTCTCACTTGATAGTAATCTCGATATTTATCCAAAAATGTAGTTTCCATTTTAGTCCAAGTAGAAATTGAGGCTACCCCCAATCCCATAAACCATCTTAAATTCAACTCTTTTAAAGTGGAAGGGAACAATTTTAACTTCTGATTATCTGCAATGCAATCATAAGTTTGACACAAGATCTTGAATTCAAATAGGAATTGGTCAGGATCTTTAAAAAAAATTCCTCTAAAGGTTGGTAAAACAGAGGGCAGGATGTTTTCATAGGAGGTTCATCATTTCTCCTATTAAGATTGATTGGTACTGAAATGTCCTATCAGGAGGGTTCCTATTAGCATTTCTATTTGTGTTTCTATCACCCATGTTTTCTTGATGAATAGGTCCTTCTTGTTCAATTTCTTCTTCAAAATTTTCTTGTTCAATATTCTCTTGTTTTTTTTAAGTATCAAAGCCCTGATTATCCAAATGGTTGGTGAAATGCCTTGGAACGAATCTACCAAATGTATCTATGGCTCGTCTCAACAATTATTCGAACTACACTCCTTATCAACACTTAAGGTTTGAATTTTTGCAACCAAATATTTTAATCCCTAACAACGGGGCCAAAAATGATGGGCAAGGTCATTGTTGTCACAACTTGCTTCATTTAATTTATCAATTGTTGAATTGAGCATGTCTTAGGGCTATCTGCGATAAGGAATGGTACTAGTTTGGGGTTCTACACTGTAGAACAGTGACTGGCTTGTAGATCATGCTCCACTAGGAGATTCCGAGAGTTCTCTCTCTGTCTACTTGGAACAACTAAGAGGTTTTCTTACTTCTAATTCTTAACTCAAAACTCCGAACAGACTTCCTTCCTAAAGCATCTACTAATTCAGAAGTGTCAAATTGTAGAATGGATTGAATAGAATCTAACTGAGATTTCCTATGGAATTCTAACTTGGCAATGAAACATCTAAGCATTTAATAAAAAATGAACTATTGAACTTTGAGAATTAAAACTATTTTAATCGTAGGTAATTCAAACTATGCTAAAACTTTTGGAAATGAAACTAATTATGCTTCCAGTAAATTAGAAATCTATTTATTGCATCGTATTCCTAAATTCCACATTCCACTCAACGTGATCACAATCAACATTCCTCCACATTCTATTTTACTGATTCTAAAATATTTAAACTACAGAAACAACTCCTAATCTGCATTACCATTAAGATTCAAAATGAAATTGAACTACTAATAGATCAGGAACTGAAACTTAATCTAGATAAAATCACATCTATTTTTGAGTCTCTAATTCAATGAAATGGCAGATAACCAATTGCATGAACATGAAATGAATACTGAAAGAAAATGAACACAAGATCACCTCCCTTTGGTCTAGAGGGCCCTACTCTTTCTCTTGTGGGATCCTTAACAAAATCTTCAAATCAACTTGCTATTTTCATAAAATTGGCCCCCGTAAGGATGCAGAACAAGGTTTCTAATTACAATTTGTAAAATGAAATAACTCCTACAATGACTGCATAGTGACTAACTTCTATTCTAACTAATTGTTGGGATATGCAAACATATCATTTAATATTTGAATTCAAATATAAGGCATTTCTCGCTAAATAGGTAACGTCTACAAAAGTTAAAATAGAATTGAAGGTTTTGTTTGAACAACAAAACAATTAATTACAAGTGGACTTTGGGAGCCACCATGTGTCAACAAGCTTTTGACAACAATTCATCTTCACGAGCGTTGGAACTTCAAAGAGCTCCAATTGTGTAATTGATTTGCACAATCAACTTTTCACTAAGTTTCAATTCTTTGAACAAAGCCTCATTAATGCAACAAAGAACAAACTCCATTATTGCAAAAAAGCTTCAAATTTTGAAATAAGATTACATTATATGCCATAAGATCTAGAAGAGTTAATCATAAAAGATATTAATTCATTTTCATATATTCGAACCAAAAATTTATGCATTCATCATGGTATATCAATTCTAATCATAAGTCCATAATTAACCTAACATGTCACAAAATAAGATACATAAAGCATTTAGATCATCACTATGTCACTTAATTAGTAAAATACGATAAGTTTTTATAGTTTAAACTATGTATCAAAAAGGTATTATTTTGTCCTCATCACTTTCCTGTGCAATCAACTTGAAAATGCCTATACTTTGGCAACATAGAAAGAAAAGCAAGGTGGTAACTGCCTGAATGTGTGCATTAAATTCCTTGGTTTCCATGTGTTATGTGGATGGAAAGAGGAGAGTAAAAATTCCCAGGACTCACCGCCATTCTGGAAAATGAGGCATTGACAAGAACTAAAGGCTTGACACAACAACTAAGGGGCGATATTTGGAGATTTGCAGGACAATACGAACTGTCACCTAAGGGAAAAAAGGAAGGGCTCAAAAAATGGAGGGGCGAAAGGAAAACAACAAAGCAAATGTACCTAACAGTACTTATTAAACACAAAGCATGACTAACCTACTATTTACATTGAAAAAAGGAGAGCCATTAATGGAAATGTTTAAGGTGGATCCCGCTTACCGAGATCTCAAAGGGGTTACCTTCCATATCTTCCAGCTCAAAGGTGTTACCGCCTTTGCGATTTGTAATGCAAAAAGGGCCTTCTCATAAGGCATCAAACTTTGAGTGTTAACCCGGCTTGCTTGCTCTTTTATTGTACTTTAGGACTATGTTGTTTTCCTTAAAACTCAGGTCCGACTTCCTTTTGTCAAACTACCTTTTGACAACTCCTTGATGATGTGTAAGGGTGTTGTGGGCTTGTTCGTGTTGTTCCTGTAGATTTAGCAATTCAACCAACCTTACATTCATGGTGCCATCCTCTTCGACCTCTATAGATTTGAGAAGTTGTAAAGCGTGAATTTCCATTGAAATTGGAAGGAGTGACTCCTTTCCATAAACTAGTTCATATGGTGAGGTTTTGAGGACCTATTTCAAAGTAATTTGGTCTGCCCATAGAGCAGTCTGTAAGTGTTTGTGTCATTCCTACTGGTGCTCTGAGCCAACTCTCTTTATGATTCTGATCAGGTTCTTATTTGTTGATTCCGCCAACTCGTTTCCCTGAGGGTAATAGTTGGAAGATGTTTTCAAGAAAATGTCATTTCTTAGTGCAAACTTGGACATCTTGGTTCCCATGAATGCTCTCACATTGTCTGAAATTATTGTCTTTGGGGGCCCAAATCTTGACACCAATTCTTCGAGGAAACTAACAATTCCATTTTCTATGGCATTCTTGAATGGCTCTGCTTCCGCCCACCAGGTGAAGTAATCTGTAGCAATTAAGATCCATCTATGTCTAGCACTTGAAGGGGGGTTAATCATCCCATTGAAATCTAAACCTCATTGGGCAAAGGGTTCATCAATCACGATGGGTCTCAAAGGCATGGTGGAAACCAACTATTACTAGAGAGAAACCAACAATCTTTAAAAGCACTTGATAGGAGATTGCAATAGAGGCTCTAAATATTTTGTCAAAGTTTCTCTAAGGGAGAGAAATAAAGAGTTGCGTTCAGAAAGTTGTCAAAAGATGCTTGAAAAATGGTGAAATGATGAGTTTTGTTTGTTCGAACAAGAGAGAAGAGGTGTTACTTTCTCATTCAGACATTACAACATGCGTCATAAATGGTCCAAGAGAATTCTACTGAAATCAAGCATGCAAGTTGGTGATGTTTTATGCTCTTTGATTGTAGGATAAAACTTTTCATATGGATATATATAAATTTATCATTAATTGTCAAATCTGAGTGGAAAATTTAAGTATGAATTGCACAAATATGCAATTTTCGACACTACAAGCAGCCAAGGGTTTTAGGGATTTGTAATTCTCTTTCAAGTTTTTTTATTTTAAAACTGATTTTATTACATAGGTTTTACATAGGGTGTCTCGGCACTTCTTACTCAACGAGGTCGTCAGATCAAAAAGCTTTTGAATCTTCCCATGTAATGTTAGTTCACCATTTCCTGCTTCAGAACCCATATTGACCTATGACAAGAAAGTTTATAATCTCCTCTAGAGAGAATCTATTATATATCAAAATTCTAAGTTCCTGATCAAAGAGCCTGATTTGGTTTTTTGGTGTGGATTTACATTTACGACTAATTTTGTTTAAGTTTTCCACCTCGGGTCTGCACATCACTCCAACTAGGGTTTTGAGTCAAGATAATTCTGAAATTCTAGCCGTTCAAAATAAACAACATTTCCTGATTCATGCAAAAGCACAAATATTATTTCCAAAAAGAGTGAACAAGATATTATATTTTGTAATATACATTTCAAAATTCTGGTAGAAGGTTGAATGCCAAAATATATACATGAAACTGCTCTTGGATATACCAACCGAACTTGTAGATTTGTTACCAGTTTGGCCAAGCATTACCAATAATCTGCACAAGAACATACACCATCCTTGAAATGATGAAATCTGTTAGCATCCCTTACAATAATTTCTCGTTGTGTTATCTTTGAGATTAATTTGGTGGCAGTATGACAGTCACCACACACCCGAAGATTCTTGAAGATTCGCAAAGTTGTGCCTGCGGGTGTACTGATAAGCCCTAAGGAAATAGCCAACCTTTCACTATGATAGCGAATTAATTGTTTTTTCTGTTCCTTTTCTACATCTCGCAGTACAAAGTTGGTAGCAGGCACATATCCTGTCACTTCTAATTGTTCAGTCAATTCCTCTAATTTTGCATAGATTTCATCAGTTAGTGGGTGGAATCTGTCACTCGCAACAAATGTATGCAATCTCCCATTTACATTGATCCAGCTGCATCCTGGCTCCTTTTTAACTTGGTTGTCTCTCATCAATTTTCTCACCTCTGCTACATGGTCCCACCTACCAGCTGCAGCATAGATATTTGAAAGCAACACATATGTTGTTGCATCTTGTGGTTCCAATGCAAGACAACATTCTGCTGCATATTGTCCTAGCTCCACATTTTGATGAATTTTGCAGGCACCGAGCAAGATCTGCCAGACCAAGGCACTAGGTTCAATTGGCATTTGATCAATGAAGTTCTTTGCTTCATCTAATAGTCCAGCACGACCAAGAAGATCAACCATACAAGCATAGTGCTCCATTTCTGGTATGATGTCATGGTCCCGAGTCATAGAATTGAAGTAATAATAACCTTCTTCAACTAATCCAATATGGCTGCATGCAGAGAGAACACCGACAAATGTGATCTGGTTGGGTTTAATATTTGTCAGTTGCATTTTTTCAAAAAGTGGCAAAGCTTTCTTGCCATAGCCATGCTGGGCATATCCTGCAATCATTGAGGTCCACGAAATAACATTTCGCTCGGGCATTTTCTCAAAAGCCATCTGTGCATCATCTATGTTCCCACATTTCGCATACATTGTGAGAAGGGAATTCCCTAAAGCAATATCTAACTTGGACCCAATTTTGACGATGTAACCATGAAGCTGTCTGCCAGGCTCCAAGGATGCAATATCTGCAACTGCCCCCATGAGAGTAGAAAATGTGTAGTTATCTTGTTCAATACCTTTGTGCCGCATCCGACTAAACAAGTTGAAAGCCTTATCACTACATCCATTCTGACAATATCCTACAAGCATAGCATTCCAAGAGACCACATCTCTTTCGTGCACTCTGTCAAACAATTGTTCTGCATCTTCCAAGCTACCACATTTTGCATACATATCAATCAGGGCACCACCGATGAATGCATCTGGCTCACAGCCCATTTTGATGATGTTTGCATGGGTATTTCTGCCCACTTTCAGATCTGTTATGCAAGAACATGCACCTAAGACACTTACGAAGCTGAAGTGAGTGGGTTTCATACCTTCCTGTTGCATGTATCTGAAAATATCTAGGGCTTCTTTGCCCTGCCCATTTTGCAGGTAACCTGCAATTAGCGCATTCCAAGAGATTACATCTCTTTCTGAAATTTTCTCAAAGACTTTATGCGCATCGTTAAGAATTTTGCAACTTGCGTACATGGTAACTAGAGCATTTCCAACAGAAACATTTAACCCAAATCCAGCTTTGACAATGTGTGCATGGATTTGCTTTCCCTGCAACAAATTTGTCTGACTACCCAATACCTTAAGAATGCTTGAAAAAGTAAATAGATTTGGCTTTATACATGCTGGACGCATCTGGTAATACAGTTCCAGGACCTCCTCTACAAGACCACATTGAGCATACTCAGCAATCATTGCATTCCATGAGACAATGTTATGTTCAGGAATCGCATTGAATACACTGCGTGCGTGTTCTATGCTTACACATTTTGCATACATGTCAATAAGAGCATTCCCAACAAAAGCATCTAACTCAAACCCACTTCTGATGATATGCGCATGGACCTCTTTACCATATGCCAAAGTATCTAGATTGGCACATGCCATGAGCATACAGCTGAAGGTAAACTCATCCAGCTTCACATCAGGAGTTTGCAACTGTATCAGTTGACAACAAAGTTCAAGGGCTTCGTTATGGAAGGAATTCTGTGCATTTGCTGCAATTATTGCATTCCATGAGACAATGTCTCTTTCAGCCATACTGTAAAATACTTTGAGAGAATCTTCTACTTTGTCACATTTAGCATACATGGTAATAATAGTATTTCCTACCGAAACATTTGATGCAAAACCTAATTTGAGACTGTAGGCATGGACCTCTTTACCCCGTTCAAGAGAGCCTACGCTGGCACATGCCCTGAGAACACTAACAAGAGTGGTCTTACTGATCTGCAAACCTGTGGAACACAATTCACAAAACATTCTCAGAGAGTTCTCGCCGTACCCATTTTGTGTATAACCCGCAATCATTATGTTCCACGAAACCAGATTTTTCTTTGGCATTTCGTCAAACACTTGGCGTGCAATCTCTATACAATGACATTTGGTATACAAGTTAAGAAGATAGTTTCTTAGATATATACTTGACTTGCAACCCATTTTAATGAAATGGGCATGCACGGCCATGCCCAAAGCCAGCGCTTTCATGCTCACACAGTACTGCACGAGACAGGCATACGCATTGGAGTCCAATACAATTCCTTCCCGCCTCATGAATTCGAAAATTTGCAGAGCTTGCTCCAATTTTCCTTCATTGGCCACCACAGACTTAGAGAAGGAATCCACAAAACTGCTTGACATCCTATATTGTCGGGATTGTGTCAGGCTTGCTGGTTCCACTAGTTTGGCAGATATGACAGCTCTAGAAATAGCAAGATTTAGGCTACAAAATTCCTGCCATGTCCATTAAATTAAAAATTTAGGCGCTTATCAGTTCAACATAACAGACTCGGTTCTGAAATTAGGTTGCAGTTTATGCTCAATCAAAAAAGCCTATAATGCACTCTTTCCAAAGAGAAATACAAATGACAGTCCAACCCATGATTATCTTCCAATGTTAATGACTGTCTACATATATATTGACAGTTGCAGAGTTATCCAAAAGAAGATTTTGGTAACCAAAATTCGTATTTTGATTGTTCCTCTGCTTCTTCAAATTCAAAAATATGGTTAGCGGTGGTTTTTACCTTGTGAGCAGAGGGAAAATTGGTGGAACCCAATTCAGTCCAACAGTTCCTATGAATTGGGCTGAAGTGCAGAGCTGCTAATGCAGCCATGGTAACTTCACCGGATCAGCTCGATGATCTTGACTGTACTATAATCACTTCGACCATTTCCTTTACACGAGAGTAAAACTGCGCTCTGGACACAGCTTCACTTTGTACTGTGTATTACAGTACACAGTCAAACATTCCAGTACCATCATCACCCCCACAAAGTTGGAGATATTAGTGATCTTTATCATTCACGCCAAAGGTCCCTCAAAAATGAAGTAATTTGCACGGTTGAAAAGTGTATTTATTATTAATTAAAAATATATACATATATTCATTTGAAAAAAGGGGACACAATGTTGTTTTGAGAGTTACATTGGTAATGTTGGGAAATTCAGATAATAGAAAAAACAATAAAATCGGGCAATGGCAAGAGCAATATGCGAAGTGGTGAGAGTAATGCTAGTGGGAGGCAGTAGGAATCTTGATTATCTAGTTTACCTCATACATTAAAGAGGCCTAGAATGATGTCAAGAACAAATCGTCTCTCCTCTATTTTAACTTCTCCCTCTTTGTTTTCTTGTCTTCATTTCTTGCCAATGAAATTGCTAGAGCCATCTGAGGGAGCCACTTAGAAGAGTATGGCCAACTAGCACCACCAGCTGATGGCCAACGCAACTACTACCAATAGTCGAAGCCACCCCACCTTAGGGTCACCCAGAAGTAGAGCCTCTAGGCAAAGGCAAGGCAAGATGACATCAAACTGAGCTACTCCTGCCACATAAATGTTAAAATTATTATTCTACTTTTTTTAAAAGAAATTTAAGTACATTATGTTTTTATCTCATATATTTGAATAACCTTTTTAAATTCACACCCTGCATTTTTATCTACCTTAAACCTCGTGTCACTTTTAAATATGAAATCTTTCATTGAATTGTTTATTTAAGTATATGGGCTAAGATGGGAAACACCCTAAATTTTATCTTCTACATTTTACACACATCTTTTTAATTAGTTGGAACTTTTTTTTGCTCATTAAATGTAAGATTGACTTCATTGATATACATGACCTATCTCCATTGTTTGAGACACTTATCTTTGCATTTAGGACCATACACTTAAAAAGCTACTCCATAATACTTTTATTGAGCTAATCTACAAATATAACTAAGATAGGTCTCTAAAAAAGGAAAGAACACCAGTTATTGCTCATGTTCCAATTTTCAATTAAAAGATCACTAAAAAATCATCTAGTGGGTCAATACCCACCCATTTTTTGGAAAATAAAAAGGTTAGTAAATAGATCAATTGTTCAACTTCATTGGTACCAATTATACATGATTATTGGGGCATTTGTGCATAAGTATCAGATCAATTGTGCAATTTTTTTAGTTGTCAAAGCGAATGAGTAATGGGGCAATAAGGAATATATTTCAAACAACTCTTTGAAATAACCACCTTTTTACTCTTGCACACATAATGGATCCTACGACATTCATCTTTACTACATATAAGCTAGAACACCAGCTATAAGTAATTAAGTTACATACAAAATTAACAACAAAAATTTGCCAAGACCTAATATACCATTTAGGAGCTTAGGAGGCACAGAGTTAGCTATAACAACTATCAGTGTACTTCCCCTATCCACCAAACTAAATTTGTCATTTTTAAACATTTACAATTGTTGGAGCAAGAAGAGGTGTTAACAAGCACAAAGATTCATGTCAAAAAATAAACAAGACATCCCTTCAAACATTAGCATGCCATAAAGGATACCAATGTTAATGAGCGCATAAACGAGCATAAATGTATCTAATAAAGATGCAATAAAATGTAAATAAATATTCTAATAAATCATATGAAACCAAAAGTAAGCATTCTTCTCACTCTCTTTTGCCTTCTTTAAGAATTGTATTTTCGAGGCTAGCTCAACCTTGTTTATATATTCCCTTAAATAAATTTTGAGTATATTATATACATTTCATTTGATATTCTAAATTATAATTAAAATAAATCATTTATTTAGAATATTAATTTTAGTTGCATTGTTCATCACATTTGATTACTTATAATGGATGGGCCAATCATTCAAATTATTTGTATCCTTGGTCTATACAGAAATCAATGTCACTTTTAAATAATTAAAGTAAAATTGTAATGGTGAAAAATGTATACGCCACACTTTTCCCATTTTTTTGGGCTCTACCTTGACCCAGTTGGTCTTTGTGCAATGAATAGCATCAAGTGGCATGTTTCTATGAAAAATTTGGTAATTCATCTAAGCATTGACTTATTCTGAATTTGGGCATATTAAATTTAGTTCTCATTTTCCACTCTAGTTCAAATTTATAGTACAAAAATGAACCTAATTTGGTTTTCAACATAAATTAATCTGTACACTTGAAAATTTGGATTCTAAAATTGGTCATGTGTCATTTCCTCTTATTTGAATATACATGTCTTAAATTATATTTGAGGGTGTTGTATACAATGACAAACCTAATTCTTTATGATTAATAGATCTAAGAGATATCTACAAGATATATAAGAATCATTGAACACCTCTTGCATACATAAATAAGTCATTATTGAAGAGTTTCCTTGGTGCTTAACATCATATATTTATAGTAATATATGACATGAGGGATATTTCATTTCTTGGAATATCTTTTTACAATTGTTGTTACAAAGTTATTAAATTGGTCAATCTAGAGTGACTAAAGGAAAACCACCTTAAAGATGTATGCCAACACCACCAATCTCTCTATTGTAAGTTTATACATTTGCTCGTGGAAATAGTGTCATTGTCGGGGTAGTTATCTAATAACCTTTCTAGTTCTAACCTATTTACAACATAAGCTTAAGTTTACCTAGCTAGTCTTTCATCTCATCTTGCATCTAGTTGATACGTGTGTTCTCAATTTGTGAGATGTCTCTTACATGCACACTTGCTACTCAATATAACTCTTGTCAAATAAGATAACAAGTGTTCCTTCATTAGAGGGTAGTCAGTTATTGTTTCTTACCTTCTCACCTCCATTAAATTCCCTAGATTTACAATCCTACATTGTACATTTTACACACACTTTTATTCAATCAATTGTATCATCACTCTCATCTTTTTTGATTTCCATACTATTATTTTGCAGAACAAACGAATGCTTGGATTTTGTAACTCAACCAAATGCTTTTACATCTAATTGATCTTGGCTCTAACATAGCATTAGGGCTTTTTTGGTTTGATTATTAGTCTAGTAATAGCTCTAACATAGTATTAGAACATTTCTAATTTGATTAGTATACTAGTAATATATATAGTTTATTTGGAAATAACAAGAATACAAAGTTGTGAACATGTTAAAATTATGTTTAAATATTTGCATGTAACTTTCATTTAGCATTTTACATACATATTAGAAGTGTTACCAATAAATCATCACAACTATGTAGGCCTCCTTTTTCCTTGCCAATCAACCTTGTTGTAGGATGACAATATTGTTGAACATGTTTACTTTGTTTTGTTTACATGGTGGTTGATAGTTTTTCTTCTTTCTTTTTTTCTTTTTTTCCCTCACTAATTGCAAGCATTGGTTAAGGTCATTCTTAGCAATCTCCACATTGAACAAAAAGGAAAAGTGTGCATCATGATTTATGAGAATCGAACACATTAAACCAGTCATTGTTGTTGCACGTTTTAAAGTACAATTTTTTGACATAGCAACAATAGATATTCAACCTCCAATTTTTATTTTCTTTCTGATTTGTGGACATACCTCCACAACATATGGTGTAGGAAATGATGATGAATATCAACAAATAGAAAATGTAATAGAAATTAGAGCACAACCACTCACCAATGGCCACCATTATACTTTTTGTGTACTTTACATAGAAGGTGAAATATAGGGGAAATGATCCAATACTTGAACGCATTCTAATGGTTGTGATACTAGTTGTTGATTTAATATAGGTACACTTGTTGGTTTAATGTCCAATTTTTTTGACAACACAAAACTAGTTGTTGTGACTTTAAAATTGTTATTACTATGATTACTACCTATAATTGAGTGAAATATACCCTTAGTTGTAAAAAGAAACCAATCATGTGATGCCACATCAACTGCACAAGTATGGGCATCCTTTTCGTATTGCCATGGGTCTCACTTTTTTTAGGTTGTTTCAAAAAGCATGTTGATGTGGCACCATATTTGATGATGTGGCCCTGAGACCTTAGTTATAACCAGGGGGCTTTCCAAGTAAGCTATTGTAAAAAAATGGGAGTGATTTAAAATTTCCTTTTTGGATTTTGAGAAGTACAAAGTTAGGGCTCTCAACTACTAGGTCCTCTCCCAAGCTAGTCCTTCTACCTCTCCTGATGACTTTTAGTTATTCTATAGCCTCCACTCATTCCCCTCAACATCCACATGGCTTCAACATTAAATGCATCTAGAGTAGGCATTTGTCCAACACTACCAAGGTTTGGTTTTGTTATTTGGCAATGACCATCTCATTCCTCCACCGTATCAAAAGAGACTTGATCAAATTATCCCTCTAGATATGTCATTTGACCATTTTAGTATTGGCATTTTATGCTAATAATGTTTACTTGTAATTTTATAAATTTTAAACCATCTAGTATGTAAAGAGATAGAAGCTTTCATTTTTTCCTAGTTTGTAATTAAAGTGCTTGTAACGGGGAGTAGTTTTCTTTTTTTGAATATATTGTAGACTATAAATCAATATTTGATTATTCAAGATTCATTGTGAAGCATATTCTATGTCAAATATAATGTGCAGTTGTAAGCCTAAGGTTGACCTCATACGAGACTTTTTTTTGGGAAACCAATGTAGCTAAATTTAAAATAAAGTCATTTTATGGGAATTTGTTTATGTAATAACTGTGTACGAGATTTTGTACCTTCGTAGAATTAGTATTGAACAATAAATCAAATAGAGACTAAATAAACCACAATTAATACTCTATTTAGCAAATAAAGCACAATTAAGCATCCTATGGCTCTCTAACTAAGAGTGTTAATGTGAAGCTCTCAACAAGCTACCATTAATGACAGTCCTAGAATGAGAAATGATAATGATAAAGCAAATGCTAACAATTAATTCAAATTGAAATGCTAAATTGCTCCTAAATTACCTTTCTAGCTATAAAATGCAAGAGGTTTTATGCAATTCTCAGATGTGTGGTTATGAATTATGATTGATTTTGGTCTTCCTTTAATAGATTTATGCAAGGGTAGGGGGTGTAGTTGTGTTGATCATGCTTAAGCTTGAGTTGAGTTTTTGGTTCCACCCTTTGAAGACAATGCAAATCTTATGTCCTCAAAGCTTGGGACAAGTAGACAAGATGAGTGGACAAGATGTTCTTTCACTTTGAGTGATTGAGATTGAATTTGGCTTGATCCATGTGAGTGCATTTCTCAAATCCTATTGGTTGATTCAATTCCCTCCCCTTTTGGGTTATTGAGAGAAATCAAGATTTATTAAATGGTTTTAATTGATTTATTTAGCCATATACCCCTTGAATGGGTTGAATTTGATTTAATTCAAAACTATACAATTAATAGAATTAATTGCACTTTGATTTGATTTCACTTGATTAAAATTCTCTTGATTTTGATTTATCTTGAATTAAGACTTGATTTTAATTTTGATTGGCTAAATGTTTGATTTGATTCAATTACTTTGATCTTTTCCTTGATTTGCTTTGATTTACCTTGATTTGCTACTTAATTATCTTTGTCCATTTTCAGGTGATTACAAATGCCCCTCTTTGAGTTGACGTGCGAAGCATGTCGATTCAAAGAATACTCGGATCTTGCTGATGAAAGGTCTTGATTCTGTCGATGGTCGATCTTTGATGTTCATTTGATATTACTCAATGATCTATTATTGATATCTAATATGAAATTGATGCAGTTCTAATGATGTTCGTTCAATCGATGTTATTCTTTGATGGTCATTTTGATGATTGATCCTTGATATGATGGTTGATCTAATGAAATATTCTGATGTGATACCTGATTTGATGATTGATTTCGATGTGATGCCCCATTCGATTGATTTATGAAAAAAAATTTGATAAAAGCTTTCACTTTGATTTGATGGTCGATCTCTTGTTTTGATGATGATGTTGCTGATGTTGATTATCTGATGGTATGCCCCCTCGGAAATGAAATAAAATTTGATCGATGGTTGAAAATTTTGACATTTTATGTCAAGTTACGTTGATTTTATTCAATTTATAATGAATTTTAATTTCATTTCAGATATTGTTTTTACATCTATTTGATTACAAATGCCCCTGATTTGATGAAAAATTCTAGTTATTAGGTCAATTATGGTAAAAGATTCCTCTTTTAGGTCAAATATACCCTTTTTAGGTCAAAAGGTCTATAAAAAGGGGTAAAAATTCCTTTTCTCTATTCATTTTCACTTTTACTTTTTACTTTTTCCTCTCTGACTTTTGTTGACTTTTGACGATGTCAATCCTTATTCGCGAGCATAGATTCGAGCGATGTCATCAATATCAGCATCTACCTGGCTCTGGACCTCCGGTGAGTGCCTATACTTCCTCGTTTTGTCATTTCATGCATTTAATTTCAAGATATTTGAATTTTTCATGTAGAAATCTTCTTTTTTTCCTTTTTTAAATCCAAATAGTGCTTTCACCCTCCAAGTTGCACTTCCACAACTTTAAACAGTGCTTTCGCATTCTGAAAGTGTGCTTATACACGCTAAATTTAGGCCCTATTCTGCCTTTGCCATGTTAAAGAGTGCACTTACCGCTAAATAGCGCTTATGCCCTTTTCAATAGCGCTTTCAAATTCTTTGGGCGCTTTTGCCACTTTTTTCACTTTTAATCCATTAAGTAGCGCTTTTAAATATTTAAACAGCACTTTCACGTTTGTGCACTTTTAAAACTTGAAATAGCGCTTTCACCCTATCAAAAATGATTTCAAATTTTTGAAGTCCACTTTGCAATTTTCTCGACGTCGTCGATCAAATGATAGGTTAAGGTCACAAACTTGATGTTTTTAGCAAGTTGTAAGATGTCAGTATGAGTCAGTCATGATTTGAGTATTTTTCATCAATTTAGATTCAGATGATGGGTGATGATAAATTTTCCGGTCTATCTAAGTAGAAGCATGAAAATTGATTGTGGTTTGATATTTTGAAAATTTTGATTGACTTAGGATGATCCAAATAATAATTGATTTCAATTCTGATGTAATTAAACTTTCTTTTTGTAGGTGGTCCTTGGGTCCCTACGTGTCCATGGTGCTTATCCTTTATCATGGAGCATGATTCCTGATCTGAGTGCGGTGGATCATCGCCATATTAGTCTATGTGGCATGTCTTTCCTTCTACATCTTCCTTGATTTTGAGTGAATTGAAGTCATCTCACTGATATGGTTGAGCATTGGCACTCATACCATAATACTTTCCATTTGCCACCAGAGGAGATGATCATTACCCCTGAGGATGTATATTGGATCCTCTATTTACCAACTCGTGGTCAGCATGTGTACTACAATTCTCTATATGATGGATCTACATGTTGGCAGGTGTTTGGTGATCGTACCATTGGTGATGCTCACATCTAGTAGGCTTAGTTTGTTTCATTTCCTGTATTGCCAACTATTCTAGGTACCTTGATTGGCGGGTTCTTACTTCTTGATAGACGTAGGCATGGATTTGTTGTCGGTTGGGGTCCTATCCTTGAGGATCTAATGGCACATCCTCATTGCTTTGATTGGGGTTCATTTATCCTGGCATAGCTATACCACGAGTTACACACAGTGGTTTATAGGCGTTCCACTACACTTACTACAAGAGCTATCCTTCTTCAGCTGTGGACTTGGGAGCATATCCTAGTGACACGTCCTATTACAGCATGAGATCATTAGCCAAGTTGGCCATTTTCTTGTATGTACGATGGTATTATCATCTAGACCCATATGGGTAAGTTGGATTACTAGCGGCGTTTCATTGATGACCTGGACACTATTATTTGGTGGTCATATCTTGGTTGCAAGGCTTGGCCTGAGGATGATGGTGAGCTACATTACATGTTCTACCCCTAATGGATGATCGGGCATTCCACATATACTCTTGAGAGGTTTTTCTTTTGGTGAGTTCTACGTCAGTATGGGCATGTGTAGGATATGCCACAGGGAGTAGCCATTTATGCTCGGGTGCAAGCCAAGAGATCATTATGGGGCCCATGTGTGGATTATGGGATAGCTGTGCGAGAGATATGAGATATTGGGTATCATCCTTGGTCTCCTAGATCACACGTCATGGATGTTGGTATTATTAATGATTATGTTGCTTGGCTACATCGATATCCTTTTCCTAGATTCACCGATCCTGTGGAGAGAGCTCCTGCCATTGATGAGTTATCAGATGGAGATGATGGTGATGCAGGAGATAATGCTAGTGATGATGATGAAGATGATGGTCAAGATGGTGGTGGTGTTGGTAGGATTAGGGGACGGCATGGATGACATGGTCGTCGAGGAGCTAGAGCAGGTAGAGTTCATATTCCAGTGATTGTTGCTGCTCCAATTCCTCCTAGGGGTGATGATCAGGTGAGGGGTCATCGGGTGGATAGATTTCTACATCATGTTGCTAGAGATCCAGCAGATAGACCTAGAGTCAGGTGTCAGTAGGAGGTTGATGCAAATATTGCACAGGTTTTACTTGATCAGGCACAGGGTCCTCCTGCTCAGCAGGTTATTCCTCCAGTTGTTTCACAGGCTACCTCGTCTCAGGCCCATGCTTCTACTTCGATGTCTTCATCTTCTTCATGTCCATTACCTTCGAGCTTTGTTCCATCTTTGGGTGATCCATCTTCTTAGATGCCATCTTCTTATGTTCCTCCTCCATAGACTTCTGCAGCACAGGCTCCTACCCCAACCTTAGCATCAGACACTTTAGACTCAGATATCGGTGGTGCAGCAGCAGGTTTCTCAGTTGAGTTCGATGATGCAGAGTTTCATGGTAGCTATGATTCAGCAAGGTTTATAGGCTAGTTCGAGTCGGCCTCTAGATAGTGCTCCTGATCCTGATGGTACCGATGGCACTGGTGATTTAGCTCTTTGAGATATCTCTAATTATTCCATTTGATATACATGATCTCAATTTTTTTTTTTATCGAGACATTAAACTCTTTATTGTATCAATTTTTGATCCAATGATGTTGTTTATGCTGATACTTTGATAGACATTAATGTTCAAATATTTGGATATTGCGTTTATGATCATTCATTTAGACTTTGATATCTTGTTGATTTCATGATGATGGTACCATGGACTCTGATACTTTCTTTGATATATTTCACTATATATGATGTCATTATGTGTTGGATCTCTTTTTCAGGTGTTTTGCTATGATATGCAGATTTATATGATTTTATCTCCTATATGCTTTGTTTTATGCTTTTCAGAATGCAATTTTTCAAATGTATGCCTATGTTCTATTGATGCTTAAATGATTGTCTTATGTATGACATAGAATAGATGAATGCAATGTTTATTTAATGATTAATGATATTGTTTATGTATACAATGGATATATGTAGGATGTTAGATGCATAATGAATAATGGATCTAATGGATGTCTTTCTTTTGATATGCAAATGTGATGGATATATGTAATGATGCAGTGATCATGAGCTTTTAATGATTAATGATTCTAAATGTTATATGTGATATGGATGGATGATACTATCATGAATGATATGCATTTAATGATGAATGATCTTAATGATTAAATGAATGGTTAACTAACTAATACACACTTAATGGATTGATACTTAAGAATGCACCTTAAATGAGATGAATGCAATCTAATGATAATTAATGACCTTAATGAAATTTAAATGGATGCAATCTAATGATAATGAACTTAATGATTCAAATGTTGGACACATTTAAATGAATGCAATGTTTAATGAAGATGACTTAATGGAACTTAAAAATGACCTTAATCAATGCAAGTGAGCTAATGAAATGCACTTTATTTTTTATTTGTTTTTGATTTCCAACACACTCGATCATATATAGTTGTTTTTGATGATCCTTTGATTTTCTGATTTGACTACACCCCCTTTTTCTTTTCCCCTTGCAAATTAAGCTAAGAAAGACAAAACATATTAAATGCATTTAATCTAAGATATATGCAACTAACTGTCATTATTCAAAAAATTGGAGCTTATAATCATCATTGAGAGATTTTGGAATCCCATTTACTACAACCATCACTAGTTCAACTATGATGATATGAATACTTTTTGCACCTCTTTCTTTGCTTTCCCATCTCTTTCTAGCATGACTATCACTGTTTGAAGCCAATCATGACAGTGCGAATACCGATTTTGTTAGATTCTATGTTGCAAGTGGATTTTGGTATTATGATATTGAAGATCAAAATAGCCAAGGTATCCTTTTTGCGTGAACAAGCAGAAATCTCAGTTTTATCCTATGTACAAGTCCTCGATGATTATTTGATGATCACGTCTTTAGAAAAATAATACATGATTTAAAACTTTGATTTTAAGACAATCATTCAGAAATCAACAAAAATATAATCCTTTCATCATAGCTTGTCTAGTTTAAAACTCTCATCGATTTGCTAGAAAGACATGATTTCATCAATAAAGTCAACACTTAGAAAAAAAATTGCAATGTTTTTCAAATCCGCATTTCAAGTGTAGTTCCATCCATTTCATACTTTTAATCTTGATAAAGATAAGGTCATGTAAGATCTTGGATCAAATTTGTGTTTGGTTCAAATTGGATTAGAATGAAGATTTGATTAAGTGGTCACTTTCATTTTTTATGAATTGATTCCATGATTGAATAAAGTTTTCTTTGATGAATCCTTCCTCCTTTCGAGTAGATTTCCCCCAGTTTGATATGATTTCAATTGTGGGACTTAGGACAATTTTCAGTTTAGGTAACCAAAATCTTGAGGTACTTGCAAATGCAACTATGGAGTTTTATTATGCAATATATACAAATGTTGGCGAATGCAATATTTACAAGGTGACCTTCTAGGTATGCGAGTGACTTGGACTTTCAATGGTTCTTGTTTACCAATTTTTCACCGATTGAATGGATCTTGCTCTTTTTTTTTCTATTTTTAAAGCTTTTCTCTTTTTTTGCTACCAAGGTGCCTATTTGCTAGGATTTCACCAAGGCACTTTTTCTCTTTTTTTTATTTTTTTGTATTTTTATTTTATTTTTCAATTTTTTTATTTTCCACATCATTAAGGCACCTATTTGCTAGGTTTTCACCAAGACAACATCTTTTTGAGGATCATATATGAATGTTTCTACTTTCTTCATGCTCAATTTTCCACTATTTTTTATCTTTTCTACTTTTCTGATTTGTTTGTGCTTTTCTATTTTTCAAATGTTTTTGGTATTTTCAAGATCTCTTTTGACTATGTACAATAAATATGATGCTTTCCATCTAATTTCTGATACTCTTTATACTCTTTCATCTACCTCATGTATAGAACCTCTTTAGATGTATGCTATTAATAGGTTCTTGTAACTCTTCTCCATCACAATCTGCTAATTTGTAGGTGTCGGTCCCAAAAGAAGAAGTAATGATAATTGGTCCTAACCAGTTTGCCTCCCATTTTCCCTTCTTTTCTCTTTCTGCTTGATTTTTGGGATTCTCTCGCAAAACTAGGTCACCTATTTGAAATGTTCTTGACTTGATGTGCTTGTTATAAGTCCTCGACATTCTATTTTGATATACCTTTAGATGATCGAATGCTTGCTGTTGTTTCTCATCTAGGAGTTCTAGCTCATGCAACCTAGCAACTCTATAGTCTTCCTCACTTATCAAACCATGAAAAGATACCCTTAAGGATGGAATTTCTACCTCCAAAGGCAAAACTACTTATGTTCCAAGGACTAAGGAAAAGGGTGTAGCTCCTTTTGGCGTTCTTATGCTTGTTCTATAAGCCCATAAGGTCGGGTTTATTTTTATGTGCCAATCTCTACCTGAATTATCCACCATTCTCTTCAATATCTTCAAGATGTTTTTATTTGTTGCTTATGCTTGTCCATTACCTTGAGGGTAATAGATTGATGAAGAATGATGAATCATGTGAAACTTTGTGCATAACTCCTTTATATATTTATTTTTGAAGTGCTTTGCATTATCCGTTATGATGGCATGAGGCATGCCATATCTACAATTGATGTGATTTAGGATAAACAAAGATATATGCTTTCCCATTGCAGTTGATAAGGGTACAGCTTCCACCCACTTGGTAAAGTACTCCATTGTCGTGATGATGAATTTATGACCATTTGAGGATGGTGGATAACTCATTCCTATTAAATCTAGAACCCATTGATAGAATGAACAAGGTTTTGTCATCAAATGAAGCTCTTGTGCAAGTACATGTATCAAGTTTCCATGGAATTGACACTTTCTACAAGTTTTGGCAAAGTTACAAGGGTTTTTCTCCATCGTAGGCCAAAAATATCCTATCCTAAGAACTGTCTTAGCTAAGGTTAATCCATTCAAATGTGATCCACAAATTTCCTCATGGATTTCTCGCAAGGCTACGTTTGATTCCTCTTCTTTTAGACATCTAAGGAGCATTCCGTCTAAACTCTTACGATACAATGTTTCAGAAATTATGGTATATCGGGAGGTTTGGTGAATGAAGCTTTTCTTTTGATTCCTGGTTTAGTCTATGGGTAGGATTTGATCTTTTAAGTAAGTGTAAATAGGTCCATACCAAGGTTATTCATGTGTAGTTAGCAAGAAAATGGTATAAGGATGGGTAGGGTCAAATGCTGGTTGTTCCACTTCTTCTACCAGGAATTCATATCTAGCGCTTTGATCAGGCATTTGTAGAAGTGATGCCAAAGTTTCCATTGCATTTGCTGATTTGTTCTTTTCTCTTGGCACTTGCTCAAATGTAATAAGAATGAATTACTTCTTAAGTTTTTCCACCATGTTTTTGTAAGGTACCAACTTGTCATCTTTTGTCTGATATTCTTCATTAACCTGATTAATAAATAATTGTGAGTCTCCATAAACCTTTAGTTTTTTCACCTTCCACTCTAATGCCAACTTGATTCCAATAACCAAGGCTTCATATTCTACTATGTTATTGGTACATGGAAATAGCAATTTATATTACTTTGGAATTGTAGATCCTTGAGGATTAATTAGAAGTATGCCTGCTCCTGATCCATGTTGAGTGTATGATCCATCAAAATATAGTTGTCATGTCTTTGCCTCAAGATTGACAATCTCGGAATCCTGGAATTCTACTTGGATGGGATGATCATCTTAAAGTGGTGCTTCTACTAACTGGTCAGCAATGAATTTCCCTTTGATAGATTTGTGGTCTATATACTCAATGTTGAATTCACTCAATACCATAACCCATTTGGCTAACCTTCCATTGAATGTTATTTTACTAAGTAAATACTTCAAAGGATCTATCTTTGCAATGAGTTTTATCTTATGAGCTAGCATATAATGGTGTAATTTTTGGGAAGAAAAAACCACGGCCAAGCATGCCCTTTCAATGAATGTATAATTTAGCTTGTATATGACCAAGGTTCTACTTATGTAATATATTGCCTTTTCTTTGTCTGTTTCATCTTGTTGTGCCAAAAGTGCCCCCAAGGAATTCTCTATTGCTGAACTATATAAGATCAAGGGCTTTCCTTTGATAGGTGGCATTAAGATTGGAGGATTCATGAGGTATTTCTCCAATAAATTGAAGGCTTCTTCACACTTCTCATCCCATTTGGAAATTGTATCTTTATGCAAAAGTTGGGTGAAGTTATGACATTTTTCCACTAGTTGGGATATGAATCTCCTGATGGATTGACTTCTCCCTTGTAGTGATCTCATTTGGCTAATGTTTTTAGGTGCTTCCATCTCCATAATGGCCTTGACTTTAGCGGGATCCACCTCTATTCCTTTCGCTGATACAATGTAGCCTAGCAATTTTCCAGATTGGACCCCAAATGCACACTTTTTAGGATTGAGCCTTTCTTTGAATTTCTCTAATCTGTTAAAAAAATTCTCTAAAATTGGTATATGTTCCTCCCTTGAGTGATATTTTCCTAATATGTCATCTACATAATCTTCCATGAACTTATGCATCATATCATGGAATATTGTGGTCATGGCCCGTTGATATGTTGCTCCGGCATTTTTCAAACCAGAAGGCATGACATTCCAGCAAAAAGTACCCCATGCACATGTAAAGGTTGTCTTATCTTGGTCCTCTGGTGCTATCTTTATTTGGTTATATCCACTAAATCCATCCATAAGTGAAAACATGGAATGTCTCACTGTTAAGTCTATGATGGCATCTATACTTGGAAGAGGAAAGTCATCTTTAGGACACGCCAAGTTTAAGTTTCTAAAATTCATGCAGATTTTGATGGATTTATCTACTTTTGATACTGGTACTATATTTTTGATCCATTGTGCATAATCAATGGCCCTTATAAATCCCACCTTCAACAATTTTTCTAATTCCACTTTGACAAGTAGTGCTATATGTGGATGCATATTCCTTAGCTTTTTCTTAATAGGTTTGGCTCCTTCTTTGATATTCAAATGATGCATAATCAAGTTTAGATCCAATCTCGGCATATCATCATATGACCAAGCAAAATTGATTTTCTTTTCCTTAAAAAAATTTATGAATTCTTTCCTTTCTTCACTAGATAAGGATGTCGCTAGGTGTATGATCTTTGGCTCGATTTCTGATCCAATGTTTATCTTTTTTGTAGGCTCAATCAAAATTGGAGATCCCTCTTCATAATGTTCTGGTAGAACATCCAAACTTCCTTCCTTAGGTGCCTCGATTGGGTTTTCACCTTTGGAAACATCCTTTATTTCTTTTTCTTTTTGATCTAATGTTGCCACAATGTGGTTTTCAACTCTTGATTCAATTCCTCTTTTTTTTTTCATTTTTTCATGGATTGAAAGTTTGGATACTCCAATTTATCATTTCTTCCTGATATTCCATAGTAGAAGAAGGCTCAACCTCATTGAGATATTGGGACAACGCATTGTCATTCAAAAAGATTGGAAGGGTAGTTGGCTCCATGGAATCCCATTTAATTAATTCTGGGTGTATGAGAGTTAAGGGATCAATGCTTAGGCTTGGTTCAATGGGATTTAAAGATAAGACCTCATTTGATGGTTTGTACATATTATCATTCAATTCTATGATATGTGCCTCTTCTAAATGTTCTAAAGAAGTAGGATCAAAGTCTTCCTCACTAGACTCCTCTAAGGTTTCCATTGGATAAAAGTTATGTGGATTAAACCTAACATTTGATTCCTCCATAGTAGGTCTCCATGAAAGTATGTAGGGTTCACCTACCCAATGATTTATCTCTATTTCTATGCTTGGTACATCATTTAGAACCACTTGATTTGAACTAGATGCTTGATTTGGACTTGATTCTACTATTTGTCCCTTATCCTTGGTAGAAGTGTAGGTATGAATAACATCAATACCCTTATCATGGCATGACTCATCAAATAATGTATCTCATTCCCACTCATTAGAATCTTCATCACTATGATATTCTAATTGCAATATTTGACCATGGAGTTTGGGATAGTGTTTTTGAGTTTATCCTTCTTCAAGATACCCTAATCATGTTTTCTCCTTGCTATCTCGCCATGTACTTTCTATTGGTTCAACAAGTCCTTCATTCCTCATGCCCAAAGGTCCTTGGCCTTTGTACCCCATCTTTTGCATGATTTGAAACCCTTTCCCATATTGATGTGTGGGAATGTTGGGATTTTGGATGTGATTGACATGGGCACTTGTTTCTTCATCCTTGTAGAGCCAATTTAGGATCTCGTTATCATTCTCATCCATGAATGATGAAGTACTATCTCTCACAAAATGATCATTGTATTTGTGGGGTAGATTTGAGGGTCTTCTGTAGGACTTAGGAGATAAGGGTAAGTCTGTCATGGATAGGGAGTATTCGCCTACTCCTTTTTGCTTGATTTTGCATTGCTTATCAAAATTCTTCATCATTTGGTCCATTTTTTGATAATGGGTGTCTTTGGTGTATACTTGAATAGCTTTGGATTGGTCTTCTTTTGATTTTTCAATAACATTATCCTCACTAACCTTCTCTTTTCCCTTAGTCAATGTAGTTAGGTTAGTGAGTTTTGGTATGTCTTCAATAACAACTTCCTTTTCTATCTTTTCTTTTCCCTTCAATTATGGGATGTCTTTAGAACTTTGCCCTTGCTCCATTTGATGAGGTATAGACCCTCCTGCATTGTGTGGGACTAAAGATTCGTTGATAGGCTTGATGTTGTTACAATATTGGAAGGGGTTTAAGTTCCCACTTACCATTATTTCCTTCCCTAGATAAGGAAATTTTAGACATTGGTGATAAGTGGAAGGAACGTCTTGCATTTCATGGATCCATGGCCTTCCTAAAAAGATATTGTAGGTCAACTTTAAATCTAGCACTTGACAAATGGTCTCTTTTTGCATGGGACCAACTCTTATGGGTAGTACTATGACTCCTTTTGAAGCTCTTTCTTCATCATCGTAGGCTTTAATAGTTATCTTTTTCTTAGGTTCAATAGCCTCCTCAGAAAATCCTAGGGCTTTCACTAGGCTATGGGTACAAATGTTTAAGCTGGATCCTCCATCTATAAGGACTCTTTTCATCCTATGCTTATGAATCAAGACTTCAATGTGCAAAGGAAAGTTTTGAGGATGATTAAGTGACATGTCATCTTTCTCAAAGAATGATAAGCAATGGGGAGCAATGAGGTATCCCACCATATTTTGAAACTTGTCTACCTCCAAATTTAGAGGCACATTAGTCTCCAATAGAGCCTTATCCAAGATATCCTTATGAGTTGGTGATAATTTGAGCAACTCTAGGATCGAGATTTGAGTGGGAGTTCTTTGTAATTGATCAACCAAATTATATTGTTTTGATGATGAGATTGAAACTTGGTTTGATAGAACAATTTTAGGACCATTTGTAGGTAGAATGATTTTCGATGCTTGCCCCATAGTGATGACATTTGATGATGCTTCTCTTAATTTATCCTTTACTAATACAACATTTATGGTATTGTCCTCTTCACTTAAAGTATTGATCATGTTGTCGTAGGTATGAGCAAAATTCACCTTCTCATTACCTCTTTTTTTATTTTGATTAGCATTAGATGACTCACCCTTTTCATGGTTCAAAAAGCAGTTTTTGAAGGCCGCGTGATCCTCATTGTTTTGAGGCCCTTCAATTTTGATAGTTCCATCATCTATTAAATCTTGCACTAAGTGTTTCAACCTCATGCATTCATTGGCTTTATGACCTCTATTTCGATTATACTCACAATGATGAGAATCATTCCACCAATTAGGTTTAACTTGAGGTTCAAAATCTCTTAAATCAGGTAATGTGATGATCTTGTTAGCAACCAAAGTTCTTAATGTGTTCTCCAAGGGTTCACCTAAATGGGTGAATTTTCTCTTGTTATACGTGGAGAAAAAGGGTTTGGGCTTATTCCCATTAGCATTATTATAGGGATTATTAGCATTGTTGTATGAATTGTTGGATGTGTCATTGGAATTATTGGAATTAAAGGGAGCTTTGTTCATTTGATTTGCATTATTTGAAGAATTAGCTCCACTTGATAAATTAAAAAGGGTTGCCTTCAAATTGTGGGCCTCCACAACTCTATCGTTCACAAGATTTTTTTAATTATTCTTTAGCCATAACTTACACTTATCATTGTGATTGTTGACCCCCTGATTATTGACATATTTAGACACATAATTATTATTGTTTTTGTTGGTATTGGATTTTTTGGAATTAAATAATTTTATCTCTCCTCTTTTTACCAATACATCCTCAATCTTGATCCCATTTTCGATAAGTTTTTCAAACGTTGGGGGACATTGGAGTTGTAATCGATAATTCATTTCCATGGTCAAATTGTTTGTAAAGATTTCCATCTTTTCCTTCTCATGGATACCTTGCAAAAATGGTCCTCCACCTTTGTAGGAATCCTAAGAAGGATTCTCCATCTTTCTATTTGGTATCACACAATTTGACCATCGTGATTTCATGCTCAATATTATAAGAATAGTGGTCAAAAAATTGGAGGCTAACTCCTCAAAGGTCTTTATTCCTTGGGGTAACTTTGAAAACCACTACATGGTGGGACCTCCTAAGCTCCTAGGAAAGAGTCTCATTAGGTATGTATCATTGTGCATGAACTCAATGCTTAAGGCACAAAATTCCCTTAGATGATCTTGTGGGTCTATTTTACCCATATACTTGTCATACTTAGGAAAAATGGTATTAAAGGGAAAGGGTGCCATAACTAAGCTTTTGTTCAAATGGGAAAGGACACAAAGCTTCAATAGAAAAGGCTGTAGGTTCGGCTGCCTTTTTCATGGTAAAAATTTTCTCTTGGAAGGCCTTCATTTTCCTAGTCATAGCATTCATGGGGTTATCTTGCTCTTGATCTTTCTTAAGTTGTTCTATATCATAATCATGGGGAAGCTTTACTCCCCTTTGGGCTAGGTTTAGGAAAAATTTCTCCCTATCCTTATCTATCAATTTCTCCATAACTTCTAAAAATTCATGGTCTTGGGCTGCTCTCTCAACTTTTTCTTCAAGTGTTTCTTTAGGAGCTTGATTAGCATTATTGGTGTTATGGTTGATTCCTCCATGTTGATGATCATAATATGCATAATTTCGATCCATATTGTTAAGTCTTTCTTCAAATAAATTTGGGATGATATCCCCTTGATCTTGACCTTTGAAGAGACTTTGGTACTCAACTTCACGACCTTTGTTTGCAACACAAGTGCTATCTCCTTGTAAAGATACCCTAAATTTGTGGGACCGCATGGAAACCGACATCCAACAAGGGTTTGATTTGAATTGATCCTTGATTTGATAATTGTTAATTTTAATTGAAGAGATTAAAAATGTAAGATGAACTTTCAATGGATATCTCTCTCACTTGTTTATGTATTTCAAACACAACAATCATGCATACACTTGTCTCTTTTTACCCACTAACACAAAATGTTTGATTTTGAAAGTATGTTATCACGGGTTTTGCACAAAAAGAAACTTCAAGCACCTACCTAGCTCAAGATTTGGTTCGTAAACATGGCTTTAAAAAGGTGGTCTTGCTATTTTATCAAGGATTTAATATGGATTCCGTTCAAAATGGATCCTAAACTTTCATCCCCCAAGTATGTTAAGGGGCTTCCCACCACTGGTATATCGGAGTTTTGCGCAATCTGTGAGGACTACTCGAGGAAGTTCAAAAATTTAGTCTCCTTTTGTCATACACCCCATAAGGATGTATGCATTTTGTTTTATAGTGGGTTGGATTCTCACGACAAAAAGCAAGCGTATCCCACTTTGGGTTGTCCCTCTCACCGGCCTCATTAAGGCAATTTCTCAGGAGGCGAGCCCACTAATGTTCTAGCATGTTCATGTAAAGCAAGGAAATGGAGTTAAGAACTAGTTTTTGGGAATTTGGTTCACCAAAAGGTGAAGAGTATATCCCTAACTTTTTCTTAATTTCCCAAACACAATAAACAAGGTTCAATTACTAGCCCACTAACTATAGAAAATTGAGTGTTTCTACTCTCTTCTACAAACAAGGGGCTTTGATTTTATGTGCTTTATTTCCTCAACCTTTCTTCTTAATTAAAAAGTTCAACACCTTTGGCATTTTGATTCACTAGAAGAAGTGAAGAGCATAGGCCTAAATGCTAAACTTTCCAAACAAAGATAGGCTATTTTTTAATTACTAGATTCTTAAAAGCACCAAATGCCACAATTTAAGAGAAAATATTCACTAGTTTGAGGCTTACCTTTCCTTGCACCTAGCAAAGGCTAGGGGCATTTTTGAGTGATTTTTCCATTTTTAGCTTACCTTGGCTATAGTTTCTTTCCAATGTGCTTTTTCTCCAACAAAGTTAGTCAACAAAAATAACCACAATGAAGGAAACCAAAAATGAAATTGAAGAAGCAAAGAATGAATTCAATCTAAGGCCTTATTTGCAAATTTTGAGAAAAACTTGAATTAAGGTGAGAAAATCCAATTAAGTGAAACAAACTTAGTTTTATACGCTTCTACAACTTCAAGATCATTCTCATAAACCTGATTTTCCACTTGTGAATCCTCAAGAACTAATTTGATGTGAGCAAAGTTCTCCTTCTTGATTTTCTTAGTCAAAGCCTTGCCTTCTTGGTTGAATGTGCTCTCTGGTTTTTTCACTTTTCTGTGATCAGACATCCTGCAGAGTCGTGAAAATCATTTTACCAAAGTCAGATAATGAAAATTTACAGTTTATGCAAAAGTTCTACTGTAATGCTTAAAAGCGCTATTTAACTTCTTAAAAGTGTTGTTAATCTGATTAAAAGTGTTATTTGAAGTTTGACAATTTACTCAAAAGCACAAAAATAACTAGTAAAAGTGCTACAGAATTGATCAAAGGTGGTAAAAATCAAGTAAAAGCGCTAGATAAATGCACAAAAGCACTTGGTAGTTAGGGAAAAAGTGCTCAATAGTCAGGGCAAAAGTGCTGTGAGAATAATAGACAGAGAACAGAAGGATTCGAAAGCACTACTGATCAGTGCAAAGGTGCACAAATTTGTCGTAGAAGCACTGGTACAGTGCTTAGAAGCATTGTTTAACTGTGCAGAAGCATCGTTTGAGCTGTCAAAAGCGTTACTTCTTGAAAAACCTGAGAGTTAAACATGCAAAAATTTGACAAAATTGGGAAAATTCTGAGAGATTAGCAAAGTGAAGCATTCTGCCCCATGGTAGGTGCCATTTTGTGTACGAGATTTTGTACCTTCATAGAATTAGTATTGAACAATAAATCAAATAGAGACTAAATAAATCACAATTAATACTCTATTTAGCAAATAAAGCACAATTAAGCATCCTATGGCTCTCTAACTAAGAGTGTTAATGTGAAGCTCTCAACAAGCTACCATTAATGACAGTCCTAGAATGAGAAATGATAATGATAAAGAAAATGCTAAAAATTAATTCAAATTGAAATGCTAAATTGCTCCTAAATTGCCTTTCTAGCTATAAAATGCAAGAGGTTCTATGCAATTCTCAGATGTGTGGTTATGAATTATGATTGATTTTGGTCTTCCTTTTATAGATTTATGCAAGGGTAGGGGGTGTAGTTATGTTGATCATGATTAAGCTTGAGTTGAGTTTTTGGTTCCACCCTTTGAAGACAATGCAAAGCTTATGTCCTCAAAGCTTGGGACAAGTAGACAAGATGAGTGGACAAGATGCTCTTTCACTTTGAGTGATTGAGATTGAATTTGGCTTGATCCATGTGAATGCATTTCTCAAATCTTATTGGTTGATTCAATTCCCTCCCCTTTTGGGTTGTTGAGAGAAATTAGGATTTATTAAATGATTTTAAATGATTTATTTAGCCATGTACCCCTTGAATGGGTTGAATTTGATTTAATTCAAAACTATACAATTAATAGAATTAATTGCACTTTGATTTGATTTCACTTGATTAAAATTCTCTTGATTTTGATTTATCTTGAATTAAGACTTGATTTTAATTTTGATTGGCTAAATGTTTGATTTGATTTAATTTTTGATCTTGTCCTTGATTTTCTTTGATTTGCCTTGATTTTCTACTTAATTGTCTTTGTCCATTTTCAGGTGATTACAATAACATTTGATGGAGAGTTTGAAATTGAGTGTCATTATTTGTAAAAGTTAATTTTTTCCATTTCCTACACATTATACCTATTCAAATTATAAAATACAATAAGTTACAAAGTGTAAAAAATTATGGGATCACCAAATATCATATTGGGGAGAGGGGGGATGTCTTTAGTAGTGTCATTTCCCTCATGTTATATAATCAAGGGTTGTACAAGGTAACTATGGGTATAGAAAAAGAGCCCTGTGCAACAAAAAATGAGGAGTCACAAGCCAGAAAATGAGCAACTCTTTGGGAAGGTTTATGAACTAAGGATCCACAAGATAGAAAATAAACTCTAAAGTTTAATTCTAGGATAATTTGACACCTTGGAGGACTATTTCACAAAATTTAAGTCACTAAGGTTGCAACTCAAAGAATGTGGCATAGAAAAAAGATAGGATCAACTCACCATTTCCATTATTTCAAGACTAAGTCTTGAATATCTTGTTCTTGTATCCACCTTTTATTACACTAAGAGATCTATTGTACATGCATGGGAAATTCCATCTTTGGATAATTTCATCAAAGACTTAATAAGGGGACAAGATAAGTTAATCTAGATGGGCACCTTCAAGACCTCTAAATCTCAAGCCATTATCGTAGCAACAGTTAAAAAATGGATTCCAATAAAAGGTACAAACATAAATATCAACAAGATAAGGAAAGTAATGAAGAAAATAATCCTTCAAATCAAATTGACAGTTTTTTTAATTTAGGGAAAATCAAAACACAAAAAAATAAAATGCACCTTTTGCAAGAAATCAAGACATTACGAGAATAAATATATGTAGAGAAGAATTCATCATCCAACACATTTATTGAGAAACATGGGGATCCTAAATCCAACATGGAGTCTTCATAAAGTTAATAATCTTCTAAGGTAATGGATAAATCTAAGGTTCATCCACTCACAAGTTTCAATATGGATGGTTCATCACCACCATCAACTATTGCATCAGAATTCAAATATGCTTTGCTGGGAGCACCCAGAGGATCTTGCAATAGGATATCATATGTAACATGTTAGAATAATCTCATGAGGACTACTATAGGAATACAAACACCACTGAGAGGGGGGAGGTGAATCAGTGGTTACTTGAAAACTTGATCTGTTTAACTTTTACAAACTTTTCATTTTTTTACAATTATAACATGAAGTTATGAAATAAGAACAAGAAATGAAAGAGGAACAAATTACATGATATTTATAGTGGAACATCCCTTAGAGTAAAAAACCACTTTTACTCTGAACCTTTATAAGCCTCTTTGGAAAAACTTTTAGAGCTTCAACTCTAGGAAGCACCAACACCATGTTTTAGAGACACCTACCTCAAGGAACACCAATCCCTTATATTTGAAGCACCAACTTCAAAAGTTAAGAAGCACCAACTTCTAGCATGAAAAAATTGAGTTACAAATTAGAGGATCATATCTATTACAATACAAATCATGAATAAAAAAACTCAACTTCTAGTTGAAAACATTAAGCAAGATTTACTTCTTTTCTTATCTCTCATACCGATTCTTTTACATCACCAAACTATACAAGCCTTCTCAAAATGACTTTATCAGATCATAAAATGTGTAATTAGACTTAAATAAATACATTTTAATGTAAGAGGATTAATTTAATCAATGGTCTTCAAAATGCTATACTTCTTGAGAGATAAATAACATGTTTCCCTTCAAAACATTAAAGATCTAAATGCATATTCATGTATCATAAAAACATCTGATTAAAGGCTGATGTAAACCATTAAAATATCAGTGAATAAACCCTTCTCAACCTTTGATATACTCTTGCAACCATTATTCAATCATAAATATCAAATTTGAAGGAAATGTTTATACCATTCAATTTGTTGTCTTGTGGACTACATAGAATCCTTCTGGTCTAATTTGAATATCTTCCAAATCCTTCAAAAACCTGCAAGACCACTTATGCCACTATTTAGAGTAATTAATCCCCTCTTTATAAATGTCTTTTTGTGTTATCTTGAAGTACATTAAACTGCCCAAAACTCCATTAGACCAAGACCAGTTATAACTGTCAGAAACTACCCTAGTCGAACGCAAATTTGACATGTACGGACATATTTGAATCCAAAACTAGCAATAATAAATTTTATAATTTATTTTTACCTTTCTAAAAAAGGTGTAATAGTTGGGGGTCTATTTAACACTTAATATATGAAAATCTAATTAGACCAAAATTGGGTAGTTATGAAATTAAAACTATTTTCACCATAACTAATTATATAAAGTGTTAATCACTTCAAACTTAACTCTTAACACCACAATGATGTTTTAAGATATATAGAGGATCATTTAGGATTATGAAATACTTACCAAGAGAACCATATCATGTTAATTAATATGCATATCAAATATGATACTAACCACAATCAACATAACCAAGTGACATAAAATTCATTATATGACTTTCATATCCATCACCGTCACCTATGACCATCAACTAAGATACCTGACCAAAATGTCTTATTGACATTAATGAAAATAACCAAAGACCAAAATACCAAAGGTTCAACCATTACATAGTTTGTTTTCTGTCTCATATTTGGAGAACATATATTGCATATTTTGTATCATTTCTCTTTTGTAGGGTAGTTTTCTCTCTCATGGGTTTTTTGTATGTTTATCCACTTTATGGGAGACTTTCAATGTACATGGTTATTTTTGTGCCTCGCAACTCACACCCCACTTTCCCGCTTGGGAATACAAGGACCCCTGTCTTCTTTTTGCCTATGGTTTATTTCCCTTGCCATTGTCTTGCTTTGTCTTCCCCCTTTGGGGTGTTGCTTTTTTTTCTTCCTTGGTTTTTATTTGTTTCCTTTCTTTTATGCTTAAGGATTCAACTATGCTACATTACCTATCAAGTTTTGGTGTTTTCCTTCACCAACCCTCTATTTTTCCCCTTTTTTGGGCTTTTTCACGTCCCTTTTGAGGATTGAGCACCAAGGAAACTTAAGATCCCATAGTGACAGGGATATTTTTAGTGGTGATTATTCACCAATTGGTGAATATGTCACGTGGGGCATATAGAAATTGGCAAAAAATATCCCATCAAGCGTATAGACCGGTTCACCCAAATTTTATAAAAGACATGTATAGTGGTCGGCTTGTTCACTACTACATGCATGTAATTTCACTACAGTAGTCAAGTTGTTCACCCATTTTTCTATTGTATATTTTACTATTATATACAAATGCTTATTTTGTATATAAGGATATTTTCAAGAGATTTAGTACTACAAAAATTTAGTTGATTCTGAGCTCACAATTGCGATCGGTAGCAAACTAGAACGACTACGAGTCTGTAGTATCTTATTCAAGTAAAATTTTATTGTAGCCTTAATTTGTTGGAGATGTCACACTCAAAGTTAAATAGGAAGAGGACTATTGAAGGTGGAGATGTCCAAGAGAGGCCAACAAAATACAAAAATATATCTTCATACTTTGGCGGGGGAAAACGCAATGGTGTTGGTCAAAGTGAGGAAGGTACATCATTAGAGGAACCTGTACAACTTCAAGGTTCTCAACCTACACAGGAGCCTATTCAACATATTGGGGAACCTAATAAATCTAATGACGATGTTGCGGAACTTGATATCTCTAATGAAGATGACCTTGAAGAAGAATTTCAAGTAAATAACCAGTACCAAGATGAATCAATCAACTTTGGTGATGATGATGGTTCAATTTACAATAACACTAAAGGGAGAGGAAAATCAAAAGAAAAAACTGATCATCAATGAGAGATGTCCAAGAGATTTAAATTTGATTGGGAGGCAAAGTATATATTCATTGAACCCATGGACAATCCAATTGTAGGTGAGCCACTAGTAGAATGCAGATGTATGATTTGTAGTTGGAAGTATAAAAAGGAAAAGCGGTTGTATCTTAAACTAGACACCATAGAGAAACATGTTGGTAAAGTTTACGAAACCTCAACTATAGATGGAAAGGAAATAAAAGTGGTAAAATATAAAACAAAGGAGAAATGTCAACATAAAAGGAATGTTGAGGAATATTATTTGTTTAAAAAATGTAAGATGAAGCCTGGTGAAGTTCAAGGTTCTATTAATGCTATTTTTGCAAAAGCAAGTGAAGTAGAAGGATGCGAAAAAGTTGTTCAATTAAGTAATGTTTTCCATATTTTGAGAAGAGGGCATCCAATGATAGACTATCCATAAATGAGTGATTTGTTACACTTTCTAAAAGTTCCTAACTATCCTATCACTCATTGGTCAATAAATAGTGGATGGAAATGGGTAAGTTGTATTGCCAAGGTTGAAATAGAGGATGTACAGAGAAAAATAAGAGTCAACCTTTATTGCATTATCCTTAGACAAAGATACGGAAATAGATAATACATCATGGGTATGCATGCATGTTTATACTATACAGAATAATGTTCGCCAACCACATCTACCAACTGTTGCAAAATTGAGGGACAATGCGACATTGGAAATTTTATTTCAATTAGTAAAGAGCGATTTAATTGAATATGGAGCTATGGATGAATTGACAATAGCAAAGAAGTCGATATGTGTTGGAGCAAATGGAGCTTTAATAATGCAAGGTCAAAGGAATGGTCTTTGCACAAAGATGCAGGCTTCTTGTTCACCATATGTTGTTGGCATTCATTGTATGGCCCATAGGATGAATCTTGCTTTTAGAGTTGTGAAGAAGTTTCCTTTAGTAAACAAGGTTGAAGATTTAGTAAGGGAGTTGTACTCATATTTTTGTCGAAGTCCTAAACATTTTAGGGAATTTCAACACTTTGCTAATGGAATTACCAATGGAAACAAGCTTCTTAAATATTTTGATACCATATGGATCCCTTTGGATGGACCAACGCATCAATTTTTTTTCGAATATCAATCTTTGATTGGACTTATGTACGAAAATTGTGACAATGCAGAAAATCAGAGATGTGGCAATCTGCTTCAGAGGTTAAGCAATATAGAGACACTTTTGACTTTAGCATCTCTTCTTTCCATACTAGAAGAAATAGCGTTCATTATGAAAAAAACCCAGTAAAGAGCCATGTATATTGAAGAATATGCTCTGTTGCGTAAAATGTCATGCCAAGCCCTCAATAATCTCTATCAAAATGACCCAAATTTGGCCGATGAAAAAATTGATCATTGGCGGAAACCAACAAATTTGGACAATCCTTGTAATTATTTAAAGATCATTGAAAATGAAGAATTATGTGTCTATGTAAGGGGATTTGAGATACCAATGTACTACAATGCCCCAAAGAAGCGAGCTACAAGAGTTACAAGGGAAGAGTTTACCAAGATCGTCAAGTCTATAGAAGCTCATGCAAGGGAAATAGCCTATAAAGTTTCCTCTGAAATAAGATCATGATTCCCATATGAACAACTGCTAGAGGCCATGGCAATTGTGTTTCCTCAATATTAGCACTTGAACGCTAAGGAAGATTATCATAATAGGTTGTTGACTTTGATAAAGGAATTTTGCAAATCTGTAGAATTCGATGGAGTGACTATCAATGGAATTTTAGATGAGGGTCTTCTTAGACAGCAATCAGACACTTTTACAAGGACTATGAAGCCTCAATATCAATTAATGCATAACCCACATGAAGAGGGCTTAGCAATAAGGCTTTAAACAGAACTAAAATAGAGCACAATGTTGTGTGATGAAATTTTAGAGTTCTTCAAGCTTGCCGATCTATGTCAAACCATGATATTGGGTTCAGTGGAGGATGAGAGAGTTTTCAGTGCTTTGGGCTTCCTAAAATCAAAGCTAAGAAACAAACTAGACAAGAATTTGGAAACATGCTTGACGGTCTACACATCTAGGTATGATGTCAATACTTTTCCTTATCAAAAAGCAATGGAAATCGGGAAGAAAAGATGCAAAAGAAGAGGGTTGGGAAACACCATTAACCAATCTCCAATTCTGAGTGGGACAACTACAGGTGGAGATGGGAGTGGGATTCATATAAGCAGAGGTCAAAGTGAAGAAGACACAAACAAAAATGAAGAGAACAATGAAGGAACTGGAATACCAAAATTAGATGATGATGACAACGTAGAGATGAATTGGAAAATTTAGGAAATTTCTGCTAAATTAGAAGTAGTAATCAATAGGAAATTTTTTGAATATCCTATCATTCAATGTTCATTTTAGAAAAGCAAGAATGCATTATGTTTCATCATTAAAATTTGAGAACAAAGAGTATCATTACTGTAGTTTGTATCATATCATCAATGATCATTCATATTTGAATTTGAAATTTTTGAATAAAATTTTGTATTCCAATATCATATAATAGGGTAAATCAACTAAGAATAACTGAATAAAATAGAGTAATTCAATGTACATTAAATTGGAAAATATTAAAATTAGATAGAGCATAATTTGTTTTGTATTCATTTGCAATACATTACAATTTACAATAGTTCAAAATTCAGAGCAATGTTTGTAGGCTAGTCCAAACATCCTCTGATGGCAGAACAATTTGGTTTATAGTATAGTCACACTCCTACAACTTCATTAGCAATTCATATTTGGAAGTGTGACTTGACAACATTGTTGCTTCTACAACTCCATTCAAAGTTCTCATTGGTTTGATAAAATCCATGAAAGTATTAGGAGATATGTCTGTAGGAAGAAAGTGTAAATCAATATTTATTTTGTCTTGCAACCTTATTTTGTAAGTTTCTCTTCCAATGAACTTATTTATGTCAAATCCCTTAGGCAAACCAAGACTTTCCAAATTCACTTTCCTTTGTTCCATCTTCATGATCTTCTTCTTATCTTTGTCATCGAATTCATGTTCTTCCTATAACTTCTCACATTTTTGAATGATACTTGATACCTTTACTGAGGCATCAAGGCGGGTGCTAATTCCCTTGTTTGATAGATAGCTATCACTCTTACTATAGAATTGATGCATAGTATCTTTTGCATTCATTTATTTCTTGACAACATCCATGTTATGTTCAATGTTCTTATGGAGCTTCAAATAACATACTCTCATACTTTGAAGCATTTCAAACCACTCACACAAGCTATGAGACATCCCCAATATTTGGCCCCAAATGTGTTCTTTTGTAATCTTCACTAAATTATTACAAGTATTTGTTAAAGTTTGAATTGTATTATTTTCCTTCTTTAGTTCTTCTGCCATTTTTTCACAATTATTTTTCTCCTCCACTACTTTGTGTTCCCAATTATTGGCTTTATCCGCCTGAGAGTCCAATTGCTTTTGTGATTCCCAGTTGGAGGCAGCATTACTCTCCATGGTTTTAAATAACTTTTGTGAAGTGACTCTTTCTTCCTCTAATTTTTTACTAAAATCTACCAATTTTCCCCTTAGTGCCTTTAGCTATGCCTGCTCTTGTTCCTTCACTACTGCCTCTGCATGTTCCTACTCTGTATTTGTTGATGTAGAGGCTGATTTTTTAATCTTTTTATGTAATTCTTTCAAACTGTTCTCTGAAGCTTTCCTCTTTTCTTTTTCATTGGCAATGTCTGCCTGTAACTTTTCTATATTTTTCTCGAGCTTACTTTTCTCTCTTTTCAGCTTTAGCAGTGCATTGTAGACTACTTGGTTCATAGACTTTGACACATTGATTTTTTCCACACTTTTAACTTTGGAAAAATCCATTTCAAGAGTGCTAACTTGAAATTCAGACGGATGTATCTATTAAGAATGGGAACACTAAGAGGGGGGTGAATCAGTGTTCTACAATTAATGTTTTTCTGCTTCTTGAAACTTAGCCCAATTACTTAAATACTGAAATGAATAGTAAAGAAAATAAAAAAATCAACCATAACACATAACACAAGATATGTTTACAGGGAAACTTTGGCCAGAGGAAAACCCCAGAGGGAATTAGCACCCATGAATAATAGCACTAGTCTTATGAACTTGTTAGAGTTCCTTTTCCCTGTTAGGAGTAGTCATTACAATATAGAGTACAATGACTCTGTTAGGATTCTTGAAGAACAAAACCCTATTAGGGGTGGATGGCTCACTGCCAGAGCTCACTTCTCAATGAAGAAGGCTACAACCTCATGGTTATCAAATACACACTATATCTGGAAGGGTGAACTGCTGCTTTGACACTGTTATCTGATCAGTTCCTTTTGTGTGTTGTTACTCTAACTTCTTTTAGAGCTTTATATCATACTGACTGTACTCACATACTTCTGCCCTTCTTTATATCTTCCATACTCTACCACACTTTAAATACAAAAGAGCATGTCATATATATACATGTTGAATGGGCGCAACCAAAACTAAATTTTGTGTCGGCCTAAAACCTAACACATACAACGCTTCCAAATAAATTGGCTCAAGCTATTTTACATACAATGATAATAACATGTTTACATAACTATTACAATAGGTGCATAGCCTTTACAAAACAAAATGATATACGTTAAACAAAAAACTTCCTATCGATTGCATGCTCTGTTTTGTTTTGTCACTTAACTGCCAGTGTCACTTAGCCTTGTTGTAACTTCTAGATACTATCATATCTGATCATGTGTTCTTAGACTTAGCATAATAGCATACTCAAAATCTTATATCCAAGGGTGCATACCAAAACTCGATCATACACATGTGTGTTGATGCTCTAATCATCAGGTGCTTCACTGCCTGCACTGTCTTCCATACTTAGCCAAAATATGATCTTCAAAGTTAGTGCACTGACTATCAAAACTTTATATGACTTTGTTTCCATAATGAAAACACAAAACTAGTCGTATATTCTTAGTAAAGTCAACTTGCCAACACTTTATGACTCTTTGGTGGGTTTCCATCTTTTTTGGGTGGAATAACAACCATGCACTGCATCATGTCTTTGTTTGGGTCATATGTTGGAAAAACCCTGTTGGATGCAGGTTGTTCCTCTATAGTTGTAGTAAGGGCACCAATCTGCAATGTCTTCTTTATTTCCTTATTCTTGGTTGTTGTTTCTGCAGATTTATTATAGAAATTCTTGAAACAAAAATCTGGTGTTGTAGAAGGAATTGAATTTTTGAAAGGTGAACCAGAGTTTGCAATGCATGTTGATCTAACTAGTGTTGTTTGAGTATTTAAACTTTTAGAGGGTTTTGTTGAACCTAAAAATGAATATAGTTCTTTAGGATCAAGTGCCAATGATTTGGAAACCTTTTTCTTCTTGACACTATCTTCTTCTATGGGATTCTGTGTAGATTCTACTGGCCTCTTTAGAGAGGGAACTTGTTGTATAAGTTTCCCAGTCCCACTAGCACCAATGCCACTACCAGACCCAATAGCAGAAGATTCACCAATCCCACCCATGGCAATGGATGTTGTTGTGGGCATAGTGGTTCTTGATGAATCTAAAGGATCCACTCCAAATCCAAACCCAAGGTCTGCACCATGATCAATTTTTGTGTGAAAATTGGATTCGAGACGCCTTCTCCTGTGGGACCCAAACCACCACCTTTATAACCCATTTTTTCCACAATGATTGCCCCTTTTCTATATACTTCTTTATGGTAGTTGCTGACTTCACTCTGACTCCCTAGAGTAAATGCAATTGGTGGATTATCATCCTCATTGTCTGCATTTTCATCCTGATCACTAGTGTTGTATGCTGTGGTAGGATGTTCCAAATTCCACAATTTGCTAAACTCTATATCCTCATCTATGTCATCCAAATCTGCACTAGTCTTTAGTTCACCAAGATCCTTTCTCATACTCCAAAAATCATTCATTTTTGTTCGAGTCCATTTTCTATCCTTACAATCTTCTGCTATTTTCTTTGGTATTTTTTTGTTTGATGGATGAGCAGCTTTTTGGTAGAAATTGTAGGACATCCTAGGTTGTACAATGCCCTAGTTTATTGATGTCATAATTTGTGATGACAAGTGTTCAATTGAAATTTTTTCCTCAGTGGAAACTTTCTCCATCTCTTTTGTAACGTCATCCTAGCTATCCTTGTTTTTCAACTTCTCTAGCAATGGTTTACTTTCATGTTGAAATAAGTTTGTAGAGTTCTTATTAGCAACAAGCATTGTTTGAATGACGTTGAGTGGATCATACTTCTAGTACCACTCTAAATTAAATTAAAAAATTTCTATAAAAAAATTTGCCACTTTGAATGCCTTTCTCTCAAATGTTAACCCTCTAATTGAGAAAGGTAAGGAAAGGAATATGCTCTTCTTCAACTGGCCAGTGAAGAGTCTATATGTGCTCTCTAGTTGTAGTACATATTCTACTGTAAACACCCTGTCTATCACATGCATTGGAAGTTTGTGGGGTTGTAGTTCTGATCCATAAAACCTTAGCACAGTGTATTCTTCCATTAAGTACCAATCAACCAATTGAATTATGCTTCCAAGTTGGATGCAATCCCTACATGAAGCAAACAATATGGGCATTGGAGTGCTTGTTTTTTTTTGTACAATGGTGCTAAAAAGAAGTCTACAAAATTATTGTAATTCTTTCTGTTATTATACATCCTTATCTGAGGTGTCCAGTTATATATTGGAGTACCTGTCCTCCTCTAAATTTCAAGCTTTTTGTTGTTGCTCATTAATATTGCAACATGCTTGGCTAGCAGAAGATAGCACAAGTAGGTTGTGAACCTAAATGTCTTAGAATTGCCTCTTTTAATCAATGCTAATTTTACTTGCATCGATTGAACCACGTGTCCAACAAAATTATATCTTATTGGTTCATTGACACAATGGATATCCCAAATCAATTGCAGAATATTGGCACCCACTTCCCAATTGTTTTCCAGTCCCAGGCAAAATGCTAGCAAGGATATAGTATCTTGAACCCATGGCACAAAAATGTTAAAATCATAAGGAGGTGTATGGTTCTCACCCAATGAATCCTTTACCTCTACAAATATTAGACCCTTAATAAATGAATCTTTTATGTTTGGCATGACTGCCTCATATTGGTCTGCCAGCAATCCCAGGTCAATATGGACATTACAGTTTTGTCGGTCAAATCCTAGGTCTAGCAAACTGAGAAATTCTTCCTGGTTTATTGATAAAATTTCTTCCTGATTATTTTTATTCACAATTTCTTTTCTTTCTTCATCATAATTTTCTGCACAAATCAAGACAATTTATGGGCAAGGGAAAACTTCGGGTAACAACATGCGACCCAAACCAACATCCCATGAAGCAACTTTATTCATTTTTGCACCTATCGCTAGATTAAATTTTATAAATTCAGACCTCTTTAGCCCAGTTGCCTTACTGCACAATGTATTTGTAATTGTTGTAACTCTCCTTTCACTATCGATAGTAGGATCATAAACATCATGATACTCATTAGTGAAACCAGGCATTTCTACTAGTTTTCTCCAGTCTATTAAAGTTTTCCCATATGCTTTCCCTTGGCCTTGAGTTTTCGCTTTCCCCGTTGTTCTTTGGGAGAATGAAAAAACACATGATCATATATATTTACTAACAAAATCACATGTAATAACTAACTAATTAAGAAAACCCCAATTGTACATGCAAGAATTAAAATTTCAAAATCAAATTAAACTAAATTTTTTACATTACAAAATCAGGATGCCATCAGGCTAGATATCTTACCAAAAATTAAATTTTGAAATCTAGATAGATAGAAGTTAGAACGGTCGAGGCTCTCACAAGTTATAGTCTCAAAATCTTCATCGACAATTCAACAGTTATTTTTAGCTTTCTGTTGCTACGAGTCGATAGGTTTTTAAAAAAGAAATGTTAATAACTTTCTAGAACGAGTTTGCAGAAAAGGTTTTTGAAACCCACAGTACTTCTGAAATACCATTTCAACCGTTCATCTCTCACAATCGAACGGTTGTCACGATTTTAAAATATTAATACACACTAATGTATCATTTAAACCAAAATTCTGGAATACGTTTATGTTTTATCTTCACTTGATACGTAATCTTTCTAACTAATTACATGTGTCACATTTCTGGAATGAGTTTGCAGAAAAGGTTTTTGAAACCCACGGTATTTATGAAATACAACTTCAACCATTCATCTCTCGCAATCGAACGGTTGTCGTGATTTTAAAATATTAATACACACTAATGTTTCCAGAATGAGTTTGACAAGTTTTTGGAACGAGGTTGTCATGATTTTAAAATATTAATACACACTAATGAATATAATCATTAACTATATTCACTTGGAATTCATTCGACAATACCTTATCCATGAAGTTTGAACTAGTCACCATTACATAATAAAGTTTGGAAACATTTAATTATTACATTAAACAAAAGTGCAACACAATTTTTTTATATTCTATTACAAAAAATTTCATTACAATTCAGTGATGCCCATATCTATAGTCCAAAAAAACAAAACAAAGAAATCCTTTGACTTCAAAATTCCAGGCCATAGGGTCCTGGGTAGCAAAAAATTAAGGATTTTCCCCTTAGTCTAAGTAGAAATCTTCAGAGATGATAAGCTCTAAGAATTCATGCAACCATCCATAGTGCATGAATTCATCCAAGAGAAACCACTTTCAAAGAAAATCCCTACCAATCTGCGGCCATTTCCTATGGCGCGTCACCTTCTCAACTTTCAAGTTCAAAAGAAAAGGTTGCCTGGCCACATTTTGGCCTGGCTGGAGAAGCTTGGGTAAATCACTTACCCAAGGGATCACAACCCCTATTTGTGCAAAAATGACAACCTGAACATCGTCACCCAGGAATTCTTGTTTGAATACCATCCTTAACAAAAAGAGCATATCCAGCTTCTCTCCTTCTAGGTCCAGAAGAGATGCCAAAAACCAAGATGTAATGTCTATGTTAACTGGGTATCTATAAATATTATCAAGAAATTCACAGCCCAACACCATCCTCACAGCCTCATTTGTAAAGGAACCATTCTCATTGAAAACTAATTGCAGTGTTTGGTTTGTAACTAATTGAATATCTAGATGAACTAAAGAGACGGTGATTAGATATCACCAAGCTATTAAAGTGATATGTAAGATGATTGAATCAGTCAATATGTTGTCATTGACGTCAAATAGTTTTGACTATACTTATCATGATAGTTACTATGATCAAAGACAACCTAACATGTTCAGAACAAGCGTAGACATTCAAAAATTAGTCTAAGAGCATATTCCTAACATATAGAGAAATCTATTTGCAAAGTCATTCAGATAGAACTTAAACGAGAGCACCCTGTCACCGTTTGATTTGTTCTTGATTTAGGGATGTGGGTGTGCTCTCAAAACACTTGGAGCTTATCCCTAATTCTAATTAGGAGGGATTGGGATATATTAGGGACCATGAGAACCCCATAATGGCACAAAATCAGGTATAGAACACCTTTTTTGCCCCTAGAGCCTCAAGGATCCTAATAGATGCAAGAATGCAAATTGATGCAAGAATGCTTAAGCTAGATTGATTTTATCCTAATGAAGATGTGATATGATGCTAAAATGATTAGAAAAGATTAAGAAAGAACTCGATTCAATCCATTAAGCTATTCTAGGATGATCTAAGAAAGCACAAAAATAGAGTTAATCTAACAATTTATGTTAAAGACTATGATGATCTAGATGTAATTTACCATTATAACAATGCATAAAGATAAAAACTAAGCTAATCCATGTTATCTAAGATATAATGTGATTTAAGAAAGCTTGAAAATGAGTTAAACTAACAAATATGCTAAAAGCTAAGATGATTTAGAACTAAACTAGCATTATAACATTACTATGAAATGATTATGTGAATTGATATTTTGCTCTTGGAAGTGAGGGCATTTATAAGATTTGGGAAGGACTTAGGTTAGGAAGAGGAGTTAGGGTCAGAGTCAGGGTTTGGGGTAGAGTATGGGGTTGAGTTAGAGGTAAAGTTAGATGGGAAAAGGTTAAGGTTGCTCACACATGTGTGAGCAACACTAGGGAAGTGTGCAAGGGGACAACAATGTAAGAGAAGATATAGGCCTTAACTTATGGCTTGTAAGAGCCTTCAATGGTGGTGTAAGAAGCCATTAATGAGTGTGTAAGGCTCATTAATGAGGAGACTTGACCCAAAGTCAAAGATTGAGGGTTTAGACTAAAAAGGGTAGGAATCACCCTCTAAGTAGGTTTAGGAAAGTTTAGAAGAGGTTAGGGCTTTCTAGAAAATTTCTAGGGTTTTCAGGGATTTAAATAAATATTTCATTTATTTAAAGGTTTTGGTCAATTTATTAAATGTTAATAAATATTGGAGGGAATGATGTTTAAATTGGATTTAAACATTTTTGGAAGGGATTCCTTAATTAAATGTTTTTAATTAAGGTAGGAGGAATTAATGGCATAATAATAAATTAATTAATTAAATAATTAATTAATTAACAAATGTTGATGTCATCAAGGGTTTCTAGAAAATAAAAATACTTTTATTTACCAATAGATTTTTAGGTGTCTATAGTTACAAACATCTGAATATTTGTAGAAGGAAGAAATGGTGAAGAAATGAGATATCTACATAAGGAAAAGATGCATATGACAGATAAGGATAAGGCATACATTGGGTAACTTATTGATGAGTCTATGGCTTTATATTGTTGACTTGAGCATGTTACATTATTCTATTATGAAGAAGAGATTTGAATTGAACAAGTTAATGTGGTTGGTAAATTGAAGTCTTATGTATACACCAAGCCAGTGCAATGTATACTGAGTGACAGTAATAACCGAGTTAGTTATCACCGACGCATTCAATATTAACTGAGTATGGATGAAAACATTAAATGCTAAGAACAGCCAACTGAAATTGATGAGCTGGAAATTGTTATGATTTCAAGGTTACAGATGAAGTTAGTTATAAGATCCACATCTGACATAATTCAGAGATGATCTTAAGGATGAGATTGAGACATGTTATGGACACACCTGCCAAGGAAGGTTTAAGCAAAAAAATGGACGAAGGAGATTAAGAGGCAAAATCTGATGGTTGATATGAAAATGTTTTACTTTTTTATTTAAGAGACATGAGTTTCATTGTTGAAACATGCCAAATAAAATAGAGACTGTAGAAGATTTCACGTGAAGACTTTATTCATGCATTCCTGATCAAACTGGTTACAGACAGAACTGAGCTGCAGGTATAACCGAGCATCAGAGATATACAAACCAAGTAAAGTAAGTTGGGGAAATATTGAGGAAGTGAATTTTTTAATGATCAAATGAGTTTTATGAGCTTAGCATAGATCTAAATATTTGCAAATGAGTTGTATTTGAATCAGATCAGAACTGTATCAGTTTAACCATTGATTCAACAAAATCTCTTAACTGAGTGGACCTAACAGTATTTTTGTATTACCATATGACATTCAAGGAATGTTAATTGTTATCTTGTTGACCCCATAGTGAATGTTGGTCAAGAGTTAATTGTTAGTGATAAATCCTCTAACTAGGTCACACCTAACAGTGTGCATTGTAACCTTTGACAGGGTTGGCTCCTAACCGAGCTCACTTCAAAAGAGTGAAATATTTTGGGTTACCGGTCCCAGGTGGTTTTTCCCTTAGCAGGGTTTTCACGTTAAATCATTGTGTTATGTGTTATTTTTTATGATTGTTTTCCTATCATACTTTACATACTGCATATTTGATTTAATCGGTAATCACAGTTTGGATAATTACTGGTATTCGGTAAATGAACAGAAAGATTTATATTTTATCTTACCGAGTTGTTTGAATTATTGAAATAGTTTTGAAATGTACATTTGAGAGTTTGGGACTGTAGGATAACTAATTTAACTGATTCACCCCCCCCGCCCCCCCCCCCCCCCCCCCCTTTTAGTTATTCTAACAATTGGTATCAGAGCATATTGATTGCTTGGAGGAAAGTTTCAAAGACTTAAGCAAAAGATCACAAGATGTACAAGAGGGAAGTGCCTAAGCTGAACAAAGATAACTTCTTGACATGGAAAATCAGGATGAGGCTTCACATATCTGGAATTGGAGAATTTGTTATCGCACTACTAGACAATGGCTACATACAACTGACTATCGAACCTTTGACAATTGATTAGTTAAGAGACATACATGAACACAACATAACTATGATAGAGATTTTTGTTGCTCTATCTGATGCTGAATTTGAAGATGTCAAAGCATACACTACAGTGAAGGAAATGTGGGATAAACTTGCATTAGTTTATGGTGGAGATGTAAATGTAATGAGAGCCCGATCTGAAAGCTTAAGAGGTAGATTTGATGACATAAAGATGAAGGAAGGTGAGAACATCACACAATACTCTAACTGAATCAAAGAGGTATTCAATGTTATTTGAGGAGCATGAGGTATTATTTCTAAAGATATTATTGTAAGTAAAATACTAAGAACATTGTTGCATGTCTATGCAATTAGAATATCTGCAATTCATGAAATGTGGTCTGCACCTAATAGTACTCTTACCCTTGATAGTCTGATTGGAAAATTAACTACTTTTGAGCTGAGTAATTATGATAATAGTGTTGTACCAAGTGTTGAGTCTTCTTTTATGTCATCCCTAAAGATTGGTAAATTTAGCAGTAAGAATAACATAAAGAATGAAAGTGGAAGTAACAACAAAGATGAGCTTGATGAGCTTGGAGCACTTATGGCCCGGAGACTTCAGAAAGGTAAAGGAAGGTATAAGAGAAAGTTACCTTTAGCTTATTTTAATTGTAAAGAGATTGGCCATATTGTTGCTAGATGTCCTAACAAGAAAGAAGATAAAGATAATGATCGATCTGGTGATGGAAAATTTGGCAGAAGAGATAACAGAGGAAACCGACACCAGAAGAAACAACTGAGATTACAAAGACAAAGGAAAGAAGGCATGTTACCTTGTTGGAGAAGATGAGAATGACACCGACACTGATACTAATGATGAAATTGAAGTGGTATTTGTTGCAATGAAAGATGATTTAGAAGAAGAGGAAAGGTATGTAGAAATAGCCCTTATTTCTAAAGTTAGCAAGAGTGATACTTGGATCATTGATAGTGGCTGTACATATCACATGACTGGTGATGAAGATAAATTTGAATACTTTGAACACTACAATGGAGGATCGATGAAAATGGGAAATGATACACCTTGTCAAGTGAAAGGAAAAGGGTCTATCTTATTGAATGATAGGATTAGATGTGATAATGCATACTGGGTAAAAGGACTTAACTACAATTTTTTGAGTGTAGCACAGCTAAATAACTCAGGTCACCAAGTTGCATTTGAAAGCAAGAAGGTGAAAATCTATGATAAAACTAGAAAGTTGGTCGGTACTAGAGGAAAATCAAAAGGTAATTTATTCTATCTTGACAATACTGAAACTTCTTGTTTATTAGCGAAAAATAAAGATGTATGGTTGTCACATAAGAGACTATGTCATGTGAACTTTGATAACATGGTTAAGATCAGTAAAAAGAGAAGAGTTAAAGGTTTACCAAGTCTAACCAAACCTAATCATGTTATGTGCAATCAATGTCAAAAAGGAAAGATGACCAAATCTAGTTTTAAAAGAAAACACTATTCATCTAAAGGTATTTTGGAGTTGGTACATACCGACTTATGTGGTCCTATGAGAATTCAAAGCTATTATGATGACAAATATTTTATTTTATTTATTGATGACTACTCTAGGATGATGACAATCATGTTCTTAAAAGAGAAATCTAAAGCATTCAAATTGTTCAAGTGGTATAAGGCTAAAGTCTAAAAAGAAACTAGGAAATAATTAAAATGCTTAAGATCTGATAGAGGAGGTGAGTTTATTTCTGATGAATTCACTAATTTCTATAATAAGTATGGAATCAAAAGACAGGTTTCTACACCAAGGACACCACAACAGAATGGAATTGCTAAAAGAAGGAACTGATCTATTGTTGATCGTGTCAGAACATTAATGATTGAGAAAGATGTTGCAAAAATGTGCTGGAGAGAAGCAATTAGCACTACTGTATACACCTTGAACTGAGTTCAACTAAAGAAAGACACAAACAAGACACCTTATTTGTTATGGTTTGGCTATACACTGAATGTAAGTTATTTCAAAAAAATTGGAAGTAGATGCTACATTATGAAAGATGATAGAAATGGTAAATTTGACTGTAAAGGTGATGAAGGAATATTTTTAGGATATTCTACTAAGAGTAAAGCTTATAAATGTTTGAACAAGGCTACTAATAAAATGGTGGTTGAAAGTGCTAATGTAAAAGTTGATGAATTTGTTGAAAATAATGATGAAGAAAGCATAAAGGAACTAGAAGACTACGATAGGTTTACATATATTGAACATCTAGACTATCTACTGAAGCCACAGGCTGAGTCTACCGAGCATCAAGAAAATGCTACCGAGAATCAGAAAATGTAAACTGAGAACCAGGAAGAAGCTACCAAGGAACAAAATGAACTTGAACCAAATGATGAGCAAAGAAGACAACAAGTGCTGGCAAGATTTGTTAGAAGACACCATCCATATAACCAAATCATTGGAGACAAGCAAGCTGGCATGATGACCCAATGTAAGTTAAGACAAAACACATGCTTAGTTTGTGAATTTGAGCCTAAGAATGTTAGAGATGCACTTGAAACTGAAGAATTGGTTAAGGTTGTGAATGAGGAAATTGAATAGATTGAGAAAAATAAGACATGGACATTGGTACCAAGACCGAATGATAAAAATGTAATTGGTACTAAGTGGATTTTCATAAACAAGTTAAATGAGAATGGTGAGGTCACTACGAATAAGGCAAGGCTTATATGCAAGGGGTATGCACAAGAAGAAGGTATAGACTATGGTGAAAATTTTTCACCAGTAGCAAGATTTGAAGGAGTCCATATATTAATTGCATATATTGCACATAAGGGATTCAAAGTATATCAAATGGATGTGAAATCAGCATTTCTGAATGTAATTCTTGAGGAGGAGGTCTACATAGAACAACCGGAAGGTTTTGTTGATCTGAATCAGAAGAACATGGTATGTAGACTACACAAAGCTTTGTATGGACTGAAGCAAGCACTGAGAGCATGGTATGAAAGACTACATGCTTATCTTGTCAGTATTGGCTTTGTAAGGACAAGTGATAATAGTAATTTGTACATGAACGGAGCATTTGATGATAATATTTTGATTGCTGAAATTTTTGTTGATGACATAATCTTTGGAGGACATGATTTGATTTGCAAATCTTTTGCTGATGAAATGAAAAATAATTTGAGATGTCAATGTTTGGAGAGATTAAATTGTTTCTAGGTTTGCAGATTATACAATAGAATGATGGGATTTTCATCACTCAATCAAAATACATTAAGGAAGTGTTAAAGGCTTTTGGCGTGGAAGATTCAAAACCGGTAGGAACACCGATGGTAACAAGATGTAAGTTTACAAAGGATGATGAATCAACCGAGGTAAATCAGATACTATACAGATCAATGATTGGAAAATTGATGTATGTGGTACACAATAGGCCTGATATAGCACATGCAGTTGGGATTGTGGCAAGATTTTATGCCAATCCTAAATATTCACATATGGTTGTTGTTAAAAGGATTTTGAGATATTTGAAGAAAATTGAAGACTATGGTTTATGTTACACAAAGGAAGGAAAATTTGAACTTTGAGTTTACACTGATGCAGATTAGGCTAGAAACATTGATGATCAGAAGAGTACAAATGGTGGAGCATTATTTTTAGGAGAAAGGCTTGTGACTTGGATAAGAAAGAAACAAGCATGCATTTCTCAGTCTACTACTTGTGATCACCTAAAAATGGTCATCTAGACTATTAGCCCCTTGCTAGCATTATTTGCTAAAGTCATCAATTGTTTATTCTTGATCAAATCTTAGTTCTATCATTTATTCGATTATTTTCTATGGGCTAACCATCTTATCCTAAAGTCTTTATTTAATCAAAAGGAATTCCCTCTCCTTTTATTAAATAAAAAAGCCCCCACTTTTCCTCTTGTCCTAAGTTGCACAAATAAAGCATTATTCCTATTTTATAAAAAGGGAAAAAGAACTTTTTTGTCTCATATGGGCACAAAAGTCAACTCTTATTTTCTCATTGGAGGATACTTGTGCACATGGATTGCTCCTCTTTGATGCTCCACCATTGATTAAATCTTTTGCTTCTTAATCTCCATGGTCCATTCTTTCTCATTTCTTATAAAAGGAGAGCTCTCTTCTCCATTCTAGATCCCCAACTTTTTATGCTAATGTTATGTTACAGGTTTTCTAAGTCACTTTGGAGCTTTTAAAGATTTGAAGCATTCTTGGCTTTTGCATCTACATGTTATTCTAGTTTCATTTATCATGGCATTCATAGCTTCATATTTAGCTTAGTTTCCTTTGTGCTTTAGATCAATTCATCTAGCTTAATTAGGAGGCTTTGTAATACTTGCATATTTCCTTTCATAGCATAGCTTGCATTTCCATTTCTAGCATAGTTGCATTGCATTTGCATTTCCATTTGATTCTTGGAGATATTGGCATTCTTGCCCTTGTCTTCATTTGAATCTCTCATTGCATGGTTTACTAGCAAGGTTATTGGCTCAATAGCTCTAGCTGAGAGCATTCTTAACACCCTTGCACTCCATGCCTAGGGAGCTCTAAATCAATTTCTCAAGGTTTCCAATCCATGGATTCTCTTGGAAGCAATGATTTAGGGAAGTGCACATTTTAGTGTGTACATTTTTGGCACCCACCGTGGGGCAGAGCATTATTGTTTTGTCCTTAATTTCTACATTTCTGTAAATTTTTTGTCAAATTTTAGCTTCATTTTTGGCTCTCAAGTTTTTCAGTCTCAGATTATCATGCAATACTTTACCATATCCTATCGGCTATTCTCCAGAGCATATGCTTGACCATTCCATTTTCTCTGATTGATCTATCTTTGTGCAAGACATGTTAGTTCTCATCTCGAGTTCTATACTGTCCATCTCTTTCCTAAGTGTTCAGTATTGTCGCTACCAGGCTGGCCATGCAGGATTTTCTATCTCTCTGCACTTCATTCTTCGGAGTCAGATCTCTTTTTCTTTCTTGGCTGATCTATTCTTTGACATAATGTGTTCCCAGATCGATCACACATTAGTCAAAGAGGGGCAAATGTAATCACCTAAAAATGGTCATCTAGACTATTAGCCCCTTGCTAGCATTATTTGCTAAAATCATCAATTGTTTATTCTTGATCAAATCTTAGTTCTATCATTTATTCAATTATTTTCTATGGGCTAACCATTTTATCCTAAAGTCTTTATTTAATCAAAAGGAATTCCCTCCCCTTTTATTAAATAAAAAAGCCCCCACTTTTCCTCTTATCCTAAGTTGCACAAATAAAGCATTATTCCTATTTTATAAAAAGGGAAAAAGCAAGAATGCTTAAGGTACTCTTGTGGCCGTGAGGTCCTGGTCCTTTTTGAGGAGCAAGAGGGGTACTATGAATGGAAGCCCTTACTAAGAACCATAGGTAGAGGCCACCCTATTTTTTTGCTTAGCTTCTTGGTGCAAGGATTGATCCAAGTGGAATAACCCAGATCATCCCAAGATTACTCACCATATGTATTCCTTTGGTTGTGTCATTGACACCTCCATGACAAAGCCAACATCTATTGTGGGCAACCACTTTGTGTGAGGCAATGGAACATCAAGTGTGGGCCAAGTTGCTAAGTATTGAGCCTTTGTCATTCTAGGCTAGCAAGTGCTTAAACTATTATCATTGTTATGTACCTATGCAAATGTTCTTGAACCTACAAACATCGTGGTAGTGCTCATAGAATTTTTCATTTTGATATCCGAACTTCTTGTCTTGGCAAGGTTGATTTTTCTCTTGCACAAGTGTTTGATGACATGTTTGATCACCTACTATTTGCAAACTTATCTACTTCCTGATATTATTGTGCTTGAAACCAAGAAATTGTACTTGCAATCTACAACATTGACCAAATTGCTTTCAAAACTGAGTTTTCACATTCACTAATCAAGAGTCGTACGATACTGAAACATCATCGCATACCTTCAACCAAGAATCCTGAGTTATTCTATTGTCCTGCTACTATTGGAATTCAAAGTTGTTACACTTGCATTTTAACCTATTGTAGAGTGTCTTTTTATGTTCTTATCTGAAGCTAGTTTGTTACCTACATGCTTAGGCTTGATCTAGACTGAAACAAATGAGCTAAAACTTTTTGGATTTGAGCTTATTGAATGTCACTTTTGATCACTTGTCAAAACATGGTTACCTATCTAGCTACTTGCTAATCGAGCTTCTTGCTCACATCTAGGCTTGTGTCAATTAGTTGTTGTAAGTTCTTGAGCACTTTGACCAGCCATCTCTATTGTTCTATCTCGACAAGTGATCATCATTGGCTTTTTCTTATCTCAACATCTAAGAAACTTTGTCTCATTTTATTGGTTGAAAAACTTTCTTTTCATGCCGATTACAACTCGGTCTCAATTTGAACAAGGGAGTCACCCTTCGTTCAATTATACGCAGTTACCTTCTCCCACTAGACACTCACGAGCACCTATTAGCAATGCTAGTTCTAGTTCTAAAGATTCTAAGGCTACCCCGTGGTATAGAGGAGGCTTCCTCTTTTCCGCATTTAAGTCCTCCACAAACACAAACAGTGTCTCACTCACTCTCACTGAACAAGAAAAGTTCTGCCGTTTGCAAGAACACTTTGAGCATAAGGACAACCAAGCTCATTTAGACAAAATGGATGTTGCCAGATGCATGGCTATGAGAGGAGTATCTCATGAGCAACCCGAGATTAGTGGTTATGAGCATAGACCACTTTTTGGTACTAATGGAAACTATGGCAACAACACGCCACCTAGATCTCCTCCGAGATGAACTTTTGTTGTACCTTCTTCACCTCCTAGACCACCTCCCTCTCACCATGAGGAAGAGGTCATTGATGATATTTCTAGTGAGGATCTTATTGCATTTGAACAAGATGAGGACTCCCAATGAAAGATGCTTAAGCTTTTAGAGCGCAATGGAGACCAATATTTCCAATATATGACTTCTAGAGGATACAAGCTTCCTCCTGGCTATCATGTCAGATAAATTGTCCAACAAAGAGTACCAACTAAATTGGAAGTCCTTAAGGAAGAACTACATTAGAGAAATCAATGCCTTACCCAAATGGAAATAGAAAGAGAGCCTCCAAAGGTCTCCTTTGTAGAATCTATTTGTGCTCTTCCATTTGATAGGAGTCTATACATGGTCCCATTTCCTAGGGATATTGAGGTTCCCAAATACAACAAGTATGATGGAAATGGTGACCCCCATGACCATGTGCATCACTTTTATGCTCTTAGCATGGACTTCCTTCACGAAGACACATTTTTGCTACAATTATTCCCTCAAAGCTTAAGAGGACAAGCTTTAGAATGGTTTGCAAAGTTGACACCCCCCTCTCAAAAAATTTGATGAGTTGGTTGGGCACTTCACCTAGCATTATTCCTACAACATCCAACAACCTATCACTATGATAGATCTAAGTGTTCTAAGGCAAAATCAAGGTGAGCTTTTTGCCACTTACTTACAACATTGGAGGTCATTGTATTCTCGATATCCTTGACAGCTAGATGAGAGGGAAAAGATTGACATTTTCATCAACACTCTTTTGCCTGAGTTGTATTATGATCTAAGGAAACAATTGTTCTCCTCTTTCAACAACATGGTTGAAAGTGCATATCGGATTGAAGATGTGGCCATAAGAAAGGGGGATATTGTTATTAATAAAGATACTAGAGGCAATGGCAAGGATAAGAACAAACCTTGGAATAGAAACAAGTATGTTGTTAATGATGGTGTGGTGGATGTCCCTAAAGCTAAAGAGACTACTTTCAACCTTTCTAATGCCATCTATGCAGAAAAACAACAAGAAGTTGCCAACACTTGAGATGCTCCTAAGCCTCAATATGCTGATAAGCCAAAGAAGCAATTCTAACAACGGGTCTATACCCCATTGGTTGAACCATATGATGTGATTCTTAAGACTTTGGTTGCCAATAATTATCTTACACTTCTTGAGAAAACTCATCCCTATGATCCACCAGTTAAGCCTGATTGGTGGAGGGCAAACCATTACTACCACTATCACAGAAACAAGGGACACAAGACTGACAATTGTTTCACCCTTAAAGATGTTATACAAGATCTCATTGATGGAGGCACAATTCTCACAGATGGCTTAGTGAAAACTTTTATCACTAGGCTTTCAAAGATCCTCTACCTAAGTATGACAAAGGTGAAACCTCCCAAGCACATAAGAAGAATCATGATGCTGAGATCAACTATACATATACTTTTGATTCGCCTATGATCAACATGGTAGAGCCTTTTGAGAGTGTTCTTATGATGAGACCTCAAGATGATAATAACGCTAATCATGGTATGCGAAAGTTGGTCTTGCAAACACGTGGTAGTTCATCTTCCCAAAGTGAGTCACTGAATGATGTTACTAGGGGGCAAGCTAAACTAGTCCTTAAAACTATGCCTAATCCTAAACAAGCCTCAACTTCCAAACTAGCAGTTCCTTTAGATTTGTCTAGCTATGATCTTGTCCATCAGTTGCAACGGATGCCCGCATAGGTATTTATTTTTTAGTTGCTTGAGCTATCCCCTTTGCAAAAGGAGATCCTTGAAAAGGCTTTGCGTACAACTAATGTCCCTAATGACATTGACCAGATAGGTTCCAAGATATGGTCAACCACATCTCATCACCTCATTATCTATCCTTTTCTGTAGAAGATGATGTATCTCTTAGCCACCCTCACAATCTTGCCTTACACATTGAAGTTATGGTCTACCATACCCGAGTCCGTCGAGTCCTAATAGACAATGGTGTAGGGTTAAATATTGTTTCTTTCAATGTCATACAACAGTTGGGTTTGTCAGAATTTGTTGTAGATCCTAAATAGAAAATTACTATAAAAGCATATGATGAAGTTGAAAGATCTTCCAAAGGTCTTGTCACGCTACCTGTCTAAGTGGGCCCTTTCATGAAAGATATTATGTTCCAAGTATTGGACATCCCACTTGCTTATAACATCCTTTTGGGTCATCCTTGGATCCATGACATGCAAGTTGTGCCTTCTACATACCATCAATGTGTTAATTTCCCACATAACGGAGCTGAAATTGTTATTCCAAGGGATCATTCTATTGCTATTAATGCTCTTGTTGCTACTAAAATGTTTGATCCTCATAAAAAACCTTCTAATGATCCTACTGCATCCCTGGTTGTTGCTGAGAAAACATTTAAGATGATGAGCCTTGGTATGGGTGAATACATGTTGGATTCCCTTGTTGCTATGCCTACTTCTCCTAGATCATATGGGAGACCTTCTGATAAGATGAAGCCTTCTACTTCTGCCATGACAATTTTTGGTAGTTTTGTTCAAGCATCCATACCCCTAGAGGTAGAAAGAGAAGAACAAGTTGTTAGAGAATGGATCTATAGAGACAAAGAAGATAGTACCACTATTACTACTCCTATTTCCCCTAAGCGATATGGTAAAGGCTATAAATTTTTGTAGAAAATGGGCTATCAAGCTCAAGGACCTATAAATGATAATGGACACACCCTATTCAAGCCTTTGAGTCATACTAATGGCCAACCCTCTAAGATTACAATAGATCTAGGATATGGTGCCGATGATGACCTCCCTACATGTTCTAGAAATGCTCCCATGATTAGTGATTCAAACACAAATACAGATGAGTCACCACTACACACTATGGCTCAAATGGGAGACAATCTTCCTTCTACTTCACTCCTTTGGGGAGGAGAACACATACCTGCTAAGGACACAGCTAAAGCCAGTACACCTAGAAGTTGACAACGTAGGAATATTTTTTGGTTAATGAAAAGAGATCTCACAAATAATGATGTTGAAGCCTCTACTTCTAAAGGTCCTAAACCTTCTTGGTGCAAGCATCCCAGTAGAAGCGTAAAAATAGATTCAAATGAATATGAATGGGATACTCTCTCCGATGGATCTTCCATAGTGGATATGGAAGTGGATGTGGTTCATACTTTTGGTGACCAACTTGACGTAGTTGATGAGTCTTATGAAGGGTCTGATGAGTTCTATCCACGTATTGCTTTAGTGGACCACGCTAGTTCCTCTCTAACAAGTCTAGATATTAACACTTTTGGAGCTTACCCTATAGGCTCGACCTCTCTTGTCACCAAAGATGACATCCCTCACATAAATGCTATTGAACTAGTCACTTCATTTCATCTCACAAAATCAGATCTCATAGCTTGGTCCACCCAGGATCAACATGCCATTGAACCTGTTACTTCTTCCACTAGTGAACTAGCAACAAAAAGGACTGAATTAGAAATCAAGTATCTCAATCATCAAATCAAAATAAAAGAGCAATGGTCGGATGGTGAAAACCACATTGTGGCAGTATCTGAACCTAAAAAAAGTAAAAATAAAGACCTGCTCAAAAATGATGATTATCAAATAAAAGATGACAAGCTGATTCTCTACAAAAAAAAATGGTGAACTTTTTCAAGAACTATTTCACATATGTCATATTTCAGCACATTCCTAGAGCTCAGATCAAAGCTGCTAATGCCTTGGTTACTTCAGCATCCATTTTACAATTGAAAAATCATAAACCTTGCTTCCAATTCCTGGTGGAAGAATTACGCCATCCTGCCCACAATTCCTACAATGCCACCATCTTTTCCTATTTCCAAGATCACGTTATCCTTGAAAATCTCATCCATAACACCTCACACTTTACCCTCATCTCTGGTGACTTATATAGGAAGGGTCTAGATGGAACTCTCCTGCGGTGTCTAGAAATAGAGGAGTTAGACAAAGTGCTAGCTAAAGTCCGCGACGGTATATGTAGACCACACTTTAACGATCCCGCGCTAGCTTGGAAATTACTTAGGGCTGGTTCCTATTGGTTAGGGCCTTCTATCATCATAGCAGCAACATTTGGGTCTGGGGCCTATCAGTTATCTACATCAGAGGAAGCAGAGCTTACCGAGCCTATCAATGTTCTACAATTGCAAAAGTTATATGCCTAAGGTTCTTGAGCTCTTTTGTACATATTTTTATTGATCCTGAAAAAATTACAAAAAAATTCATATATGATGCTGAAAAAATCCTAAAAAGCATAAAAAGTACTAAAAAATGAGCATCCTAGTGAAAACCTAGCAATAGGCACTTTGATGTCTCACCAAAAAAATCAAAAAATGCAAAAAATTCAAAAAAATAGAAAAAGTGCCTTGGTGAAAACCTGGAAACAAGCGCCTTGGTAGAAAAAATACAAAAAAAATTGAAAAAAGTCCTGAAAAAATATATCAAGTGGTGAAAACCTAAAAATAGGCATTGCTTGAGACCCTTGCACCTATGTCTATCAGTCTTGTGTGGCCCTCCTTCGCTCCACTTTTTGCTTTGGCTCTCCTAACCTAGAATTGACTCTTATCTTAGTCTAGGGGGCATATGTTGTTCTAGGCTTATCTTGGGTCTCTTTGTGCATCTGGGTTTCTTAGGCACCTTGCAAATGGTGTTTTTCAACACCACCCCAATTGTGTTTTTCAACACTACCCTAGCGTCAAGTGTTTCTTAACACTTATCAAATATCCCACCCGCAGTCTAGATGATGCAATATTTCTCACTCATAGATGCAATACTCAAAGTTTGACTCTATGACCTACACACATGCACTTAAACACTTGACTCGCTGAGACTTCCTTGACTTTATTTCTTTGTGTGCTATCTATGATGATTTCTTTGATGAGTGTTTTCTCCCTAATAGTTTTTTATGATGCTAAGCTAGAAGACTAGGGCATGAGGACATGTTTTATCTGCTTTCTATCTGTGGGTATATTTTGTTGATCTTGGTTGTCATGAGCATTTATGCTTGTTTCACTTGACTCTAGGATTTACAAGGTATTATCCTTGATTGTTTTCACAAGTGCATGCTTTTAGTCATCTTGACTTTCTTGTGTCTCGATGTGAGCATAATCTTGCTATATCAAACTTAGGGAACCTCACTGCACTAGTCATCTTGACCTAGATGTCTTTGTTGCCTAGGTCGGATTTCCACATTCCTATCTGATATAAATCATATTCAGATCCACATAGTTATACTAGTGTGTATTGTATGGTCTTGCAACGCTACCAATAATGCTCGATGATGAATATTAGAGTCTAACGGTTTTGTGACCTTGCAAGTAAACCACTTTTCATAGTAGCTTTCATTTTTAAATTCATGTTAGTTTAGTTTTGCATCTTGCATATGGAGAGAGCTCTCCTTTCATCTTTCACGGGCTTATTAGTCAAACTGCGCTCACCTTTCCCTTCTTCTCGTTCATGTCTTTCACTTCTTGTCTTACATATCACATCATTCTCTATTCATTTTAGGATCAAAACTGAACTCCAAGTTCACCTTGCTCATCAAACTCACATTTCTCCTTCTTCTGTGCAGTTGCTGATTTTTTGAGGCCTGATCCTTCAATCTTCACTAGAGCATCTTCTTTTCTTCATCTCCATCTCTCTCATCCTTATAGTCTTTCATTCATTTCATTCATCTCTCTTTGAGGTTTTGACTGGGGCATATCTTCATTGCTTAATGGTTATTCTATTATCTTTCATCTTCGATTATGATTTCTAGTGATTTGATCATATTGCTCTTACTTCTGCATTCCCTCTACCTAATTTCACTTTTGATCCCGAGGGGGAAGACACATCATATCCTATCGGCTATTCTCCAAAGCATATGCTTGACCATTCCATTTGCTCTGATCGATCTATCTTTTTGCTTGACATGTTAGTTCTTGTCTCAAGTTTTGATACTGTCCATCTCTTTCCTAAGTGTTCAGTACTGTCGCTACCAGGCCGACCATGCAAGATTTGCTATCTCTCTGCACTTCATTCTTTGGAGTCAGATCTCTTTTTGCCTTCTTGGATGATCTATTCTTTGACGTAATGTGTTCCCAGATCGATCACACATTAGTCAAAGAGGGGAAAATGTAATCACCTAAAAATGGTCATCTAGACTATTAGCCCCTTGCTATCATTATTTGCTAAAATCATCAATTGCTTATTCTTGATCAAATCCTAGTTCTATCATTTATTCGATTATTTTCTATGGGCTAACCATCTTATCCTAAAGTCTTTATTTAATCAAAAGGAATTCCCTCCCCTTTTATTAAATAAAAAAGCCCCCACTTTTCTTCTTATCCTAAGTTGCACAAATAAAGCATTATTCCTATTTTATAAAAAGGGAAAAAGCATTTTTTGTCTCATATGGGCACAAAAGTCAACTCTTATTTTCTCATTGGAGGATACTTGTACACATGGATTGCTCCTCTTTGATGCTCCACCATTGATTAAATCTTTTGCCTCTTAATCTCCATGGTCCATTCTTTCTCATTTCTTATAAAAGGAGAGCTCTCTTCTTCATTCTAGATCCCCAACTTTTTATGCTAATGTTATGCTGCAGGTTTTCTAGGTCGCTTTGGAGCTTTTGAAGATTTGGAGCATTCTTGGCTTTTGCATCTACATGTTATTCTAGTTTCATTTATCATGGCATTCATAGCTTCATATTTAGCTTAGTTTCCTTTGTGCTTTAGATTAATTCATCTAGCTTAATTAGGAGGCTTTGTAATACTTGCATATTTCCTTTCATAGCATAGCTTGCATTTCCATTTCTAGCATAGTTGCATTGCATTTGCATTTCCATTTGATTCTTGGAGATATTGGCATTCTTGCCCTTGTCTTCATTTGAATCTCCCATTGTATGGTTTACTAGCAAGGTTATTGGCTTAATAGCTCTAGCTAAGAGCATTCTTAACACCCTTGCACTCCATGCCTAGGGAGCTCTAAATTGATTTCTCAAGGTTTCCAATCCATGGATTCTCTTGGAAGCAATGATTTAGAGAAGTGCACATTTTAGTTTGTACACTGATGAAGTAGAGTATGTTGTTGTTGTTACAAATTGTTCAAATATTGCTTGGATAAAACAAGTGTTGGAAGGTATGAATGAGCTGATCACTGACCCAGTGATTATATATTGTGACAACGCTAGTGCTATAAAAATTTCCAAGAATCCAGTGATGTATTAAAAATCAAAGCACATATCTATTAAGTATCACTACTTGAGGGAAAAAGTTCAAGAGAAGCAGGTCAAACTGGAATTTGTAAAATCTAAATAACAACTTGATGATATTTTTACCAAGCCCTTACCGAAGGACACTTTTGAGTGTTTGAGGACTAGACTAGGGGTTTGTCCCTTGTCTATTGGTCACTAAGGTGATCAAGAGGTTGCATCAACCTATACTTTATCAGAAAATCATTCATGTTGATGCACATAGCTCACACTTTAGGATTCCTAAGGTTGTGAAAGATTGTAGAAGCTGGAATAGAGAATTGTTTATCAGTACATGAAGGTACTTGATTTGGACCGAACAACAGAGCATAATTTAGCTACTGAAGATTTGTTTATTTTCTTTGGCATTATTGTCAAAGGGAGAGGAATTTCTATGAAATAAAGGAAGAGAGATTATATAAAGGAAGAGAGATTATATCTGTTAATGAGAACATGAGAAAGAATCAGAGAACTAAAAAAGATCAAATCCCTAGGGAGAGTCTGCATGGAATGTTGTTTGTAGTGATTAAACATATTAAATATCAAGCTAGGGAGAGCTTACTGAGCTACAACATTTATCTATATAGTTGTAGAACACATGTTTTGTATGTGTATGTCATATTTCATATTTTCTGTGTTGCCATCAATGCCAAAGGGAGAGATTGATGACCTGCAACTAATTGAATATCTAGATGAACTAAAGAGATAGTGATTAGAGATCACCAAGCTATTAAAGTGATATGTAAGATGATTAAATCATTCAATATGTTGTCATTGATGTCAACTAGTTTTGACTATACTTATCATGATAGTTACAAACATCTGAATATCTTTAGAAGGAAGAAATGGTGAAGAAATGAGATATCTACATAAGGAAAAGATGGATATGACAGATAAGGATAAGGTATACATTGGGTAACTTATTGATGAGTCTATGGATTTATATTGTTGACTTGAGCATGTTACATTATTCTATTATGAAGAGATTTGAATTGAACAAGTTAATGTGGTCGGTAAATTGAAGACTTATGTATACACCGAGCCAGTGCAGTGTATACCGAGTGACAGTAATAACTAAGTTAGTTATCACTAATGCATTTAGTATTAACCGAGTATGGATGAAAACATTAAATGCTAAGAATAGCTGACTGAAATTGATGAGCTGGAAATTTTTATGATTTCAAGGTTACAGATGAAGTTAGTTATAAGATCCACAGTTGACATAATTCAGAGATGATCTAAACGATGAGATTGAGATGTGTTATGGACACATCTGCCGAGGAAGGTTTAAGTGGAAAAATGGACAAAGGAGATTAAGAAGCAAAATCCAATGGTTGATATGAAAATGGTTTACTTGTCTATTTAAGAGACATGAGTTTCATTGTTGAAACATGCCAGATAAAATAGAGACTGTAGAAGATTTCGTGTAAAGACTTTATTTATGCATTCCTGATCAAACTGGTTACAGATAGAACCGAGCGTCAGAGATATATACATTGAGTAAAGTAAGTTGGGGAAATATTGAGGAAGTGAATTATTTAATGATCAGATGAGTTTTATGAGCTTAGCATAGATCTGAATATTTGCAAATGAGTTGTATTTGAATTAGATTAGAACTGTATCAGTTTAATCATTGATTCAACAAAACCTCTTAACCGAGTGGACCTAACAGTCTTTTTGTATTACCATATGACATTCAAGGAGTGTTAATTGTTATCTTGTTTACCCCATAGTGAATGATGGTCAAGAGTTAACTATTAGTGATAAATCCTCTAACCAGGTCATACCTAGCAGTGTACATTGTAACCTTTCACAAGGATGGCTCCTAACCAAGCTCACTTCAGAAGAGTCAAATATTTTGGTTACCAATCCCAGGTGGTTTTTCCCTTAGCAGGGTTTCCATGTTAAATCATTATGTTATGTGTTATTTTTTATTATTGTTTTTCTATCATACTTTACATACTGCATATTTGATTTAATCGGTTATCACAGTTTGGATAATTACTGGTATTCAGTAAATGAACAGAAAAATTGATATTTTGTCTTAACGAGCTATTTGAATTATTGAAATAGTTTTGAAAAGTACATCTGAGAGTTTGGGACTATAAGATAACTCATTTAACTGATTCACCCCCCCCCCCCCCCTCTCAGTTATTCTAACACCAGGCCCAAAAGGCCTTCTGATCCTCCTCAGATGTGCTTATCAAACGGATAGGAGTGTCCATCTTCAGAAAACTACTAACAGAATATCAGAAATTAGAATGTGATAAAATTATACAGCTTAAAGAGTTAAAGACCTAAACCAGAGGTAGCATTTCAAGCACTTAGCAGAGGCAGAATTGAAGAAGAAAGAAGCATAGATCATCTATAAATAGCCCTGCCCCTCAATTCTTTCTCTAACCTTATTAATTCATTTGTCCTTCAAAAATTTGTAAATCTTTCATATTAAATGCATGAGTGTGTGAAATTGGAAAAAATATCATGATAGGTAACATTACCCAAATTTAATGTCAGTGATAAAACATTTCTTTTATTAACTACAACATCCAGTACATTATCAACTATCCACTTGTAAGACTTGATGCATGTAAGACATTTAAAATGGTGGAATGGTCGATTTTAGGTATGTGTGGATTCTAAATAGCCCTCAATTCTTTCTCTAACCTTATTAATTCATTTTTCCTCTAAAATTTTGTAAATATGTTATATTAAACACATGTCATGACAGGTAACATTACCCAATTTAAATGTCAGTGATATGATAGTTATTTTATTAACTGCAATTGTGATACATTATCAACCATCCACAAAACCTAATAGTACTAACCAATTGTAAGAATTGATACATGCATTAATTAGATCGTGGTTATACGTGCACTAATTAAGGCATTATTCTCTAAGATGTGCAGAGTCATGCAGACAAGTTGGTAACTAATTAAGGCATTATTCTCTCAACGTGATGTTGCATTAATTAGATCATGGTTATAGTGTAGACTAATTTGATACATGTCAACATTATGGTGACTTTCTGGAGAACTCTATTTCCTTCAATAAATTGGGCCCAAAATCAAACTTCAGCCATTGATCTTGGATAATCACACGGTCTCAAATTATACATTTAACATTATAAAATAATGGATGTTAGGTTACGTGTCGATGTGACTGGTCGTGCTTATCGATACCAACATGTTGAGTCTAGAGACAAGTTGACAACCTTAATTTTATGAGGTCACAGACTCACACGTCCATTGTATTACAACGTATCAATGACCAAAGGTGAATTTCAAGCCTATTGTTGGTATTCATAACCTTTACGAAAAAAATTGGCATAATCATGACACGTGGTATTATTGATCGTGGGCTTATTGGATGAGGATCATAGTGATGGGACCTGCTGCACCCGCTAGTGCAACTTCAACAACAAATCAGAACCATTGGATTAAGAGAGATAAACGGTGGAAGGTGCATTTTGGATGAAATGTGGTGGGATAACTCCTTTACTAGAAACTCTCTCCGAAATCGTCACACGTGTCATTCTTCGAGAATGAAAACTCAGGACCGAACTTATTAAATTTAAGTTAAAAACTTAAATTGCTTGGAATGTTAAATTTAATAATTATTTCCAATTATTAAATCACCATACCAACTATACAACTATAGTATTAAATCTCCAAGTTTATATGTATTTTTGAAAAAACATTTGCCATGAAAAATAAATTAATTAAAATATTGGGAAAATAGTTTCACCATAATTTATCAACATAAGGAAGTCTGATTCACCAATTAAATTAATAATTTTCCTATAAAAAATTTGTAGTCGCCATATTTTTATAAAAATGGTATCCATTATTAAAAAGTTCGCCACCAAATATCCATATTTTGAAACACAATTCGCCATCAATATTAAAAATTTTCCCTCCAAAAAACATGTGATTTGCCACGATTTTATACTTTTTGAGTGGGGGGGTTTCTTAAAGCTATCCATGCATAGTGATATAGGATCCTTGAAGCCTTGACCCCCAAATCTTCATGTCATGCCCCTTTCAAGGATTGGGCATCAGGGAATCAAACATCTCATAGTGATACGAGAGGTCCAAAACCTTGACCATCGACCCTCAACCCCCAAAAGGGTGTGGTGAGCTCCAACTGTCATTCATAGCACATTTAATTTAGTAGGTGTTTGATTATTTCATGTGCCTTTTTTCCAATAAAAGGGCATTTTAGCTTCACTTCTCTCACTTTGGATTTGTGTTTTGAGACCTTGTGACCATATAAGACCACATTTTATATGCATCTTCACAATCTATTTACCATTAGAATGGGAATCCAGATGGCAAGTTTGAGTTAGGTAAGAGGTCTTTCATTTTTTCTCAATTTTTTGTGTTTTTTTTTTAGTTCCAGTCTTAAGGTTGACGTGAAGGGTTCTTTGTGCCCCTTTCATTTTGTTATACTTCTTATTTTTGGTTACAACCCTTCAGTGTTCTTCCCCATCCTTCCATGAGTTAGGGATTGAGTCTTAGGGTTTCTATATTTATTCACATGGCTTGAATATGCCCTGATGTGTGGCCACATTCTTAAGTAGTTTTAGAAAATTTAGGTTTGGTTAATAAGATTTTTTAGGTTAGGCTTTATCCCAAAAGAGGAGAAAACACACCATGAACCATTAAGATATTATTGATGTCATTTAGGGAATTTTACAAAGTTTAGCAACACAAGGAAATATTTGGTGGATGACAAAAAATTGAATCTTTCCAAAGAAGAAGACATAAAAGACCTAAGTGTCTTCACACATCAGGCATCAAGGATGTAAATCTCCTTTTGGGAATTGATGATTATGCATTCTTGATCACCAAACTCTTGGTCTCTGAAACACCTAGATCTTTAAAACCTTGATACATAATTTAGCTCAAGTTTGCCCCACATCATATGTTAGTGTTGTAATCATCTTTCTATAGCTAGGAGTTTGGGTACCTCATCCCTGATCCCTGGTAAACTAAACACCAAGTTTCTCTCACATTGGTTGTTAGGGTTATGCATCATTGGTTCTAAAAGAGAATTAGGTGTGCCCAATCCCCAATCCCTGATATACACAAGCTTAATAATTTCTATGGGATCAGAGTTGTCTCACCCCCAATACCCAATATAATTATGGATTCATTGGTTCAAAGTTGTTTATGGTTTGTTTTTTAGAGTAGATTACAATTTTTTCTTTCAATAATGATGTAATGATTTACAAAAGAGTAAAGGAGCACACAATTTGACTTGTTCCTAAATTAGCCTTTTCTCATGCAAATTTTGAAATATCTCAAGAGACAATAGTTCCAATAAAGTTCAAGTTTCTAGGATACCTTTCTCCTACCAATTTGATATCCAAAGACCAAAATATTATTAATACTAATCTGGGTCACATGTACCTTGAATAATTATTGGTCATGATGTCCATACTTGTCAACTAAAGCTACTAGGCAACATCACTAGTTAGGTCTAGGCTACTGGGTTCCCATCTCTTTGCAATTATCAAACATGGTCATGGCCTATGCCACAAACTAAATAAGAGGAAAGAATAGTATATGAGCCCTTTGGGGAGGTGATCTTGGATACATCACTTGATACCATTGAAAAGGTATTTGGTATTCCTTCTCAAAACTAGCATGCCAAAATCATGGCGGCGTATGGAGAAATATTTTATGAAAAACTCAAGGACCCTATGACCTACATCAATGAAAAATTATTGAACATGCCCAAGAAAGGGAAACAGTTGGAGAATCTGAAAGTCCTTTATAGGAGTATGTTTTACATGGAGCTAGAGATTTAGTAAATTTACTAAGTTAGGTGGTAAGGTTACTAGATTCCAAGAAACTCCACCCTTGGATGATTCTCTTCATCAAGACCATATTAATCAGAAAGGAATATATTGATTGGTTTAAGATGATTAGTGATAACCTGCATGAACAATTAATCTAGGTAAAGAATGACCCCAAGTTTTGTATGACCTTGTACTTGGTGTATTTTTTGGTGGCTCGATCCACCTACATAAGGTTGAAGAGGAAATGTTCACTTGTAGATACCAACATTATGATATACAACCACTATCCAAAGTTAACTCTAGAAAAGAACTAAAAGAAGTATATCAAGGGGAATGATGTCTTTGTGTTTGTTGTCATAAGGACAATAGAAGGAGACTTTTAAAAAAGGTTATCTCCTGATGTAGCTAAGATAATCAAGAGATTTGGTAGTTATTTCATTCAATTTGTGAAATTTACATACATAAGGGTGGCAAGATGTATAATAACTCCATATAAAATGCCAAGGTACCCTTCAGATAGGTTGATGATGCCCATAAATTAATTGTGGAAAAATATAAGCCTTTATTCCAAATCCTTATTAGTGTTGGGGCCCATGTGTGCCTATATTATGAAGGCTAAAGAAAGTGTAGGGTCAAAAATGGTTGAAAATTATTTGAATCCTCTACATATTGAAATAGGAAAATTTGATCGAATTAGCATTGTGAGCCATGTAACCGGACCCATTTTAAGCATGAGCAAGATCTAGAAGATCACTAACAAAATTGTGTGCATGACTATGAATTGAGAGTAAAGGTTATTTATAGATTAGACCTAGACCTTGCAAGTGTGTCATGTGGAATATGGATCACTAATGAGGCAAGGACCAAGGATAATGAGAATAAATTACATCCCATGTATAACTCATAGATAAGTTTTGATATTTATTTCCATAATACAAATATGATAATGTAGAAAAGGAAGGTATGAATCATACAACCAAATATGTCATCCAGTGGACCAAGGAATGGGTTAGTAAGCCATATCTTATGGACCCAGTCCAACAAGTAGAAGGGTAGCCTTTACAACATGTAAGAACATCAAAAATAAAGAAACATTCTTCTCTCACAAAGCCATCTACTTCTACGCATCCAATTAGACACGTAAGGGTAGTGATAGAGAAGGCTCCAATAGACATATAAAGGAAAATAAGAGAATAAGAAGCTCAATCTATCCCTTCATCCAGTGAAGGAAATCAAGGAAGGAAAAGCATAGTGCTCCTCTCACCACTACCATGACTACCACCTTAACCCCTCCATCAATCATCTTGAGGACTAGATACTCCTCTAAAACCAAAGAGGAGAGAAAGAGGGAACCTAAGTATATCCCAAGGGTTTAAAAAGGACTAAAGAAAGGTCCTTGAAGGGAAATCATCGAGTCCTCAAAGGAAGAAGAGGAAGAAAAACCACTCATTAGAAGAAAAAGGACAAGAATAGAAATTCCAACCCCATAAGAATAGGATGTCCCTTATTCTTCTACTCAACGAGGACATACTACTACAAATATTTCTCCTCTTGAACTAACATCAATAGTAGGAGAAGGTGTTTCTACCTCCTCAACTACACAAGAGACACTAGTTGAAGGTCTCACCAAACAATAGCTCTGAGGAGCCATTGACATAGAAGATGATTGCAAGAAGTTGATAAATCGATTGAGGTCCCAGAGACTAGAGAAGATAAATAATTTTCTACGATAGAAGAAACCTTTATTGATGAATATTTTCCCCAAGAAAATGTGCAAGAATAAGAAATGAAGGTAGAGGGAGATGAAGGAGATGGCACAACTAAAATGATGGATGCAATAAATAAGGAAAGTGAGGAAGCATTACATACAATGCTTTGAGCTAAGGATATAGATGAAGATAAGATTTATGCAAAGAAACATCCACTTGAAAAAACTCATGAACAAAACCATGATGAATAAATTACCCATGAGAATTATGAAGAAGATCCTAATATTTGGGATAAAGAAGAAAATATGCATGGTTACAGGGATAAGGGGCAAGAAAAAAAAAAGGTCAAGAATATACAAAATAAGAATCCCATGAGAAAAACAAAGAGAAACAACATGATGAAGAAAAATATATCAAAAGAGATTGGGGAAAAGGAATGATGAAGGCATAAATCTTCTCTTAGGCCACTCTTGGGATGATACCCATGTGGCTAACTCATACCATCCAAAAGATATAGAGGAGGTATAAGGAGATAAATGAAGAATACTTCACCATCTTAGAGGTGACATTAAAAACTCATAAATCCAAGAAAAAAATAAGGAAGATATCAAGAGTAACCACTAACACCAATAGTCATTTAAAGGCCCAAATAGGAATTTCACTTGCAAACAAACCCAAGGATGAAATACAAGAGCAATATTATCATATGCAATAGGTAGACCTTAGAGTAAAAAACAAGGAGGGTGAAAATAATTTATTGCAAGAAGTTGTAACCACCATCTTTAGAAGAATAGAAAAGGATGAGAACACTAAAGATGATTTATAGGTGCAGATAGAAAATCTGAAGAAATATATAGATCATTTCATAGCTCTATTGGATTTTTTGGCTCCCTCTACTAGTTTGAAAGTTGATTTAAGGTAATATGATAAGTTTCAAGGTACATAAACCTTTGTCTCAACTATATTGGAGTGGAAGCATGACATTGAAACCTTGGGAGAAGAGGTGATCCAAAAGACATTAAGACTATACCAATCCATTGTAGGGGAACTAAAGATTTTGTATAACAATGATAATAGGAGAAGTAGAGACTAGCATAGATGAAATTATTCTTATGTGGGAATATTACCTCCCCAATTTGAGCATCATCAAGTCCTCATATATGAAAGAGTTACTCAAGATAATAGTGTGAATGATGAAAATAAGAAGGTGCCTAAAGAATGGATAAGGGAAACTAAGCTACTAATTGCCACACATAAGAGGATACAAGAACATATAATAGATAATGGAGAAGCTAATAGCACCTTAGTCTAGAAAGAAAAGGATTTTAATAAAGCCATTTCGTACATATTTTGGGAGAGTGGGGATAAAATGATAAGTGTAGACAATATAATCCAAGAATTCACAGACACCTTGCATGGAGATTGTATGAAGAAAAGAATAAATGGACCATGTGATGGGGATCAAACATGAGTTGAAGAATATACAAAATGAGTTCTCCCAATTTGAATAGTAGAGCTAAAAATTGAAGATTTTTAGGAAGTAGAAGGTAGTAAATTGAAATAAATATATAAAGATTCCTAATCTAGAAGATTTGAACATGGTGGTCAGGGCTTTCAACCAATAGTTTCCTAAAGTTGTTACTCATTTGTGATAAGTAGAAACAATTTGTTTTGGAAATTTGATGTTTTTTTAAAGCAATTTAAGAGATGAAAGGGTAGAAGTTCACACTAGGCAAAGGAAGATACCACACAATATTTCTATCTTGAACTAAATGTTTGTTACCCAACCACAATTTCTAAAGGACACATCCAGTTGAAACAACTAGTAACTAGGAGATACTTGCATGAAGGTGGAGCTATCCAAAAATCATGAGTTAGCTCATAGAGTCATGCAGTTGCCACCACTCATAATTGTCAATCACACACATATTTATGGTACATTTTTTAGCTTTTTGAAGCTCCAAACCAATGCCCAATAATTGGTGAAAGGCATAGACCTAGTTTGCATCAATTCTGGGGTATTTTTGAGTAGTTATTTTAAATTTTAATTTTAATTCAACCCTGATAATTACCCAAAACCCCCAATTTTGGTTTGGAATTTGGGATTTTTTAAAGCTATTTATACTCCTTATTTCATTGTATAAAGAGTTGGAAAAACTCTATGTAGACATTATACTCAATTAGTGTTTCAATTCTAGTGTATATTGTGTTGAATATTGTAGATTTGAATTTAAAAAATTTGATTCAAGATTTGACTGCTTGCATTCTTTTCCAAAGAAATTTGTAGATGGTGTTGATGATTTTATATTTGTTCTATTTGAAGTGATAATCAAATTGGATCATATTTCTAAGTGCTTAAAGAAGGAATCATCTCATATGTGTGCATGGCTAATGGCTTTATGATTTGAAGAGTTCATAAAATCTTCAATTTTGATTAATTTTCTTTAATGATTACATCATGTTTATCTAAGTTGTGAATTTATGATTTATATTTATGTGATTTCATTTGATCTAATCTAGTTGTCAAAGCTAGAAAAATAGCATGGAATCATCATTGTCCAAGTAGTTTTGATTTATTTTACTTTGTCTCCCATAACACCTTATGCCTTTGTATGGTTTATTTGAAGATCAATGTTAAATTAGGATATAAGAATATTATTTTTTATTTTTAGATTTGTTCCATTGTAGTTTATTCTCAAAATACCAAAATAAGGGTCATCACAATGAGAAAGTACCAAGGCTAAAGTCTCAAATCCATCATGAATGTGTTAATAAACCAACAAGTATCCCTCATTAAATAATCACATTTTTCCAATTGACCTATTCCACACAGCTAAGACCTAGCCTTCATTAAACTTGGAGTGAAAACCTCACTTTTCAAGGAAGTATATTCATCTTGACTATCTTTTTGTTGTTTGTGCTAACATCACAATCAATAATTTCCTAATATTGCTAGTAGCTAAGATCTATCATCGTCATCTTTGTATACATTACTCCTTAAGTTGTACTTAAGGAAGTTCTAGTGTAAATATAGTCATTTTCAAACTAGTTATCTAATAACCTTTCTAGTTAGTGACATGTTTACACATAAGCTTAAGTTTACTTAGCTATTTTAGTCTTTTATCTCACCTCATCTAGTCATGACATGTGTCCTCACTCTATGAAACACCTCTTACATGCATATTTTCCACTCACTATAACACTTGTCAAGTGAGATAACAAGTGTTCTTTCATTGGACGGTTAATAAGTTGTCATTTTTTACATACTCACCTCCATTAGCTTTCCTATATATGAAACCCTACATTTTAATTTACATGATGTTGTTTTATTACTATTATAGAACATACAAATGCTTGACTTCCATAGGTAAACCAAGCATTTGTATTCATCTAGTTGATCTTGTCTCTAACAACATCAAGGTGAACCAAATTTGGACAACCAACTCATCCCTATTTGATTACATGTGTAGAACATTGATCCAACATTGCCCTTTTGACCTAGACTGATTTTGTGGAGCAAAATTGACCCAGAACATTGAACAATCCATCTCTCAATTAGGAGTGTTCTTCAACACATCTCATGGTTCTAAAAGTGAAAATAATTTTATACCATCATCAAAATCATGTTGTCTTTGGATATAAATGGAAGTAATATTATTTTTATTTAATTTTTTCATATATATTATGGTATTTATTTGTTAGTATTAACCTTAACTTTATCCTAGGCATATTTTCATTTTAATAAAATTACCCTAGGATATTTGTAAGGTGCGCCAGTTGATAATGGGTCTAGTGTGAATATTTGTAGCTAGTTTTCTTTAATGTTACAAATTTGGATTTAGATCAAATTAAAAAGATTAGACAATATGGCTAAAGACTTTTAAAATAAAATGAAATGAATACCATTGTAGATGATGATGTCTAGTTTATGATTGGATTTTTTTAATTGTTTGATTGCTTTTAGAAGAAATTGATATGTAAACTTAAAATGTAAGTGTTTGATTTTTAATAGGTTAAAAGTACAAACATGATAAACTACAACTGATTGAATATCTTGAATGAAAGTTTGATAATGGAATGGATAATGTAAAGACAACGATTGATCATCATTGAGCTATTAAAGTGTATGTAAGACATTAAATCAGTTAATATATTGTCATTGATGTCAACTAGTTTTTACTGTACTTATCATGATGGTTACAAATATCTTAGGGAAGGAAAATGGTAAAGGAATGAGATATCTACATGAAGATGAGAAAGATATGGATATGGTGTACATTGGGTAACTTATTGATGAGTCTATGGCATTATGTTATTGACTTGATTGTATTGCATGATTCTATTATGTATTGAAGATCAAGATTGAACAAGTTTATGTGGTCAGTAAATGAAGAATTATGTATACACTGAGTGAGTGTAGTGTATACTGAGTATAGTGTTAACCGAGCTAGTTATCACTGACGCATTTTGGTATTGACCGAATGAAAGAAATAAATAGATTTTTTAACAGCTGACTAAAGATGATGAGTTGGACAATTATTTATGATTTCAAGGTAAAATATAATGTTTGATATGATAATCAAACGGCTGACAAAAATTCAAGGATGATCAGATGAAGGAGAATGAAACATTTTATTAACACAACTGTCGAGGAAGGTTAAAGCGACAAAATCTACAGTGAAGATTAAGAGGCAAAATCTACAGATGAAAAGAAAATGGTTTATAACATCTATATAAGAGACATGAGATTCATTATTGAGTCTATTGCAGGAGAATTCATGTGAAAAGATTATTTTCATGCAACACTGATCAAACTGGTTGAAGACAGAACCAAGCAAATTTGCAGACAACATTGAGCAAAAAAGAGTTGGAGGAAATGGAGATATTGAATTGATTATTGATCAGAGGTATTTTTGAGCTTAGCATAGATCTGGAAATCTATAAATCTAAGTTGTATTTAAATCAGATCACTATTGTATCAGTTTAACCATTGTTACAGATAAATCTCTTAACCAAGTGGGACTTAACATTCTATATATTTCAATATGACATTCAATGAATGTTGATTTTTTTTTATTGATCCCATAGTGAATGTTTGGTCAAGGGAGAATTTTTAGTGATAAATCCTCTAACCAAGTCACACCTTACAGTGTATTTTGTAACCTTTAACAGGGTTGGCTCCTAACCTAGCTCACTTCAGAAGAGTGAATTATTTTGGGTTACTGGTCCCAACCCTTAACAGGGTTTCCACATTAAAAATCTATATGTTATATGTGTATGGATGTATTGAAGTCTTATTTTACTTTACACATTACTATAACTAGATAGATCAGTAAACACAATACTTAATTTACTGGTAATCAGTATATGAAGAGAAAGGCACAATTGATATTTTATCGAGTTGATTATTTGATTTGAAAGTTTTGTTATATACATCTAGGAGTATTTGGGACTGTAGGATAACTGGACTTAACTAATTCACCCCCTCTCAGTTATCTAACAATTGGTATCATAGCATTTAGAGTGCTTGGAAGGAAAGTTTGAAGGACTTAAGCTAAAGATCACAAGATGTATAAGAGAGAGGTGCCAAAGTTGAACAAAGACAACTTCTCGACATTGAAAATTAGAATGAGAATGTACCTACTAGAGATTGGAGAATTTGCATTATACTATTTGGACAATGAATTCATCTTGCCTACTGGACCTCTGGTTGTTGATTAGATGAGAGAAAGACATGAACACAATACTACAATGATAGAGCTTGTCAATTCCTTATCAGATGTTGAATTTGAAGATGTCAAGACATGTACTTCTACTAAACAGATGTGGGACAAGCTTGCAGTAGTTCATGAAGGAGATGTGAATGTACTAAAGGCTAAAGCTGAAAGTCTTAGAGGAAAGTTTGATGACATGAAAATGAAAGGAGAGAACATATCATAGTATAGCAACTGAGTCAAGGAGATTGTGAATGTTATTCGAGGAGATTGAAGAAGACACTGTTGTAAGCAAAATTCTCAGAACATTGTCACCTATTTATGCTATTAAAGTTTTTGCAATTCATGAGATGAGATCAGCTCCGGGTAATCATATTACACTTGATAGTTTAATTGGTAGACTAATTGCATATGAGTTAAATAACTTTGATAATAGTGTTGTTCCTACTGTCAAATCTGCATTTATGTCATCTCTAGATATTGGTAAATCAAGTAGCAAACACATGATAAGAAATGAGCATGATAGTGAAAGTGATGAGGAATAACTTGGTGAGATTGAAGCATTAATGGATAGAAGACTACAGAAAGGTAAAGGGAGATATAGAGGAAAATTATCTTTGGTATGTTTTAACTATAAAGAGATTGGCCATATTGTAGCTAGATGTCCTAACAGGAAAGAAGATGAGAAAAATAATGAAAGATCTAGTGAAAGGAATTCTGACAAAAGAGATAACCAAGAACACAGAGGCAATCGACAGTATGAGAGAAGAAGTTACCAATATTACAAAGACAAAGACAAGAAGGCATGCTACCTTGTTGAAGATGATGATGATGACACCGACACTGATACTGATGAAGACATTGAGGTGGTATTCGTAGCTTTGAAATAAGATTCAGAAGAAGAAGAAAGGTATGTTGAAACAACACTTATTTATAAAGTTAGCAATAATGATACTTGGTTCATTAATAGTGGTTGTACACATCATATGACTGGTGATGAAGAAAAATTTGAGTACCTAGAACATTATAATGGTGGATCTATTAAAATGGGAAATGATACAGCTTGTCTAGTAAAGGGGAAAGAGTCTATATTGTTGAACAATAAGATCAGATGTGAGAATACATATTGGGTGAAGGGACTTAATTATAATCTGTTGAGTGTAGCACAACTAAATAACATGGGTCACCGAGTTGCATTTGAGAATAGAAAGGTAAAAATCTATGATGAGACTGGAAAGTTGGTCGATACTGGTGAACAATCTAAAGGTAATCTATTTTATCTTGATAATGTTGAAACTTCTTGTTTAATGGCTAGAACTAAAGATGTGTGATTATGGCACAAAAGGTTATGTCATGTGAATTTTGACAACATGGTTAAGCCCAGTAAGAAAAGGAGAGTTAGAGGTTTACCGAGCTTATCTAAACCTGACCATGTCATGTGCAAACAATGTCAAATGGGAAAAATGTCAAAATCTAGTTTTAAGAGCAAAAACTATTAATCTTATGCTATCTTGGAGTTGGTTCATATCGACTTGTTTGGTCCTATGAGAACTTAGAGTTATTATGGAGATAGATATTTTATCTTGTTTGTTGATGACTACTCTAGGATGATGACTGTCATATTATTGAAGGAAAAATATGAAGCTTTTAAGATGTTTAAATGGTTTAAAGCTAAAGTGGAAAAAGAAAGTGGTAAAGAACTAAAATGCTTGAGATCAGATAGAGGTGGTGAGTTTAATTTTGATGAGTTCACTAATTTTTGTAATGAGCATGGAATTAAGAGACAGGTTTCTGCACCGAGAACACCCCAACATAATGAGATTGTTGAAAGGAGGAATAGATATATTGGTGATTGTGCTGGAACACTGATGATTGAAAAGGATGTTGCACAGATATACTGGAGAGAAGTTGTTAGTATTGCACTGTATATACATTGAACCGAGTTCAACTAAAAAAATATTCAAACAAGACACCCTATGAATTATGGTATGGTTACACACCTAATGTAAGTTATTTCAGAATATTTGGAAGTAGATGTTACATTCTGAAAGATGATAGAAATGGGAAATTTGATTCAAAAGGTGATGAAGGAATATTCTTAGGATATTCTACTAAGAGCAAAGCTTACAAATGTTTGAATAAGGATACTAACAAGATGGTTTAAAGTGCAAATGTGATAGTTGATGAATTTACTAAGAAGAATGATGATGAAAGAAAAAAGGAACCAAAATATTATGGTAGATTTACTTATATTTAGCAACCTAAAACTCTACCCGAGCAATAGCCTGGCATTACCGAGCATCGGGGTAATACTACTAAGCATCATTCTTTACAGAATAAGAATCAACAAATAGTTATCGATGAAGATAATGATCCTACATTGAGTGGAGAACACAATGAAGAACGAAGAACTGAACCTGTACTTGCAAAATTTGTGAGGAGACATCATCCATAGAATCAGATTATTGGAGACAAGAAATTTGGCATGATGAAATGAAGTAAGTTGAGAAATAACACATGCTTAGCTTGTGAATTTGAACCTAAAACTATTAGAGATGCACTTGAAAATGATGAATGGATTAAATCCATGAATGAAGAAATTGAGTTGATACAAAAAAATAAAACATGGACATTGGTACCGAGACCGAATGATAAGAATGTAACTGGGACCAAATGGATATTCAGAAACAAGTTGAATGAAAATGGAGATGTCACTAGGAATAAAGAAAGACTAGTATGCAAAGGGTATGCACGAGAAGAAGGAATTGACAATGGTGAGACTTTTGCACCAGTTGCTAGACTTGAAGGAGTTATAATATTACTTGCTTATGCTTCTTACAAAGGATTTAAAGTTTATCAGATGGATGTTAAATCCACATTTTTTAATGGAATACTTGAAGAAGAGGTATACATTGAACAACCTATAGGTTTTGTTGATCCTAATCAGAGAAACAAGGTATGTAAGTTGCACAAAGTACTATAAGGATTGAAACAAGCACCGAGAGTATGGTATGAAAGACTACATTCCTACCTTATCAGTATTGGATTTGTTAGAACAAGTGACAACATCAATTTATACTTGAAAGGTGAAACTGATGATAGGATTCTTATTGTTGAAATTTTTGTTGATGATATCATATTTGGAGGATATGATAATCTATGCAAATCATTTGTTGATGAAATGAGAAAAGAATTTGAAATGTCAATGTTTGGAGAGATTAAATTCTTTCTTGGCTTAAAAATTTTACAATAAAGTGAAGGCATATACATTACCCAATCAAAGTACATAAAAGAAGTATCGAAGACCTTTAGTGTGGAGGAATCAAAACCAGTCAGTACACCTATGGTCTCTGGATGCAAATTGACAAAGGATGACAAGTCAACCGAGGTAAATTAGACATTATACAAATCAATGATTGGTAAGTTGATGTATGTTGTACATAGTAGACCAGATATTTATACGTAGTTGGAATTGTAGCAAGATTTTATGCTAATCCTAAAGAATCACATATGACTATTGTAAAAAGAATTTTGAGATACTTGAAGAACACTAAAAACTATAGCTTGTGGTACAAGAAAGAGGGAAATTTTGAATTGAAAGTTTACACAGATGCAGATTGGACTGGAAACATTGATGATAGAAAGAGCACTATTGGTGGAGCATTCTTTTTGGGAGAAAGACTAGTTACTTGGATAAGTAAGAATCCAGGATGCATTTCTCAGTCCACTACAAAAGTAGAATATATTGTTGTTTCTTCTAATTGTTCAAACATTGCATGGATAAAACAACTTTTGGAAGGCATGAATGAAGAGATCACTGACCCAGTGATAATATATTGTGATAGCACTAGTGCTATAAATATTTCTAAGAATCCAGTGATGCATGCAAAGACAAAGCATATATCTATAAAGTATCACTACTTGAAGGAACAAGTACAAGAAAAGCAAGTGAAACTAGAGTATGTGAAATCACAAGATAAATTTGTTGATATGTTCACTAAACCCTTACCTAAGGATACATTTGAGTACTTGAGGACTAGACTAGGGGTGTCCATCCCCTGTCTATCAGTCACTAAGGTGATCTGAAGGTTGCATCAACCTATACTTTATTAGAATATCAAATGATGTTGATGCATGATGTTCACACTTTATATTTCCTCAGATTGTGAAAGATGAAAGATGAAAGACAAACTAAAATTGCATATCTATACATAAAAGGTACTTGATCTGAATTGAACACCAGAGATAATATTTTGGCTATTGAAGAGTTGTTTATTCTTTTTGGCATTGTTGTCAAAGGGAGAGAAGATTCAATGAAATATTATAAGTGAGAGAAGAATATTTATCTGGAGAAGAGAATACACACACAGGAGAGAAGATCAAATCTACAGGGAGAGACTACATGGAGTATTAATGTTCTGTAGTAATTAAACATATTAAATGAATAGGCTAGGGAGAGCTCACCAAGTTACATAATTTTCTTACAAATTTGTAGAACATATGTTTGGTATTCTATGGTATATTTCATATTGTGTTGCCATCAATGCCAAAGGGAGAGATTGATAAACTACAATTGATTGAATATCTTGAAGGAAAGTTTGACAATGGAATGGATAATTGAAAGACAAAGATTGATGATCACCAAACTACCAAAATGTATGTACAACATTAAGTTAGTTAATGTATTGTCATTAATGTCAACTAGTTTTGACTTTACTTATCATGATGGTTACAAACATATTAAGGAAGGAAAATGGTAAAGGAATGAGATATCTACATGAAGATGAGAAAGATATGGATATGTTATACATTGGGTAACTTATTGATGAGTCTATGGCATTATGTTATTGACTTGATTATATTACATAATTCTATTATGTATTGAAGATCAAGATTGAACAAGTTTATGTGGTCACTAAATGAAGAATTTTGTATACACCGAGCGAGTGTAGTTGTTAGAATAACTGAGAGGGGGGTGAATCAGTTAATCATTGTCCCAATACAAAATGTATAATCCAAAAGCAAATACTTCAATTTTTGTTGCCCGGTAACTTAAAATACTTTTACTGTCTGTGCATTTACTGATTACCAATCTAAAACTTATAGTAGTTACCGATCAAATCAAATATGCAACATGTAAATATGACACTAAAACAAACATCACAATCAACACATAACACAAGAGATTTAACGTGGAAACCCTGTGAAGGGAAAAACCACCTGGGACCAACAACCCAAAATATTCACTCTTCTGAAGTGAGGTCGGTGAAGACCCAACCCTGTTAAAGGTTACAAACACACTGTTAGGTGTGACCTTGTTAGAGGATTTAAGACCAAGCATTATCATCCAACCAATAGTCACTCTGGGGTTGACAGGATAACAATGCTCATTCTATGAATGATACATAATAAGACTTTCTTAGTCCACTCGGTTAAGAGATTTGACTATGTACAATGGTTAAATATGTAACAGTAGGTGATCTGACTTAATACAACTTCATTTGCAAATTACAGATCAATGTTCAGCTCATACAAATCTTTCTGATCAATAAATCAATTCTGTTTCAAATATTGTTCAACTTACTGTTCGTCGGTAATCACTCTTTGTCGCTCAGTAATGCTCTGTAGTAGGGTTCTCCTTAACCAGTATGATCAGAATGCATGAAAACTTGTTCATGCAAATATTCTGCAGTTTCCTTCTCTTCCGACATTACCCTCATTGTGAAATCTCCAGTCTCTTATATAGACATGTAAATCATTTTCTTTTGCTCCATCAGATTTTGATGCTTAATCATTGTCATTGATTTTTCCTCTTAAACATACCTTGGCACTTGTGTCAATAACACGTTTGATTCTCATCCTTTAGATCTTTCCTGAATTTTGTCAGCCATCGATCTGTGTAACAAACTTTATCTGTTACCTTGAATTCATACACTTGCCAGCTCATCAATCTTATCGGCTAAAGTAATCATTTAGTTCATTATGTTCTTCTCAGTTAACAAAGAAATGTGTCGGTGAACACAAGCTCAGTTAACACTGTGCTCAGTATACACTGCACTACGTCGATGTATACTAAAATGCTTCATCAGCCGACAACACTACTTTGTGTCTTTTAGATATTTTCCTCATCATAGATGAATGAAACATAATGAAGTCAATAACATAAATTCATAGCCTCATCAACAAGTTACTCAATGTATTCTCTATCCTCATCTATCATATCCATCTTCCTCATGTAGATATTTCTATTCTTCATCTCTTTCACTCCTTCACTACATATGTATCGGTATAGTAACTTAAAAGATAAGTGTTGTCAAACTAGTTGACATCAATGACAACATAATACTGATTTAATCATATTACATATCTAATCAATCTGCTCGGTGATCTTAAATCATAATTTCTTCAATCAAGTTCTAAATCAGTTGTAGTTCATCAATCTTTCCCTTTGGCATTAATGGCAACTCAAGTAATATGAAATATACCATACACATACCAAACATGTATTCTACAACTCTGTGAACAAATTTTGTAAAAGCTCTCCCTAGCTTAATATGTTTAATCACTAAGTTACTCAATAGCATTGCAAAATGCAGCTTTGCCAATCTGCAAATATGATCTTTTCAGCTCTTGGATTCCTTCTTCTATTCTCAGTAACTGATCTTCAATGCTCTCCCTTTCTTCAATTTGTCTCTCCCTCAGATAGTTCTCATCAGTGCATATTGTTTCATATTGTTTATCTCTCCCTTTGACAACAATGCCAAAGAAACAAATAAACAACCAGCTCTTCAATAGCCAAGTAACTCTCTGTTGTCTAGTGCATACTCTATATCTTTGTATACTAATATGCCAATCTATTCCAGTACCTTTCACAGCTTTAGACATGATCCAAAGTGTGAACTATGCTACATCAACATGTGTGATCTTCTGATAATATTAGGCTGATGTAACATCTGAATCACCTTAGTGACTGGTAGACAGGGGATAGACCCCAAGTCTAGTCCTCAAGTACTCAAATGTGTCCTTCGGTATAGCTTTTGTAAATATATCTGCAAGTTGTTCTTTTGATGTAACAAACTCTAGCTTAACTTGCTTCTCCTTTACGTGTTCTCTCAAGTAGTGATACTTTATTGATATATGCTTCATTTTAGAATCCATCACTGGATTCTTTGAAATATTAATTGCACTGGTGTTATCACAGTATATAATCACCGGCTCAATGATTATCTCATTCATACCTTCCAGAACTTGTTTAATATATGCAATGTTTGAATAGTTTGTAGCAGTAGCAACATACTTTGCTTCAGCTGTAGACTGAGAAATGTAAGCCTACTTCTTACTTGTCTAGGTAACAAGTCTTTCACCAAAGAAGAATGCTCCTTCGGTGGTGCTTTTTCTGTCATCCACATTTCCAGCCCAATCAACGTTGGTATAGACTTTGAGTTCAAACTTGCCTTCCTTAGGATACCATAATCCATAGTCCTCTATTTTCTTCAAGTATCTTAAGATTCTTTTAGTAGCAATCATGTGTGATTCTCTAGGATTAGCAGAAAATCTAGCAACTATTCCCACAACATTTGCTATGTCTGGTCTACTATGAACTACATACATTATCTTACCAATCATTGATCGATACAATGTCTGGTTCACCTTTGTAGTTTCATCTTCCTTAGTCAATTTACATCCAGCAGCCATTGGTGTTCCCACAGGTTTAGCATCTTCCATGCCAAATGTTTTCAATACTTCTTTTATGTATTTAGACTGTGTGACGAATATCCCATCACTCTACTGAATCACTTGTAGTCCAAGAAAGAACTTAATCTCTCTGAACATAGACATTTCAAATTCATTCCTCATATCATCAGCAAAGGCTTTACATATTTGATCTTGACCTCCAAATATGATATCATCCACAAAAATTTCAGCAATAAGAATTGTATCATCAGTATCTCCTTTCATATACAGATTGTTGTTTTCACTTGTTCTTACAAATCCTATACTTAACAAATAAGTATGTAGCCTCTCATACCACGCTCTCGGTGCTTGCTTCAAACCATATAAATCTTTATGTAGTCTACATACCATATCTTTCTTTTCTGGATCAACAAACTCTTCAGGTTGTTCTATGTAGACTTCTTATTCAAGTATTCCATTCAGAAACGCTGACTTGACATCCATTTGATATACTTTTAATTTCTTGTGTGCAGAATATGCAAGTAGCATTCTGACTCCTTCCAATCTAGCAACAAGTGCAAAGGTTTCACCATAGTCTATGCCTTCCTCCTGTGCATATCCTTTGCATACCAATCTAGCTTTATTTCTTGTCACTTCTCCATTCTCATTCTTCTTTTTCCTAAATATCCGCTTAGTACCAATAACATTCTTATCTTTAGGTCGAGGTACTAAGGTCCAGGTTTTGTTCTTTTCTATTTTTTCTATTTCTTCCTTCATTGCATTAACCCATTCATCATTCTCTAATGCAACTTTCACATTTTTCGGCTCATAATCACAAACTAGACATGTACCTTGTCTTGCTTTGCTCCTTGTTTGCATGCCAACTTGTTTGTCTCCAATGATTTTTTATTTAGGATGGTGTCTTCTGACAAAAATTGCCAGTATCCTATCTCTCATTTCCTGTTCATCCTATGTAGATTCATTTGCTTGCTCGGTAGGGCCATTCTCCTCGTCGATTTCTCTTTCCTGTTGTTCGGTATTGTTTTCCTATTGACCGGTTATCATAGCCTGAGGCTTTGGCAGATACTCTGGTTGTTCAATGTCAGTGAATCTACCATAGTCTTCTGGTTCCTTTGTACTTTTCTCTATGTTCTTTTCATCAAACTCATCAACACAGATGCTAGTACTTTCAATCATTTTATTAGTAGTTTTATTCAGACATTTATATGCTTTGCTTTTACTAGAATATCCTAGAAATATTCCTTCATCACCTTTTGAGTCAAATTTTCCATTTCTCTCATCTTTCAGAATAAAACATTTGCTTCCAAAAATTTTGAAATAACTTACAGTAGGTTTGTGTCCAAACCACAACTCATAGGGTGTCTTGTTGGTGTCCTTCTTCAGTTGAACTTGGTTAAGCACATAAATTGTTGTACTGATAGCTTCCCTCCAATATGTCTGAGAAACATTCTTTTGCAGCATTAATGTCCTAGCACAGTCAACTATTGACCTGTTCCTTCTTTCAACAATGCCATTTTGCTGAGGTGTCCTTAGTGCAGAGACCTGTCTTTTAATACCATGCTCATTACATAAATTAGTAAATTCATCAGAGATAAATTCACCTCCTCTATCAGATCTTAGGCTTTTTCATTCCTTACCAGTCTCTTTTTCTACCTTAGCCTTATACCACTTAAACATCTTAACTACTTCAGATTTTTCTTTTAAGAACATAATAGTCATCAATCTAGTATAGTCATCAACAAAAAGAATAAAGTATTTATCACCATAGTAACTCTGAGTTCTCATAGGACCACATAGGTCTGTATGAACCAACTCAAGTATCTTCTTTGTTGAGTAATCCTTACTTTTGAAACTAGATTTAGTCATCTTACCTTTCTGGCATTCATGACACATAACATGATCAGGTTTTGACAAGTTAGGCAGCCCTATAACTCTTTTCCTTTTACTGATCTTAATCATGTTATCAAAGTTCACATGGCATAACCTTTTATGCCACGGTCAAGCATCTTCATTTTTCATCATCAAGCAAGAAGATTCATCAGTATCAAGATAAAATAGATTACCTCTTGATTGTGCTCCAATTCCAACTAGTCTTCCTCCATCATCAAAGATTTTCACTTTCTTGCTCTCAAAAGAAACTCGGTGACCTAAATTATTTAGATGTGCCACACTTAACACGTTATAGTTCAATCCATCTACCCAATAAGCATTATCACATTTTATCATGTCATTTATCATTAAGGTTCCTTTACCTCTTACCATATAGGGTGTGTCATTACCCATCTTAACTGAACCTCCATTGTATTCTTCAAGTTGATCAAACTTCTCCTCATCACTAGTCATGTGATGTGTACAGCCACTGTCTATGATCCATGTATTATTTTTGTTAACTTTAGAGATCAGTGATGTTTCTTCATGTTTTTCTTCTTCCTCCTCTGAGTCATCTTTCATAGAAACAAATACAATTTTTTCATCATCATCAGAATCAGATTCAGATTCATTATCTTCATCTATGAAACATACCTTTTTCCCTTTGTCATTGTTGTCTTGGTTATCTCTATTGTGTCGGTAGCCTCTGTTGAATCTTCTCCCATAGCTTCCTTCAGATCGGTCTTTGGTTCTATCATCATCTTTCTTATGTGGACATCTAGCTGCGATGTGGCTAACCTCTTTACAGAAGCATGCCAAAGGTAGCTTACCTCTATACCTTCCTTTACTTTTGGGTAATCTTCTGGCCATAAGAGCTTCAAGTTCATCAAGCTCATCATCGGTATTACTGTCACTATCATTTTTATTATTCCTGCTAGACTTACTAATCTTCAGAGAAGACATGAAAGTGGACTCAAAAAATGGTACAACACTGTTATCAAAGTTATTTAACTCAAAGGTTGTAAGTTTACCAATCAGATTGTCAAGTGTAAGTACATTACCAGATGCAGACCTTGTCTCATGGATAGCAGATATTCTGATTGAGTAAACTGGCAATAAGGTTCTGAGTATTTTGCTAACAACTATTTCTTCACTAATGACTCCATCAGATGCTCTAATTTTACCGCTTAATCATTGTCATTGATTTTGCCTCTTAAACATACCTCGAAACTTGTGTCAATAACATGTTTGATTCTCATCCTTTAGATCTTTCCTAAATTTTTTCAACTGTCGATCTGTGTAACAAACTTTATCTGTTACCTTGAATTCATACACTTGCCAGCTCATCAATCTTATCAGCTAAACTAATCATTTAGTTCATTTTGCTCTTCTTGATTAACAAAGAAATGCGTCGGTAAACACAAGCTCGATTAACACTATGCTCAGTATACACTGCACTCCATCGATGTAAACTAAAATGCTTCATCAACCGACAACACTGCTTTGTGTCTTTCAGCTCTTTTCCTCATCATAGATGAATGAAACATAATGAAGACAATAACATAAAGTCATAGACTCATCAACAAGTTACTCAATGTATTCTCTATCCTCATCTGTCATATCCATCTTCCTCATGTAGATATTTATGTTCTTCATCTCTTTCACTCCTTCACTACAGATGTATCAGTATAGTAACTTACAAGATAAGTGTTGTCAAACTAGTTGACATTAAGGACAACATAATACTAATTTAATCATATTACATATCTAATCAATCTGCTCGGTGATCTTAAATCATAGTTTCTTCAATCAGGTTCTAAATTAGTTGTAGTTCATCAGTAGTTTATACTGAGTATAGTGTTAACTAAGCTAGTTATCACCGATGCATTCTGGTATTGACCGAGTGAAATAAATAAATAGAGTTTTTAACAGCCGACTAAAGATGATGATATGGACAATTGTTTATGATTCTAAGGTAAAAGATAATGTTTGTTATGATAATTAAATGGCTAACAAAATTCAAGGATGATCAGATGAATGAGAATGAAACGTGTTATTAACACAACTGTCAAGGAAGGTTAAAGCGACAAAATCTACAATGAAGACTAATAGGCAAAATCTATGGATGAAAAGAAAACAATTTATGACATCTATATAAAGAGACATTAGATTCATTATTGAGTCTGTTGTAGGAGAATTCAAGTGAAAAGATTATTTTCATGCAACATTGATCAAACCGGTTGAAGACAGAACCGATAAAATCTGTAGACAACACCGAGCGTCAGAGAAAGCAATTACTGAGCAGAAAAGATTTGGAGGAAATGGAGATATTGAATTGATTATTGATCAGAGGTATTTTTGAGGTTAGCATAGATCTAAAAATATGCAAATCTAAGTTGCATTTGAATCAGATCACTATTGTATCAGTTTAACAATTGTTATAGATAAATCTCTTAACCGAGTGGGACTTAACAGTTTTTATATTTCAATATGACATTCAATGAATGTTGATTGTTTTCTTGTTGACCCTATAATGAATGTTTGGTCAAGGGAGAACTGTTAGTGATAAATCCTCTAACCAGGCCACACCTTACAATGTGTTTTGTAACCTTTAAGGGGGTTGGATCCTAACCGAGCTCACTTCAGAAGAGTGAACTATTTTGAGTTACCGGTCCCAAGTGGCTTTTCCCTTACCAGGGTTTCAATGTTAAAAATCTATGTGTTATATGTGTATGAATGTATTAAATTATTATTTTACTTTACACATTACTATAACTGGATAGATCGGTAAACACAGTACTTAATTTATTGGTAATCGATATATGAAGAGAAAGGTATAGTTGATATTTTATCGAGTTGATTATTTGATTTGAAAGTTTTGTTATATACATCTGGGAGTATTTGGGACTGTAGGATAATTGGACTTAATTGATTCACCCCCCTCTCAGTTATCTAACAAAACTCATGTCACAATTTTATAAAGGAATCAACCAACACAAATAAATGTCTTTAACTTCAACCACATAAAAGTGATATTTGTGTTAGAATTTTGAAATGATGTAAACTAATGAAATGTAGGAATCTTGATGAAGTCTATGCTTGTAATTTTAAAATTTAAAAAAAATGGTTTGATATTTTTTTATAAATTTAAGAGCAAAAATTAAATTTTGAGAATTAAAAAAACTAGTTAGTTTGAATTAACAAAACAAAAAAAAAGAGAGAAAATAATTTTATTTTTTCTCAATTCAATATCTAGTGCACCAAAAAAATTAATTTTTGATAAAAAAAAATTCTTGTAATGATTTTTTAAAGTCAAACTTACCAAAATATCATAGTTTGTATATAACATCAAATTTTGTCTATTTTTTATCATGTAAAAAAAATACCCCATTCTCTCCTTTATTGCGCCCTATATTTTTGAAAATTTTAATGTGTTTTAATTTTTTTTGAAATTTTTATTAGGAAAAATTCCAAGTTTTCATGAAAATTACCCTAGTTAGAGAAATTTATAGTTAAAGTTTTTTTTTAAAATTTGTCCCGAAAGAGGGGTTAAGATGCCACATAGGCAACCACATCGGTAGTTTTGAGTGAAAGGGTTTTGCTTGAAGTCTTATATGCAAATTTGATCGTAATTCAAATTTTCTAAGGGAAAATATTTAATTTTATGGTTTCATATTAAAGGGTTTTGATTGAAACACTAGAAACTATTTTGATGGATAAAAGTATAACATAGCTTTTTGTTTTTACCCAATAACTTAATTTTTTAACTTTCTTTTAAAAAAATATGTCATTAGACTAGGTCCAAGAAGTTGAGTCCACAAAAAGTGCAAAAAGTGGAAGTATTTTTCTTGATTTTAAAAAATGGTCATAATTGATCTAAAAACGTGGTCTTGGTTATCAAGGTTTTGTTGGTTTCTATATTCCAAATCCATAAAATTTGTATCACGGGACATGAATAAATATTGAGTCAAAATATGTTGATAATACTTGTAAAGTTGGAAAATCTAAGAAATCGTCAGTAATATGTAGTAAATCCAATCATTCCCAATTGTGTTCTCATTGTGGATGTCAATGCCAACTTTCTAGTAATTGCTTTGTTCATACACTTATAAATCTTGTGGTCTGCATACTCATTCTAGTAGACATTGTTATCTACTAGATCCACATTCAAAGTCTATGAGGTGTATAAATTTTGGTTGGATAAATCATTTAAAGTGGATATCAAAGGTTGATTTGATAAACAAATATTATAAGAGAGTTCAATATATTATTGATGGAGAAAAAGTGTCTACACATAATAGTGATCATTATAATGATGATATAGATCTTATTGAGCCAACATTGACTCTATGAATATTGATATTTTTGAGATGTCGCTTGGTATATTTGATAAGCCAACAATTATTGAGAAGATTGAGGAAGTAAATATATTTCCCATGACGAATGATTTGCTAACAATGGAGATGTAATTTGTGATGATTATGTGATGATGGTCCTTACTAATGTATTCTACTTAATTGAGACTGTGGAAATAAAGATGTTGCCTTTTGTTTAACAACTTCATTAGAGAGACCATGATGTTGATGTTTTCCTCTCATATGCCAAAGGGGTGAGGGGGGCATATGTATATGTCATATTCAAGTGGAAACACTTTGTGATCGATGTGGTGATTACATTTCAATGTATTAATTGCACTCAATATGTGTTGTTTCAAATATTATTTTAAGTGATAATATAGAGTTGCCCAAGATTTATAGTTGATGGACTCCTCATATTGGCTACTAAAGTTTGGTCATTTGTTCATATTAGAACATGGACAAAACAAGTCCCAATTTGAGACCTCTCAAAATAGTAGGCTTATTAACCATTTGAGACTTGTTAAAGTAATAGGGTCATTATCAAAAGTTAGTACCATGATTATTATTAAAAGTTGAGAGTCGTCAAAGTAACATGCTCATTATATAAAAAAATTGAGACTTGTTAAAGGAACATGCTCAATTATAAAAGTTTTAACCTTGTTAAGCTAACAACGTTAGTCAAATAAATTCTAAGACCTACCATAAAGCAAGCTTTTTAAGAAGCTTCAACTCCACTAGCAAATGTTTTCATCGAAATGCTAAGTTGAGAGAAGTTTGAACAGTTCAAAATATGTTGGGGATATTAATGTGTTAATCTTTAGGGTTAACACATTTGTAAATTGTTTAATTTTCTTTTCTATTAAATTAGTTTTGTGGCTATTAAAATATATTTATGTCTATAAAATAAATGTAAATATTTCTTCTTAATGACTGGAATTGCAATATTTTTTTTAAAAAATGTTTTAATTTATTTTTATGGAAGATTTTTATTGATAATGTTGTTTTAGTCATCTAATATAGAGTCAAGGACTTAAGAATATCTATTGTGCCAAATTTGCAACTCATCCCTTATCATATCAAAGCTTTGCACACAACAAAGCTTGGTCCCTTAATAGACTTCAAAATTATACCATATGAATTAAATAATTAAAAAAAAACTATAAACTCCTTTACTAATACAAATATCTAATGTAAATTTTTAGATTTTAACAGTTACCATAGACGACTTCAAAGTCTAACATCTGAATTATTGAAATACTAGAATTAAAACTAAGGCCGATAAAGACAGAGAAGATTGACAAAATGTTATTATCGAGGTTGGGGAAAACGTCAAAAGGAAAAGATGAAAAGAATAATTTTCTTTTTAATCTGGCGAAAACATTGATGGCGGCAATTATTAACTGATCGGCTTTTACTTCCATAACCGCTATCTGGACTCTAATTTATATGGCATCCGCTAATCTATAAGCATTTAATGGCCCTGAAGAACTAAAATAGTCTTGGGAATAACAAACTATAAACAAATTGCCATTTGTAGCAGAATTCCCTCCATTAATGATCCTCCTGGATTTCTAATTTTGCCATTGACAATGGGTATTTTGGCGGAAGGTCCGCCAGATTTGGTGTGGGTTTAAACAATTTTTTTAAGATATAAAAACACGGGTAAAAAATGAGGGCATTGCAAACCAGGCGGTAGTCTTCTTTTAGACCAATGAGTAGGTGTTCATGTTGTCATTTTGCCGGTCATTTGCCGATTTCAAGACTGGAACAACATAACTGAAGGTAAAATAATGAGACAAGAAGACAAAAACTTCTAGTAACTTAGTGCATTAATGCTTTAGCAATTTGCAGGGATTCCTTAGTCAGAAATGTCAGTGGCTTTTCATTTTGTTTCCATTTCTATTAGGATGTAGCAGGGAGTTTCCTCGTGGGTTTAGGTTTTTTTTTGGTTTGTTTTGTATTTCAAGTTGCAGGTAGGTCTGTTATTTCTATGTGGGTGTTTTGAAGGAGATTTGCAGACTTTCATGGAGATACAGGATTTATCAGATTAGATGGATTTATCGGACTTTCATGGAGATACCTCTCAGGCCAAGTAGGCCTATTGCACCTTTCAAGGTATGTTAATGGATTTTTTTGTCAGTGTTCAGTTTCTTTTTTCTTTTTTGTGATTTTTTCAGTATTTCTTTCATGTATTGGTTTATGGAGAATCCGACTTACAGGGTGTGCATGGTAGGATCAGTTTTAAAGTGGGTTATCCATGTTTTTAAATATGCATTGCTGTACGAAGAACCCATAATCATATATGTACAGTTTCTCCGTGTTAATATGCTTTGCTTAAATGTTTTTTTATATGCATTGCTGTATGAAGAACCCATCATCATATAGGCACAGTTTGTTCATGTTAATTCCTTTGTTTAAATGTTTTTTTATATGCATTGCTGTATGAAGAACCCATCATCATATAGGTACAGGTTGTTCATGTTAATTCCTTTGTTTAAATGTGTTTTTATATGCAATGCTGTATGAAGAACTCATCATCATATAGGTACAGTTTGTTCATGTTAATTCCTTTGTTTAAATGTGTTTTTATATGCATTGCTGTATGAAGAACCCATCATCATATAGGTACAGTTTGTTCATGTTAATTCCTTTGTTTAAATGTTTTTTTATATGCATTGCTGTATGAAGAACCCACCATCACATAGGTACACTTTGTTCATGTGAATGTCCTCTGTATGAATGGGGTTTCCAAGTTCTGTTTTGTACATTGTGTTGTGATTGTAGATACATGGTTGTTGCGCTTGATCTTATTTTGTAGTGGAGAAAGTTTCATTATCTTATTTGTCTGTATTGGATGACTAATAGTCTGTTTTTTAACCAGATTTTGTGCCAAATAGTTGTGTTACATCATGGTGGAGAAAATGCAATCCCAGCAGAAGTGCAATGGACCAGGTGAAGGGAGGAAAAGGGTTAGGAACAATGTGATCATGCCCATCAGTGAAAGAAATGCTGAACCAAAGGAGCATTTGAAGGTGCTGGAGGGGCAGATGTGCACATTGTTATGTAGCATCCGTGCCCAGCACCAAGCATTGGAGAATGCTCATTCTGAACTGGAAGCTGAGAAAAATGCTTCTGCAACTGCCATTGACGAGGCCATGAATATGATTTCTAGGTTACAGGTGGAGAAAGCTCGGATAGAGTTGGAAGCCTCACAGTTTCAAAGAGAAGCAGAGCAGAAAATGGCATATGCTGAACAGGCCTTGGCTTATTATGAGAATCTTCTGATTTGTGCAGATGAGGAGATCAAGGTTCTTCAGTCTGAGATCCAAACCTACAGACTTAGATATGGGATCTGTGATAATGGAAGTACTGATAATGTTCCTTCTTTGCCTGTGAGAGGTGATGCAGAAACGGATAGAATGAAGGTCCCCTTTAATCCTGAGGATTTTGATGGAAGCAAAACCCAATCCCCAATGAGTTCGTCTCAGAGTGAAGCCTTAAACCAGCATTTCACTGCTCAAACTGAAAATTTAGGACACAGGAACCAGGATTATGTAGGTTTACAAGATGAGACCTTTGATAAAGAATGTGTGGAATGTGAAAAATATGAGGTTACCCATGATGATAATCTTTCAGCATGGGATCAATTTCAGAATCAATCTGATGCTCTGCACTGGAAACTGGCCAAGGATGGCTCCATAATAGATGAGGCAGGGATTGAATGTAGCCCAACAGTTCTCAGAACAAGAGAAGAGGACCCTCAAGAAGACAGTGAGTTGATAAAACATGTGATTGCTCCAGTTCAGGACAAGGTGGCTCAAGAAACATTTGAGACAAAAGATGATCCCCCAGTGATTGTGAAGAGACAACCTTTTTCAAAAAGTGCAGCCTTAGCCTCATTCTCAAAGGCGTTGATAGTCGGTCTGTTTTTGGGAACTTTGAAGAATATTATTGCAAATAAAAATAAAAGATGCTAGTTGATTGGAAATACAAGTAGATGCTTGCAGTTTGAAGACTCTATTACAGATGAAACAATCTCAAGGCACAAGGGATTCAGACAAACTTGGCACTTGTACACATGGAATCACCATCATGGGAGGGGAAAGCCCATTAAGTACTGTTATACAATCTGGTACTTCCATTGTTCTATATGAATCCCACTGGTAAAACATGGCATGTAAAGTCTTTTACACTGATGTCTTCCTATGTAATTCTGTGTGGATTGATATCACTGTTTCATTTTGTTGTGATGTATTTTGTAAGCTCTTATACAGCAGAAAGGCATAAAATGATTAATTATGACTGGTAAATCGTGAGATCTCAAGGATGAAATGTTGGATGAAGAACTTATAAATTTTGGATCAAAATAGTCATCGAAGTTGTGGAATACTCAATTGATCAATTTCCTTCTTTTAAAGTTACAGTCGTTTAAAGCTTGCTTTACTATGGTACTATGGGTGGTAGTCAAACCTGCATCTGTCCTTCCTCATTTACAGATCTTTTTGCAATCTACTAGTCAAACTAACTGTTATGACGCCATCTATTTGGGTCAAAAACAGAATGGGCGAGTCAGGCAAAGGTTCTATAATTTATTATTTGTGTGGCCCCAACATTGGACCTCTTCTTATGATCGTTGCCTTCAACTGCCATCATTTTAATTCCCAAAACCTAGGAGATAATGAAGTCAGACCCTTGCTTTTTCTTGTGGGTCCTCTTTAGTTGCACATTTTACTCTGGTTTTTTTACTTCATTGCATGTTCCTTCCATCCTAGCAAACGTACAAGGGCAAAGCCACTAAAGAAATGACATAATGGAACCCTAAATCTTCTAAACCAGTAAATCGTTTTTCTTTAATTCAGCGACGTAAACTAATTTTTTAGGCTTCAAAGCTCAGGTTGTGTTGTTTTTTCAATATTGAAGGAGAATGTAGTTTGTATAAACAGCTGAAAATCAGTATAACTCAAAACAGTTTCGAAAGAGCATAGCTCAATGTCCTTCCTGAGAGCATTATAACAGAGTTTTAATGTAAAACAATGCAGGGTTAAGAATAGTACTTAGCTACGAGTCAAACTGAAACAAGTATGAATAGTATTTAGCCATGAGCCAAAAAGAATTAACTATGAATAATAGTACTTAGCCACGAGCGAGAAAGAAACCAATATTATTATAGAGTATTTCACTGATCTTTCAGTACATGTCTTCAATGAATTTCTCAATTTGATTCTCAAGGGTATTAGACTTAGAATTCAACCCTCCAACAACCATTCTCCAACACTCCAACTACCATTTTTCAATACTCTGCCCCAACCACCATCCTAGATAAAAGCCATAATAGGAACAACATGATATAGGATAGAAACACCACCTAATATTAGGAGGACTCTCAAAACAAAATTTGATTCAATGTAGAATTTCATCATCACCATAAGCAATTTCCTTTCTAACTCAGACTTGACACCTACTCCACTAGAGGTGAAACTAGTGGAAGAGTTGGAATAATCAAATCTACCATCTTGCACAAGCCAACCATCTTAACCATTAACTACTCTTTGAGCATCAATTGCACAAGCTTGATTTTTTAACAAATTTTTCATAACTTCCTTGTTTTTATGCACACTCACCTACTAAGAAATATTAGAAATTGTGACTTTTCTTGAGAAGTTAGTTTGCAATCTACTTTGAACTTAAAGAAATCCTTCTTCCTCTTAGTCCATATGAAACCATAATATTTCAATAGGATAGATAGCCATTGCTAATGGAACCAAAGATTATATCCATCAAATCAATAGCTTTTATTATAACAAGCAACCCAATAAGGTAGAAAGTATCCCCATGCAAAGCTAGAAAAAAATATTCTCATAAAATAAATAATAGAATGATACTAGTTAATCATACACGAGACAATTTAGACTCAAGAAAATAATGATTGACACCTACAACAAGCTTTTGATGCAACAACAACCAGCCAAAAAATGACTTTTTAATCAAGCAAAAGCCTTTTAAGCTTCCTAGGCTACATATTGGTTGGATCTAGCAACCCTCAAATAGACCTTGTAGGGTCATTAATAAAAAAAAATGATCCCAAAGAATAAATAAGTTTACTACAACCTCTCAACTTGACAACCTACAACCCAACTAATTATAGGCTACATTTCCCTTTTAGATCAAACAACACTAATATTATAATTATTTTTCCTTGACCCTTGTAGAAGAGTTTTTCTTCTCTTTTGCTCATCTAGGTATGAAAACCTTTTGTAAAGAAGCACTCAAGGAAGCAATACCTTCCCTAAGATATGGTCCCAGATGCAAAGTCCTTTAAAATCCATTTTTTTGTAAAACAATTTCTAATGCTAGCTAAAGGAGTACTATAGGGTCTTCCACATTGAATTGAGAACAGGGGAATCGTATCCATTATTTTTATTTTGCCAAAAAGAATGTACAAAGTGTGTTGCCTAGACCACTAAGGACTCTCTAAAGGAGTAGTATTGATTAGAGTATGTCTAAAAGTTACTTCCAAGGTTCATCCCTAATAGTAGACCTAAGCAACCATTTAATATTATGCCTAACCCTTTAGAGGAACAAGTTTTCTAAGATCATCCCCCCATGTCCTTAAATTTTGTACATACATTCAAAACATTGTGCACCTTTTCTTATTACCTTTCTCATTTGATTACAAAATAAAACCCTTATCAACTTATTTGTTGGGATCATATGAGAGGAGAAAACTAGCCAACATAATTGTAAGGTTTGGCTATCAAGTTAGCCACCCAAGATCTCGAGGCCTAATGGAAAGCACAATAACAAGAGAGAGAAAATATGACAAGAATAAACTGATTTCCTATAAAAAAAATGCATTAGAATGGATCAACTAGATGATTGAATTAAATGAATTTACTTCATTTGAATCATCATGAATAATATTACAAAGGAGACCCCTTGGTTAAATAGACCAAGGTGAGAACATAGAAGTGCATAAGATTATGACAAGTGTCTTAATCTTATGACATTATACATAAAGATACAACTTATTAGCCACAAATATGTAGAAAAGTGAAAGTGTCACATGTCCACTAAAGGTGCATCACCCTCCAAAGTAGAAAGATGTTTGTGTCACACATCCACTAAAGGTGGATCACCTTCCAAGCTGGAAAGGTGTTTGTGCAACATATACAAAAAGTGGAAAAGTGATAAAGTGATATGTCCAACAAAGGTGGAAGTCCCATTTAGGTAGAAAAGTGATAATGTGATAACACCATTGAAAAATAGGAATATTCCTATGTGGTCCCTAAATAAACATAAGTAACATGTGTGTTTAGAACCTAATAGAATGGCTTACTAGGTGCAACGATTAAAGACAACAACAATAGTACATAGTAAATTGTAAATGAAGACAATCTTTTAATAGACTTGAAATCTACCTACAAAAGAAAGAAATTGCCCTTACCATTTAGAGACTCTACTATTGACTTTATTTGTCACCCATCCCAACATCTCATTAAAAGAAGTATTCGGGGCAACATGGATCCTTATATGTTTATATAGATAATTAGGGTCACCTTAAATTCATTCTTTATCAACCAACTACCTAGGGGAAGATTGTTCCCAACTTAGAATATTGGAATTGTTGATAACTATCTTAGAACTAGAAGTAAGGTACTACACCTCTAACCTATTATTGAAAATTACAAAGTTCTCTTATTCTATCATTGGGAACAACATGTATCAATCAACAAAGTCCACTCCCAACAATGATTCTCAATTAGGAAAAAGTCCCCTTCCTTAGTAGGCCCAAGCAACAATCTCTTTGCAAAAAATTAATTGCCTTGTTAATAATAACAAATTGTTAGGAAGCAAGTAGGCATCATTGTCTTATAGAGCTTTTCAAAGGTAATCAAGAGTAAATCTCCCCCATTAACACTTGTATACATCGAGGAAACCTTAAGCAACACATTAACACATGTATAGAAAATTTCCCCATAATTCAATGCCCTCAAAGTTATTAGAATGAATAGCCATACAATACAATCATAAGGATTTTAAATTCGATGAGTGTCAATCACACATTCTATTAACACATCTTGACCCAATTCATTTCCTCCCACACAATTAGAAGATTGTCCAAAATATTTCAATCTTCTATAAACCATGTTTGAGTTGGGAAAATGATTAAGGGTAAAAAATTATGGACCATCCTAGCTAGTTCCTTAAGAAAAGCTTTTATATGAAACTTTTAATATGATCAAAGGCTTTCCAATTCTTTATCAAAGAATTATCCCCTTCCTTAGGTAGAATTTTGATCACCCTCTTATTAATGTCACTACATAGAGATATAATATGGGTGACTTCTTTATAAACTTCAAGCAAAAAGCATGACTAAACAATCCTTGTTTTCTATCACTACACAAACTCAACAAAATATTGACAGATACATCAAGCTTTTGATGCAATGATAAATAACTAAAAATTTAGTTTTAAACCTCCTAGGCCACATATTCATTAGATCAAACAATCCTTGAATTGACCTTGTAGGACCATTAATTAGAAAAAGAATTTAGATAACAAATATGTTTAGTAGAACCTTTCAACAATTTACAACTTGCAACCCAACTTGCTATAGGCTACATTTCATCTTTAGATAAAAACCCATATTCTTGGAACCATTTAACCATGACCTTTGTAGAAGAGTAGTTGTTCTCTTTGGTTCCATAATGATATGAAAATATTTTGTGAAGAAGCACTCAAGGAAGCAATTTCACCTTCCCTAGAATATGGTCCAAAACACAAAGTCCTTTAAAAATCCATTTTTTTCTAGGACAACTTCTAGATAATGCTAGATAAAGGAGTAATATAAGATATTCCATAATGAATTAGAAATAAAGGAACATTAAGGCCTTAAATTTAGTTTGCCAAAAAGAATGCATCACACTTGTTGCCTAGACCACTATAGAATTTTTTAATACTATTAATAGGAGTATGTCTAAATGTTGCTTCCAAGGTTTATCCCCCTATCTTCTTTAGTTTTGAACATAGATTCAAAAATATTGCATGTATTTCTTAAAACCTTTAAAGAATTTGGCTTAGTGCAACTCCTTCTGGTGGTGTTGTTTTGTTCTCTTGCTAGCGTTTTGTTGGATTTTTGCTTGTCTAGTTGGGGTTTCTTCTATTTGTTTTGTTCTTAGTCAGTCTTGTTGTTTCTCTATTCTGTTTTGGCAGGCTTTCTTAACACATATTTTGTAATCTTTATGTAAAGGGTTTGGTTTTGGGTCCCTTCAAAACCTATTTTTGCCTTAATAAAAAAAAAAAAGTAAGAGACGACAATAGTGCAGCTAACGTCATGGTTGGTATTGACCTATCTATAAAAAATAGTAAGAGACGACAATAGTGCAGCTAACATCATGGTTGGTATTGACCTATCTATAGAGGGAATTGGATGTTGGAGGAAGGTTGATCACCTCCCACCCCATGTGAAGACCCTTATATTTGGGGGAAAAATATTCAATATAGTGTAGATGGGGATTATTTTTTATTTTATTTTATTTTATTTTGGGGGGGGTGATGATATTCATTGGCATAATCGTATGGTGTAGTAGGGGAAGTAATGGTACTACACAAAGGATAAAAGAGAAACTGATAAGAGATGGCCTCAAAAACTTGAATATTACGTCTATGAATTTAAGGGTAGAAATTTTGAGACCTTGGTATTTTCCACGTCGAACTTTCATGTGGCATTATAGAAGGGGTCATTTCCATATGATGAAAATGAATTCTTCATTAAATATGGGATGGTGTCATATGTCAAAAGGTACAAAGGATTTCAAAAGATTTTTTAACCTTTGCAGGTTGATTGAATATTTTTTAATCAGGGAAACTTTTAATTCAAATTTGGGAAGTGGCCATCCGCACACGTAGGAGGTCATGAGAGGTTAAGAGGTCGCAGAGGGCACAAATACTCATAATTGCATTGAGTACACCAATTTATTTTGGTTATTTCTTTTAGTTGTCAATATCAAAGATAATCTGGGGCTTTTTGAATGCCAAAGAATGACTGTTTGTAATAGCAACATCATGGGAGGGAACAGAGTCAGGTTGAGCCGAATAGGCATGAGGATTTCAAAAATAATGCCACACTTTGTCTTATTTGTAAAGGAGGAGTGGCTCAGTGCATTGAAAATATGACTGGCCATGACAAAAATTTGTTGACCCAATTCGTTACTTCCTAGCTTGATCGCAAGGTCTCAATGGGGGCATCTCCTTCAAAGTCAATGAAGATGTCATTGCAAAGGTGACAAGTCTTCCCACTAACGAGAGAAAATAGAAGAAGATGAGTCATATTACTAATATGGAGAGTCTAAATTATTTCTTCTATGAAAATGAAGCGTCGATCAAACACCATTGGGGCTAAGAACATGAAGATTTATCTAAGCCATGTGACCATGTATGTTTAATGATAATGAAGTACTTTATGGTTGAAGGAAAATTTAGGGTATACTACTTTTATCATATGCCTTTGTTGAACCACTTTTGTAACCATAGCCTAATTTCATTATTGTTCTTCTTATTGCATTCCCTGGAAAACTTTGTCAAGGAAGTTGAATTTTCCAAAAGTAGTTGTAAAAAGCTAATTACCATGCACTAAGTTCTCATCCTTAGGCTTGATCACTTTCATTTAGCCTTTTTCCCACCAAGGCTAATTATTTTACAAGCTTCCCCTAACTCTACAACCCCTCCCTCGGCTAGTTTGTTAGACTTACCTTGGTCAAGAAAGAAGAAGGGTATTAAAAACCCTGGCCTTAAATCTTAGTTGAAAAGCCCTAAAACCCCCACCCATGTTGGAAATGAGAGAGAATTGAAGGATAACAAGCATAAAACCCATTCCCCAAACAAGAAGAAAGGGAAGACCCCTAAGAAATCTAAACTCACTATTCAATAAATAGATTTAGATATAGAGGCTGTAGAGGAAACTAGCACCCCAAGGTGGTCTACAAGGATAGCTACTCGTCACTTGAGTAAGGGTAAAACACTAAAAGTGAAAAAAAAATCTAAAGAGGAAGCTGAAAGTGGGACTGGGGAGAAGAAATATGCGGGGAAGGAGGTGGAGGAAGATACTAAGAAGAATGAAGAAATGGTTGATAGTTCAAATACAACCTATAGCTCCTCTCACATTTCTAAGAGCATAAAAATAGGCCGTAATGACTTAACCAAGGATATGATGCTTGAAGAGATAACTAATATTAAGCCTTCAACGGTTAGAACTCTAGGTGACCACTTGACTGGTAATTGTAACAAATGTGATGAAACTGTTGGGGAGCTCCAAAAAACTAAAGCCAGAGTCGTGGAGCTTGAAACAAAAATTAGCAGTATCTTGAGATTCTACATGAGGGTTATGCATAGTTCTACAAATTCCCTTTGTTTTCTATGGAAGATGTTGGGCAACGATGATGGTGATGAAGGCAATTATAAAGAACTCTTCAAGTTCCTGACTAAGGATTGGTTAGTGGCCCTAGAGTAGATTCGATGCACTTACAAAGGAACTCACTAGGGACTATGTCCCTCTTTATGGTTATTTTGGTGTTCTATATTGCTAGGTGCTACCATGGATACATTATGAATATTGTTTATATTTTCTATGTTTTAATTTGGAACATTAGTACTAGATGCTTTTATGCTTACTAGGATAGCCCTTGGTGGCTTCATTATCAGATTGATAGTAGTTTAGAATTTTTTGTTGGGTAGTGGACCGAGAGGTTTTAAGCTTCCTTTTTATGTTGTGGACATTTGATCATAGTTTTTGTTTTTTATGTTAAATGCTATTTTTTTCTATTAATGTGATGTGATTGTTAATTTTTTGTTCTTACGCCCCCTTGGTTGTTGTACTTAAAGGATATCACCCTCATTTTTGTTGCTTTAATATTAAAAAAAATAGTGAGGGAGCATGTAGGTGCCTTTTCCTTATAGACCTTTATAAGGGGAATGAATATTAAATCTCTTCATTAACAGTTGCATACATTGAGGCAACCTAATATATTATCACACCTATATGAATTACCATGAATTACAATCATAAGCCTTTTAGAGCCCAATTGGGTCATGAATGAGAATTCAATTTAGACATCTTGATCCAATTCATCTCTTCCCAAGTTACTAGAAGATTGTCCAAAATATGTCTATCTTTGACAAACCATGCTCGAGTAGGGGAAGTAATTAAGAGTAAAAAATTATGAACCATCCCAGTAGTTCCTTAAGTAAATATTTTATATGAGGCTTTTTTCAATAGGGTTATAGACCTCCAATTCTTGATCAAGAATTATCCACTTTTAGGTATAAGCCTGATCACCCCTTATTAACGTCACTAAATAAAGATCTAACATAGATGACTTCTTTATAAACTTTGAGAAAATAATATGACTAATCCAATCCTTGCTTTCTTTGTAAAGTTCCACAAACAATTCATCAGTGTTAAGGGGCTTTTCATTATTGAGAAATCATCATCTTAACCAAAAAAAATGATATACCTTCTTCTAAAAATTCAACAACTCTATAGTTAAGTTTACAAGAAATAACCTTGGAAATAATATCTCTAGCTTTGAATATGTCTTAAAATTGAGATATCTTCTTCTAAAAATTCAACAACTCCATAGTTAAGTTTACAAGGAAGAACTTTGGAAATAATATATATAGCTTTGAATATGTCATAATCAAACTTTTCAAAAGAGATAAGATTATTGTAGAATGACTAAAAAGATTACCCTAATTTTGAATTTCTCTTTCACTAGAACTCTTTTGATATTAATAGCTAAGATTTTTTTTTTCCTAACATGTTTGACCTTCAATTTTTTGGAAAAGAATTTGGTGCCCTTGTCTCCTAAAAGGAGTCAAGTGAGCCTTCATCTCAATTTAGGTTCTCTAGATTTATAAAATTGATCACACCTCAGTTGTGGCTTAACTATTATGGCATATTTTGAAGGTCTTCATCAAAAGGTGCATATTCTAGTTTACCTTTAATTGCAGTAAAGTCTTCTTTTAGTTTTTTACATAATTTCAACTCTCTCTTTTTCTTTATATCTACCAAAATCTTTATGAAATATGTAAGATGCACCCATTATGTTATCCACTTGTAAATTTGAGAACTTCAAAGAACTTTCTAAAATTGAATTTCTACGTATATATACTATACAAGGCATTATTATAACGCGAGTAGCATTCAACTTTAAAAGTAAGATGGGCTAAGAGGAGGAGGAGGATGACAAAACAAACTCCCAATGGCTCAAGAATTAAATGGAGAATAGGAATAACTTTTCCATGATTATTATCATGCACAAGAGATAACCAAATTATTTGAGCATATTTAATTTTAGGATAATATTTATAAACACAAAGTGATGAATTAAAAAGGAAAAAATATATGATATTGCAAAATTTATATTGTAGAAAGCATTTTTTTCTCAAACTAGATGAATTTTCAATAAATTTTAAGCTAAATTTGATGGATGTACTTCATCAAGGGGAAAGGGTCAAATTTATATAATAGTAGATGTTTTTCAGATGTAGATAGATACAAAAAATTAGGCAGATGAAAGGGGGAAAAATGTATATGTGAAGTTTCTACTTAAACAAGTGAACGTTAAATGCAAATGATATTTTACACCTAAAAGGGCCTAAAAAATGAGATTGGAGTTTTGTAATTGTCGTTACTTGTATATTTTGTGGAGAATATAATTCAATATGCAATATTTAGATTGAAGTATGTGTACTTAGAAAGGGCCCACACAACACTTATACTTCACATGTAGAAGACTTGGAATGAGAAAATGTGGGAACTTTTTAACAGTTTGTAGTTGTGTTTGAGAATTGAAAATCTGCCCAAATTTAGTGATTGAGTGCTTCACAAGTTTTAGTGTATGGATGTAGGTTTGGTTGATAGCATGTGCAAAAGGAACATAAAATTCTACAATATATGTGGGCTTTGTGAACTACTAGAGACTGTCAAGCAATACAAAATTATATGTTTGGCATATTTCTACACTTCAAACATTCATATGAATTTTGCACACTTTTGGGTCAAAGTAAGAAGAAAAGAAAATTTTAGATTTTTTATTTTTATCTTGTCAAAGTGATAGAGTTATGTGATATATTTTCCATAAGCTTATAGAGTTGTATGATTAGCAAGAAAACAAGAAGATAACTATAGAAATGCGAGACTCTATATTTTTTCATTGAACATAAAAATAAATATAAAATATAAAAAAAATATTGAACTCAATTCAAATTCATCCTAATTCATAACATATTTTTCAGTCTTGTTTGTGGCTTGAGACATCATCATAGAAATTTTACAACTGCAAATTAGTCAATTAGAGAATTAATCATATAAGGATCATAATCTATCTCAGACACAATACTAAAATGAAAGCAAGGATCCAAATTTTGGGTATGGGATAAAACTATGAAACTAGGGAATAAAACTATGACAATATTGGGCACTTTAGAAGATATTGTGCAAAAGAGGAAAAAAAAGAAAATTATATTGATGAGCTTTGTATATATTCAAAGCAAGGTGGTGGAAATGTTTATCAACACCTTGGTAACACACACATTCGAAGGTGTGTAGTTGATAGAGTCTAGAGATTTCTTCCATAGAAACTCCCATCAAGGTTGGTTTTTAAAGCATGAAGAATATTATACAAATAAATTGTATCTTAATAATGATTTTATATGAGCATTATTGGTTGCAACACAAGAAATGGGGATCACCACCATATAGAGAAAAAGGGGGTATTGATACTATTTCCCTTGCCACATTAAGAAGGAAGATGACCAATTAGGATTAAGAAGGCTCAAGTGCTAAATGGTTGTAGTGATCCTTCACTTAATGAAAATAGAAATGGGATAATTGATGGGTGAATGAAAGATTTAGGACCAAATTGAGGAAAATATTGCATTTTTGTATGCATAGATTGACAAAGAAATTCTATTTATGAAAATGGAACCTACACATTGTAACTAAATTGCAGATTCAATTTGATGATGATCTATAGGGTTTAGGTCAATTGGTTTGGCCTATTCCTTTCACTTTTTGATAATTTTAATTTTAGATTGTACTCAAGATCCTGAACTTTCTAGATTCAATCTTGAAATTGGTGCCACCTATTCTTGCACACATGAAAGAGAGAAATTATTCTATAGAGAGAGGTTTGCCTCACTTTGGAATCAACCTTAAAAATGAATTGAAATATGCTTGAAAAGAAAGTGTGTTAATATAAAGCAGAGGCTAGATCTTAAATATAAATTGTCTTAAACCTTGATGGTGCAATTCTTCTTTGAATGTGATCACAAATTTTGATGCAATAGCTTGACTCCACACAAAAACCTAAAAGGAAATCATGAAAGACATGCCTTTCACAATGAACATTTTAGTTTTCGATAATGTTTGATATGGAGAGAGAAAATGACTTGAATGCTTGTGAATGGATGATTATGATATGATCCTCTTCCTTGATGATGGTCTCCTCTACTTGGTTTTAAATAAGGGAGATAATATTGATACAATGGAGAAGGTTTCCTTGTAAATGCCTTATTTTCTTGAAATCCTCCTTGGAATGCTTAAGATGATAGAGATCTTGAGCTTAAACTTCAGGTTTTGATTTAATTATCTTATTATATATGAATGGGGAGAGGTGGATTTCTTATATACCCCTAACAAACATTTTAGAGCTCAAAACTCGAAGAGGGTCGACAGGAATTTGAATTTTCCACTCAAATAGTAGGACCACCTCCCAATTCAAATTTTGGAGCAATCATTAGGGAAGAGGCCAATTGGGTTGCCCAATCCCGGGAATAGGTCAACCAAGTTGGTTTAGTCCCCCTAATGTGCTCTGAAACTTGGACGATGGTTCTTAATTGTAGAGGGGATGTCGAAATAGAAAGAGGAATTGAGGCTGGAGTACCAAAGATTTATGCAAGATCCCATACATGCTAAAATGAGGTCAGGCTAAATGAGGAATTACATAATGATGCAATTCTAGGTTGATAAATTGGCTATGGTAGAGTCTTGCTTAGATTCATTGAAAAAGAGTGAAGGGGTTTAATAGTGTTGTGTGTATCTTGGATTTTACATGGAGCCTATTATTAGTTAGCAAACTTAATGATAAGTGAAACCATGGTACTTGTTAAGGGTGTCCATGTGGGCACTCTATTTTAAATAGAAGAATACATTATTTAGTACAACAAATATTTTGTTATTGTAGTGAAGAGATCTATATGATTTACACTTTCACCATGAAAACCTATATCAAATAGGAGTTGCACATCTAGTTATAATAATTGTGATTTTTTGGTACCCAAGTGAGCTATTGATTCAAAGATAAAGAAACTTATATAATAAATAATGATATGAAATTAGAGGGGGTCAATCCTACAATGCAATGAAAAAAGAAACTTATATAATAAATAATGATATGAAATTAGAGGGGGTTGATCCTACAATGTAATGAAAATTATATCGCAATGTTAATACTACAATCATGGTTCGAATCTCATTGACAGGGTGTTAATGCATCGATGGGGTGTTTGGGGGATGGGACCTCATATTGTGGTCCCATTGGTACAAGCTCCAATCAAAAGCGGTCAGCAATAAAAAAAAATGATATGAAATTAGAGACCAATCCATATAGGTGAGAAGAGTCCAATGAATCTAAAAAATAAAAAATCTTGTTGAGGAATTGAATGGCTACACTCTTGATTTTGATTTATATGAAAATTATATACGGTGAATATAATCATATTTAGTTTTATTATGATTCTCACAAATCTTCTAAGGTGTTGGACTTGGCTCATTTATTTCTTTATTTAATGTTTTTGTAGCATCATAAATTGTATCCCTACACAAATTAGGCCATTTTTTGGTAACTAAGAAGAAGCATTCACATCCATGATATACAACTACAATTTCATGATCAATTCAAGTTCTCAAGAATCCCTTCAAGCAAGTATGGGATCAAGCATTCCAAGCATTGAAGATTAAGGAGTAATTTGAAAATTCAAGCATTTGTGAAGGCATACACAATCTCCTGATCATTCAATTCAACAATCAAGTCAACTACAAGAATCTTCATAGGCATTTAGACAACAAGAAGGTTTATGGAGGAATAGATGGCACCAAAATGGAATGATATATAGATTGATCAAGAAGTTGGCTACAATATACAATCAAATTTGCCAAAAAGTGTAGAGAATAGGATGAGTGAGTCACCCCAATCCTAAGAATAGGGAAACCAAATTACCCTAGTCCCTTAATTCCAGCCTAAAATTTAGACTATAGGTGTGTTACACTTTTCCCTTGTCATTTCTGCTTCCCAAATTGGCTTGTTTGTTTCTGCTCATCTTGTACATGCAAAAAGCTACCTTTCCTCCTATCTATCTCTCTAGACCTTGCATCTACATTTCTAAATCACATTTACACATACAACTGACATTTTATAGTGAAAGACCATTGCATCCATTGAATGCTTGAGCCTAGTGGATCATCTTCCTTCTAATTTAAGAAAGGAGACAGGACTATGTTTCCTAGTTTATTTGAATGCCCTAGTGAACTCCTATTTTATTTCATTACATTTTTGTGAACCTGACTCTCTTACATCCCCTTTCTAATTTAGTAATCTAGATGTATCACATTGCTACATTTTTATGCAAGTCATTAGGTTATATGTGTAGTCATGCTTTAAATATGTAACAAATAAATCTTTTTTTGCATGAACTTGATGCTTGGTTGCATGATATTTATAATTTTATTTCGGATTTGATTTACTTGCTTCGTTGTTGCATTTTTCAAATTTATTTTATTTTATGCAATATTTAAATGATCAATTTATTAGTAATTTGCATTGTTTAGACATTCCCTCCTTTTATTACTTTATGTATGAGTTTTATGACCTTGAGCCCTATTTATAGTATCCTATGAGAAGAAGTTGTAGACTTATAGGTTCTCTAAAGGGTGTAGATCCTAAATCCACTACTATCTTCTATGGGAATCTAGGTGAAACCTATATCCCTTCAAATGAAATACCTAACATTATTGAAAATCACTCTTCCCATACTTCTCATGATGATGATAACTCCTTAACAAGAGTGTCTCTTATCCAAGTACAAAATCTTGTCCATGATTTGGAAAAGTTTGAACAGTGGACAGGTTGAGAACATTCTTATAATGAGAAAGTCCCCTTGATTGAAGGGTGGAGGAGGAGAATTCAAAATAGTGAGCATAATATTGATTTGTTACATAGAATTGTAGACACAAAAAATTGGCAAAAGGCTTAATTCAATCAAAAGGTGCAACAAATCATCAAATAGCACAAAAAATCAATAAATGGAACAAAGGCAATTCAAATCAAAGGAAAATTCAATTAAATGATTAAATGAAGCTTGAAAAGGGGAAAAACACTACGAAATTGATTAAATTCAATTAATGACATAGTTGTTGAAGCAAAAAATCAAAATGAACATCTTACCCTTCATGGCTAAATTTAATTACTTTAATTAATTAATAAATACTAATTTCCCTCAACAAAGCAAAAAGGAGACAAAATGGACACAAATCACTCACTTTTGTTGAAATGGTTCAGCCTTTTGAAACCATTTAAATGATTGTCCCCTCCTTGTCCCCCCATTTATGGACAAAGCAAAGCCAATTGACCTTACCCAAGCATAACCATGGTTATCTCACTCTACCCCCTACCCTTGGGAAAATCTTATATATTGAAGGCATTTAGAAGCATAATTCATCCACTCCATATCTTTGAATTGCAGCAAAGCTCTTGCAATTTGCATCCACATCACTCACTTATCATTTTTCATTGCTAATTAGCTTAAATTGCTTTGATCATAGTAGATTGTTCATCAAATAGAGCTAGAATTTGATAGAATAGATCTAAATTTGCATATCATATAGCTTAATTCTCATCTTTAGAGTGTCACTAGTGAGGATCATAGTTGAGAGCCTCATTTACCACTTTATTTTAGAGATCCGTGATATATTTAGATTAATTGTGCATTATTTAGATTAGTTTGCTTTGAATAGTGTAATTGTCTTTTAAATCTTGTTATTTCATGAAGGTGTAAATCACTCACACACAAGAATATCTCATATTGTGAATTAAAATACCATGTCTATGAAATGTTGTGTTGAATCCCCTAATCTTTCTAATCCCACTACTCATGTCAAGAATTCCATTCCCATTCTAACATCATTACCTAATGTTTCTACTTATACTCCACCTATAATAGCTACATCCATTAAAAATATTAATCCTACACATGTTATTCTTGGAGGAGTCCCTAGTTTTTTCACACCCCCTTTTGTGAGTCTCCCATGTAATTCCCAACCATCACCTATATCTACTTATCATAATGTTACACCTACATACTCCAATGGTGCATCCATTTTACATAAAAACATCATACATCCTCCATGTTAGTCTTGGAGGAATCCCTAATTTTTTTATACCCCCTTATGTGAGTGTCCCATGTATTTCCCAACCATCACCTATATCTACTTATCATAATGTTCCACCTACATACTCCAATGGTGAATCCATTTTACATAACAACATCATACCTCCTACATTATCCAACATGTCCAATACCAATATATCCACTGAAGCAACCATTAATAATCTTTCCCAAAGTTTTTTCTTTCTTACAAAAACAACTAGATTCCACTACCCAATCTAAATACAACATTCTCAGTTGTGATATTGTTAGCCTATTATCTCAAGACTATAACATACCAATTATTCTATCCTAAATAATTCAAAAAATAATTTTTTTCTCTAATGAGGAAAGGAAATATTCAATAATAACGTATCGAAAATAACCGCCTTTCATTTCCTATGAGCATGAATAAGTGTTGGTGTAATTAAATATTTACTAATTACACTTTACTTAAGTTTACTTAGGATAATGTATTTGCATATTAGTTGTCATTGTGACACCTAGGAGTTTGCATTTCATTTTAGCACATGGTTAGGAGAGTTTCCACTTTAGGTGTGATAGTTGTCTTCACATACCTCTTTGTGTGTGAGATCCACCTTTAGTGCTCTTATCACATTATCATCCTCTCATTGTTGCACATGTTTCACATACTTTCATGTACAATGGAGGATGATCCACCTTTGGTGGACATGTGATTCCACCTAGTGTGGTTGATAGCTTATCATTTCCTTATCATGTAGTCTTATTGCATTGCCTATATATTCAGGCACTCCTACTTTGTAATCAATTCAATTAGCTATAATCAATTATTTGATTATTTTTCCTATTTCTCTTGTGCTATCTCTTGAGCTTCTAGATCTTGGCATTCATTCTTTCCCTTAGGCAAATTCTTACATGGTATCAGAGCGATATCAAAATTCTTACAATAAGAAACTTTGTGAACTAAATAAAAAGAGGTTACAAACTAATTTTCACATGAATCTAATTTCAACAAATTCATTTTTTTTACTTTAACAACATTAAAGGAGTTTAGTAAGAAATGTAACATTAACTTTCATATGAGAGAAACTAGCATTATAATACTATGAAATGTTACAATATAATTAACTACCAAGATATAATTCATAAAACCTAAACTTGTTGGTTCAATCTATGTTAAGATTATTTTAGATTTTGACCTCCATAGGGTGAAAGAGTATCATCAGTGGTTTTTTCCTCCCAACCTTTGATCATATGATCATGACCTTACAATCACCTACACAACATCCACATGGAAGTGGCCTAACCTTTCCCAAGGGCACATGAACACAATTTCAATTTTCTTTTCATTTGATACATGGTATAGAACACACAATTATCATAGCTAGTTAATCTATAGACATATTCACCTACTAGGGTGACCTTCCTAGCTAGACATTGTCCTACTAGTTCTAAAGACTAATGGTTACTATTAGTACTACCTTGGGCAAGGTTTTAAAGTACAAGAATAAATTCATATGTAGAAAATTTCACTACTAGACTCATTAAGAATCATAAAGACCCATTAATTGGATATCCACATTGTGATCATGGCCCCATTCTTCACATGAGATCATATTTTCTCAAAAATCTTGGCCAATACATATTATCCCACCCATAGGGTTGACCAAGTATATTTTAATGATTCAAGTCAACAAGTAATCAGTTGTTAGTTTGTTTTCTCAAATATATGTAGACCAAACATTTCACCCAATCAGATAAGTCCTAAGGGCGGGAGTAGAAACAGGCTCACAGTATATGATCAAATATTACTATTATAAAAATATGACCAGATTCATCTAAATCAAATTGATGTACAAAATGACCTCAAGAATGATTTTTCTAACATTCCAAAGCACCATGGTTCATTTAGGATTCCTTCCTACATAGATCATCCTATTACATAAAGAAGGAAGATAGATTTTCTTATTTGATTTATTTGAATAGTAGATAAAATAACTTATAGATGCATCACACTACAAACCATATTTTAAATTATCACACTCTTTAATGCACAAAAGGAATATCTTGCAACAACCATGAATATTATTAGTTTGACTTGATGAAATTATAAACTCTTCTTTTACCTAGGACTAAATGGTCTTTCACAGACATACAAATATGACATCATATGTTCGAAGGATTTCATCTCTATTATATTAAACATGAATGCATATAACCAAACAATTCTTTAATTATATAATTAGTAATATGAATGAATGAATTTGATTAGTTATTTCCATGTCATAATCAACAAATATGAATGCATACAATCGAATAGTTCTTTAATCATCATAAACAACAAAAATAAATGCAATCATTAGATCAATTTTCTCCTTATTATGAACAATATACTCGAATTCTTAGGATCAAAGAATCCATTCTAAAATGATGAGTAAAGGTAATGCATAGGATCAAATGAACCTTTATTTTATATGAAACATATAAGTGCATAAGATCAAATGATCTTTTCCATGTTGCAACAAAGATTAATGCATATGATTAAGAAATGATAGTAAGAAGAAGTAGTTCCATGCCTGCAAGCCAATATCAACATCCAAGATTAATTGAAATGTAACAATGAGGAGTTATGTAGACCCTTTCCAAATCCAAGAGAACAAGCTCTCCAAAAGTGGAAATCACCAAATTCAAGAGCACACACAAATGAAATCGCATAAAGAGAATGAAAATCTAGAAATCCCCTGCTCAAGCAAAGAAAAATGCTCTCCAAAAAGACAAGCCAACAATAAAAGGGATGGTGGAAAAGGAGTGATTCCTTCTTGTCTATGGTGGTAAGAGGATTTACTCTTTGCACCCAAATAAATTCTCTCTATAACTCAAACACAAGCCCCCAAGGGTAGAAAATGAGAATCAATAAAAATAAGGCATTTAACTGCACAAAAGCAAGGTACAAGAATAACGTTCATAATATATATGTATATACCATATATTTAAACTTTAATTTTGTAGTATTTATGTAACTTTATCCATGCATGCATTGTCAGCTAAATGTCAACTTTCAGCTTGTGTACTCAACTTCTCAATCATTGTGGATACATCATCCTTGTCATCTTAGAGCATGTTATTATGCATGGATCCTCATGTGATTTTTTTGTTAGAATTCATACATTTAATGATTATTTACTTTCTTGTATACATTTAGTTACATTTATACACATTTCACACACACACAAATATCTAAATGCACATCCTAAATAAAAATGATAGAAGTGATCACCATGGTTGTTTCTTAAGATCAATGAGCATAAATTTAATGTTAAGGTCAAAATTCTAAATTGCACCAAAGGATAATAGTAACCATCTATAAATATAAGCCAACTCCTCTCATATACTAGATTTTTGGTAATACAGTTATGGTTCCAGCTCAAATGACATTCTCAACCTTCACCATGTGTTCACATACCCTTATGTTGATGATACTCTTCCCCTTCTCATAGGATAGATATTCTCCTACATCAGCTGACAAAGAAGGATTAGATACCATCATAATTATAATAATAATTCATTAACATAACTAAAATATACATTAATCATTCATACTTAAATCTATCATAATTCTTTCCCAATATTCCACATACAAAATTTAAATCATCATAATCATATGTTATGAATTTAAATAAATTGATAAATCTCATAACTGTCTAACTTCCCACTTCACATGAAATAGTTATTACAGTAATTAAAAATCTCACAAAGAAGGGATGTAACAAAGACATCATTCATACCATAATCCCTTAATACATGGGAATACCTCACCTAGAGATATATATAGTAGAAAAGGTGATCCCTTGATTGACATACAAACATTTCAAACCTTGTGTAGTGACTTCTCAAATGATCATAGACTTATGGATAAGTTATTGACTAGGAAATTTTGAGACAAGGCTGGTACCATCCTAAAAAGTTATCAACCATAATTGGAGGCTCCATGACCTACTAGACTCCATTTTGGTGATTTCAAGGTCTGAATTTCTTTTATGCTTGATTCTTGAGATATTCGTTTTCTTCCTCTGTAATTTATCACACACCCATAAACCCGGGAAAACTTTGAGAAAACATTTCTTGGACAAGGTCGGTCAATTTGGCCTTGTCCTAGACTAGGTCATCTAGGTTGGCCTTGTCCTAGAGATTTGTGCTTAAGTTGGCTCTAGGCCCGATGCAAGTGTTTTCTTCCCAGATCTTTAATTGAGGTTGGCCCTCGCCATATTGAATCCCAAAATAAGTATAAAAGGGGATCAATTTATCTCATTTTGACATACAACATTACATGCAAGTTATTTGGTGATTTCAAGAGTAATTCCAAGCATTCAAGTTATTCAATTGAAGTTGTGGATTCATGATTTGAAGGCAAGCATCCAATTCAAGATCTCCAAGTCTCTATTTCTTCAAGACCCATTTAAGAAATGGAAATCTTCTCTTATTGATGCAATTTTCTCTCCCATGATGGACAAGTAGAGGAATTCTCAAGAAAGTAAGAAGATCTACACATCTATTCTTCTTCTCTCTCCTTCTCAATTGATGCTATCAAGCATATCAACATTCTAGATCTAGGATTGGTGATCATAGATATATGCATTTGTGAAGACATCCTTGATTCTAAACTCATTTCAAGATCTACACATACAAGCATCTTCATGGGTTTATTGGATGCTAACATCCATCCATGAGGATTTCTCATGCAAGATGAATACTTACATTTATCTTGTTTACACTACTTTCCTTATGAAATTTCAATTTTATTTCAAGGTTAATTACTAAATAGGGGTTTGACCAAAGCAAACCCCTTTCCACAACATTTTCCCCTTCTTTTCTATGTGTAGGAGTAGGTAGAGAAATTGTGGATCCAAATTCAAGAATATCAGTCATAGTCACAGGCCCTCAAAACATTTCATCAGATTTGGATCTATAGAGACTAGGTCAAAATTTTAGAACATCTTCCTAGCCTAGGTTGTCTAGGTAGGCCTCATCCTCTAGGACTAAAATTTTCACATAAAGAAATTATAGGCATCAAAAGCCCAGATCTAGAGTTTTACCTAATTTTGACATCTTTGTGTAAGAATTTGCCTAAGGAAAAGAATGAAAATGCCAAGATCTAGAATCTTAATTAATAGCACAACATAGATAGGAAAAATGATACGATCAAATGATTGATTCAATATTGATCAAATAATGAAATAAAATGAATAATGCCCAACTGATAATGGCCAATTGATAAATACAAAGTAGATGTGCCTAAATATAAAGGCAATGCATGATAACTAGGAGTGATGCAAGAGATAACCTATCAAATAGACAAGGTGTAATCACATGTCCACCAAAGGTGGATCATCCTCCATTGTACAACAAATTATTTGCAATATATACAACAATGAGAGGACAATAATGTGATAAGAGCACTAAAGGTGGATCTCACACATAAAATAGAAATTACCCTACACCATGTGCTAAAATGAGGTGCAAAATCCTAGTTGTCTACATGAAAACTAATATGAAAATGCACTATCCTAAGTAAAATTAGGTAAAGTCTAACTAGGAATGTTTAATTACACTAACACCCCCCTTAAGTGAAACTTAGGGGAATGCACTTAAGCTCACAAGGCTAGATGACAATGCATGATGGGTCTTAGCTACTAGGCCATGTTAAGTACCTGTGTATAAAATGAAAAACCAATGCAATCTCTCATAAAGTGGAGAAAGAGGGAAAACCTCATGGGAAAAACCCTCCCCCAAAAAGAGAGATAGAGACAAACAAGATGCATTGGATGGATGGAGTAATCGAGATCCCCACCCCCCCCATTACAACATACATCATGCATATAGAATCAAGTATCCCTCCATAGGAAGGAAAAAAGGAGACATGATATCCACCCCAAAATGAATAATCTCCTCCAAGGATGGTGAGTGCTTTAAGGAAAAACATTTTCCAATGCCTACAAACAACATTTCTCCACTTAGGAAGAAGATAAACCAAGTATATATGCAAGAATTCTTCCCATTGTGTATAGGAAGAGGGAAGGGAAATCCAAATAAACTATGATGTCTTTGAAGTATGATCATGTGTCTCCATGTCCTTGATTGAAAATTCCATGAACCAATCAGGAACATATCCAATAGAAGAAGGTGACAAACAAAGAACCAATGGTAACTGATCCATGTAATAATTTGGATCAAACTCCAAACACAAGGATGTCTCCTCAAAATAGGAGGTGGGAAGAAGGACAAAGTAGCCACCCTAAATGAAGAATGTACACCAATGGTAGATGCTCCTGGATTAATGTAGAAACTTCTTCAAGAAAATTGAATGATGTTACTCCCTTTGGGAAGAAATAATATCATAGGTGTATCAATGAATCCTCCCCAATATCTAGGAAGAATCCTCAAAATGTATGATGTCTTGGGAAATTGAATAGGAATCTCCAACACATTAGTATGATCAAACTGAACCATGCAATGTGACATCTCAAGTGAAGTTTGAGAATCATGAAAACCAATCTCTGAAGACTCAAATGTCTTCTCTAAAGATAAAGATACCTCCTCAAAATATTGTATCAATGGATCCAAAATCATGAAAACCTCAAAAGAATGATCAAGTAGAGAATGAGGGTTAGAGTGTTCCCTCACAAAAACTAAATAAGGATCATCTTCATCAAATAGAAGATGAATGTCATCAATGATGTCTTAAATCCTCAATGTAGGACTCCACAAATAAACCTACAATGCCTGTCAAGAAGTTATCCTAGGGATCTATAACTGGAAGATAAGGAATATCCTGCCACAATGAATCACAAGAACCAATGGCTATAGGAATGCAAGCATCATCAAGGACAATAGTATAAGTGATCTCAATAGGAGAAGTCAGAGTTGCAACTGGAGGTTCTATAACTTTTGGGAGTGGAGGAGCATGTGGATCTCCACACATTTCCCAAAGAAAAGCCCAAAGATCAGAAATAGTATTTGTATGATCTTCATAGTCATCAAGGGAATCCATAACATCCATATCCATATTCTAATAGATAACATTAAGAAATTGTGTCCAAGAGTCCAGATCATAAGAAGGACTAGTAGGTCTGCGCTCATACAAATATGACAATAAATTATGCTCACTAAGATGAGCAAGAATCAATTCACTCCATTACTTATAGTTTCATCTTGTCAAACTAATTAAACCATCCATGATGCACTTCTCACATGAAACAATGAGATCAGAGAATCAATGCACCCCCTAAAATGCAATGAAACAAATACCCCCACCACCCCCCCCCCCCAAAAAAAAAAATAAAAATAAAAATAATAATAATAATAATAATAATAATAATAAATAAAATAAAATAATAAATAAAAATAAAAATAAAAATAAAATAAAAATTAATTAATTAATCAAAAATAAATAAATATTTTTAAAAAAAGAAGAAAAAAAGATGATTTTGGCACTTTATATTTAGTGCATGTACAATTGCCACTTGCCAAAATGGACCAAAGTGGACTTCTTATTTAAATGATTACAACTACATAAATAAGGCTATAGCGGACTCAAACAAATAAGACACAAGACCACTCAAGGATCCAACAAATTATAAGTGTTAAATATAGGCCAAAATAAACCAAATGCTAAAAGTACTATGTCCACTCAAAATGGATCCAAAATGATGCCAAATCTAAAAAGTGGACCAAAAATTATGCACTTTCTAAAAAAATGACACCTGAAAATGTGTCTATATGAGTCCGAATGAAGCCTCTGAAGTTGCATAAATCAGGAATGGATAAGAACAATCATCAAAAATTGGAAATTATGGAAATTTTATCAGTTAAAATGATAAAATACCTGCACAAAACTGTAGAGCATGGAATTCTACCCCAAATCAAAAAAAAATTGCATAAAAAAAGGAGTCAGAATGACTGAGATATGGGGGTTTGAAGTTCACCTCCAAAATAAAAAATGCCAATAGTGAGGGGGTTTGAAGTTTTCAAATTATTGTCGATGTTGTAATACCTCAAAAATGGGCTATAGGTTCATTAACCTCTTACATCGACATATCGAACAAAATCGACATCGAAGTCCTAACCTAAGGCACATCTAAACATCATCGAATCCTAATTGATTATCTCAAATTCTGCATCGGGGAATATTCCTTATTCCTATTCATCATAATTATCTTTAATTTAATATTTATTTGGTGATAAATCCTATTTATCCTAAAGTTTGATTAATTGAATATTCTCAATATTTAATTAATTAGATATAATCCTACCACTTAATTATTTAATTGAAGTTAATTCTATTTATTCATAAATTGTATTATTTAATTTTGACAATAAATCCAAAATCCTATGAATAATTGATTAAATTCTTATTTAATTAATTAAAACAAGTTGTCAATTTTAATAATATTGTTTTTTGAATAAAAGTTTGAAAAATAATTGATTAACCCATAAATCAATTGTTTTATTTTTCAAAATCAGTTAAGTTGGAAATAAATCACTTTATTATTAAAATTAATTCATAAATAAAACATGCACAACCACAAAAGCAGACAACTATCAATTATCAATTAAATCTAAACTCTATTTTGAGTTAAACTCTGCTTTTGCATGTTTTTGTGAGTTAATTATCCTTTATTTAAAAATAACTCAAAAATCAACTTGAGTTATTTGAGTGATTTATGGCTTTTTTTCATGCACCTCCAAAGCCCTAGATTTCTATAAATTAAGGCTTCAGCTCTTCATTTGAAATCCATCCACGAATTGCACACTCACGCTGTCGAATTGGAGACTGAAGAATCAATCTTTAGAATTCGAGTTGTTGTGAGATTTTCATTGTTTTTGCATAGTATCCATATCATATAGAATATTATTGTTAGATCATTTTAGCATATCAATTTTCATATTAGCATAAATTCATACCATTTTTCATCAAAATTGCACAGAAAAACCAAAAAATATAGATTAATTGCATACATTCCATATCTAGATTTTGCATTCAAATCCTTCGTTTAGGTGTCGTCAAGGTCACTGATCTCGGTATAATCTGAGAATACATACTTGTATCTACTAGAAGGCAGTACATCGCCTGGTTAGTTTAGTTTTTCATTTATTGTATAATTTCAATTTTAACTAACCTCTAATGTTTTACTGAAGTGTTGTGTCTACAGATCAGGTACAAAATTCACACACACATTTTTGGCGCCCACCGTGGGGCCCTGAAACAGGTTTCCCTTCAAATTTTATCAATTTCTATCATTTTCTTATCTTTTTTTGTTCCAAGCTACGATTTTTATTCTCTGTTCGTACAATTTTCATACGAGTTTTGTCAGAAACTTATACCAGGAGATAGCCATTGTCGTACAACAATTGATTTGATCGAGGATCGCACAAGCAAAAATCCACTGTCATCTGGAAGCTCGATTGTCGTATGATCTTATACCCATTGTCGTACGAGCTTCTAGATTGTCGTCTAGGAGGTAACCCACTATTGTATGAGTTTTAGTGTCAGGGTTCAATTGTCGTTTCACTTTTTCAGGTAGTTTGTCAGATTTGGTTTTTAGATTTCGACTAACAGCTAACCCTAACAATTGAAATTCTCTATTTTTTATTAATTTTCACTGGTTTTTTATTGGAAAAAGTGCAAGAATTGCTAAAAAATAGGTAAAAATCTACTAAGCACATTGCAAGGAATTAAGGTAACCTTCTCAGTTGATAACGTTTCGATTTGGATTAAAACGAACATCTTGCATGTCTAGCTTGAGTGTCTTTCTTTTCCATATCACACATTTCATTTGGGCTCTAAGAATGAACATAGATTTGCTTTCAGCATCTTTGTTACACATAATAAATAGGCCCTATGAACACTATTCATGGCTCTTGAGAGAGTGAGTTTCTAGTGAAACTCTTCTCAACGAAGGAACCCTTGTAGGTAGGGAGGATACTGAGGGCATCTCACGTTCTACTAGATCCGTGTGTCTTCAACTTTTGATCGATGCATTCTCTCTCCAGAAAGGTTGATAGATCATAAGGGGTTGATGTCATAGATCTTTGTGAGATAATCTTGGTCTTAGCGTGTTGGATTTATCTATCTGCTTTGTTTTGGTGAAGTGAAGAGGCTAGGGGATTATGCTCTACTTCCTTTTTGGATAGTACCAGAAACCCAGATCCTTGAATCTAATCTAGTCCCCATGTGGTATATTTTGTGAGTCACCTTTAGCGAGGGTTAACCATAGTGGACATTCCCTTAATTGGGTCAACCACGTTGATGAAACCTCAAGCGATAATAGCCATTTTCGCCGTGGTAGTGACAACCGCTATAGAAATGTCATGTTGGAAGAAATCTCCACAGGTGTGGTCTCTTGTTGGGCTATCAGATCTCCCTAGTAGATCTTGAAGATTAAGTTCTCAGACTGTGTCAAAACCCCAGTGCACCTGGATTGAAGTTTTCCCTCTTGGATCATAAAAGTTGCAGAGTCAAACCATTACTAAAAACCCTAGTGAGGCCAAATTTTCATTTTCTAGGAATATGTGCGTCATTGCAAAACTTTTTGGAACATACACAATTAGCACTTCTAAGGATTAGCACAAATAAGTCACTTGATTGTTCATGCGCAAGGTTGCTTTTGCCCTTGTTCATTGTTTTCAGACATGCTTGAAATCACTTGCTTGCTATTTTTCGTACTTGCTTATCTATCTGGTTACTAAAAATGAACAAATCTATTACAATCCTTAAATCTAGACATTGAAATTCGCAAACAATCTGAAACTAAAGACCCAAAAATTTGCAAAAATTGAAGTGAAATTCCTTTCTGGAGTCAAAAATCATACAAGTTTTGGTCAAGAGTCATTTCATTACCCCCTGATTGTCATATGGTAACTGGTATATTGTTGTACGAGTGTTGTTGCCAGTCATTTTCAAAAGTCAATTTTCCTGTTGTCAACTATTGTACAAGCTTGTCAATTGTCATTTCATGCTATACCCACTGTCGTACGAACCTGTAGAAAGTCATTTGAGAAGTTTTGAAAAATTTCCAGAAAGTTGTCGGAATTGCTAGATATCTAGCTTTTCTAGCCTATTTCCAGAGTCTGTCGATAAAATCACTGTGTCAGGAACAGAGCAGCAAACTACTGAGAATCCAATCATTTTCCTAAAGTGGCCTTTTGAATCCAATTTAGCCTTCTATTTAATCAATTTGAGTCTTTATCATCTCGTGTCAAAACCTTGTCATAACTATCAATCTTCAATCAATCTTAAAAAATGACTAAGTGTTGTGATATCTTGTCCGCTATCCTTTGGGCATCTACCAATACATCCAAGGCATAGTATCCCTCATCTAAGTCAAATATATGCTTCAATCAATCAAACCTTGACAAGGTTGTGTCATCTGATCATCTTGGTTCAATTCATTCTTCAGTTGTCTTCATCTTATTCTTTTGCTTCACCCAAGGTTAATGGTGGAAACTAGAGCTTCCTCTCACAAGAAATCAGGAGAAGCACTTAATGTCGAAACTTTGTCTACTCACATAGGTCGAACTTTTGAACAACTCTACAATTCTAGTCTTTACGAAGATGACGATGCTGGCAACCTTCAATTAAAAATTGGTTACATTCCTCCTTCATCAACTCATGGGGGTAATCAAAAAACTCCTCAATCTATCCCAGGGAAAACTCCTACCATGTCTCAAGCAGGGACAAACTTTGGATCTCAAAGAGCTCAATCTCAACATGGTGTAGATCAAGAACCCACACCTAAAGAAATTGCTCAATATCAAAATGATGATAACTTCAAACGAATGATGAAGCATTTCTTGAAAGAAGATAGAGAAGCATACTTTTTACAATTAGCTCATCAAGGAGCTAAACTTCCTCCCAACTTTAATGTTGAAGATATCATTACGCATGAGGAAGAAACTCCACTCACAGCTATGATGAAACAAATGCATTTCATGCAAGTCAAACTTAATAACCTTGAGAAAGAAAAGGAACCCAAGGAGTTCTCCATGGAGGCCCTATGTCCTTTTCCATTTGACAAAGACTTGTACATGCCACCATTCCCGAAAAGAGTGGAGATGCCAAAATATGATAAGTAAGATGGACACTCTGATCCTCAAGATCATGTTAGAGAATTATATACACAATCTATGGAGTTCATGCATGAACCAACCTATCTGATGCGTCTCTTTCCTCGATCTCTGGGAGGAGCAGCCATTCATTGGTTCTCTAGATTGCCTTCTACTATCAAAAATTTTGAGGATTTGATCAAATTGTTCTATTAGAAATACTCCTACAACATTCAACATCCAGTCACCATGATTGATATCTGTAATCTCAAGCAATATCCAAGTGAACCATTCTTTACATTTCTCAAAAGATGGAGGAAGAAATTCTCTCTATATGCTAGGCCTATTCCAAAAACTGAGAAACTGGAAATCTTCATCAATAATCTTATCCCAGAAATCAACTACCCTTTACAAATGCAAGATCATACATCTTTTGATAAGATGGTAGACAATGTGATCAAAATTGAAAAAGTACTTGTGAAAAAAGGAGAAATCACACTTCAAAAGGACAAGTACGAATCAGGATCCAGTTCTAAAGACAAGAACAAAAACTAGAACAAGAATAAAGGCATTGTCACAGATGGTGTTGTTGATACTATATGTGCCCCATCAAAGGCACCAGCTTTCAATCTAACTATTGGCACCCAAGCCATCAAAGCTTCAGAACAAAAGGTGTCTGAACCATCTCAAAAGAAGCCAGAGTATAAAAAGTGGTCCACTGATAATAAACGAATGTTCACTCCTCTTGGAGAATCTTTAGAATCAGCTATGAGAACTCTGCTAGCTAATAACATCATCTCCTTGCCTGAGATCCAACAATCTGATCCCGATCCAAAACCAAAATGGTGGAGAGAGATTGAATTCTATGATTTCCATCGAGGTAAAGGTCACAAAGCCAACAACTGCTTATGCTTGAAACATACTATTCAAGATTTGATTGATAAGGGAGATATCACCATTGACAATCATAAGAGCAATAATGATCATACAACATTCACAGAACCATTTCTAAAACATGGTCAAGAAGTTTCATCTTCTCAGCCTAATATGAGGACAAAGGTCAATTATGCTTACCCTGTAAATAATGTTGTTATCAATATGGTTGAACCTTGTCTCTCTAAGCATTGCAATGTCATCACAATTGTGTGAAGAGATAGAGATCAAGCTAATGCAGTTAGTCGATCACAAGCTCAGGAACATCTGAACGGACAAATCCTAGATTCATCAAATGTCCCTAAGATGCCCTTCAATCTTTCTTCCGCTTCAAAATAGAAGGCTATTTCTAAATCTTCCAATCCTAAAGATACGAGGCCAACATCTTATAGCATTGTTCAACAACTCCAGCACACTAATGCAAAAATCTCCATGATTGAGTTGCTTCAAATATCTCTAGCTCATAGAGCTATTCTAGACAAAGGTTTGCTCGAATCCAATGTTCCTGATGACCTTGATTTAGACAGGTTCCAGACTATGGTTGGACATCTTACATCTCTGCAATATATTTCCTTTTCAAAGGAAGATGACAACTCCTTGAGTCACCCACATAACCAGCCCTTGCATATAGAAGTCTTGATCCAGAACCATAGGGTCAAATGTGTGTTGATAGATGGGGGTGCTGGCCTAAATATTTGTTCTTACAACTTGGTCACACAATTGGGATTTTCAGAAATTGCTATTGATCCTAGAAAGAAGATAACTATAAAAGCCTATGATGAACAAGAGAGATCTTCTAAAGGCACCATTGTCTTACCTATCAGAGTAGGTCCAGTTATCAGAGATATTGTATGTCAGGTTCTTGATCTACCTTTGGCTTACAACATTCTTCTGGGGAGACCATGGATACATGAGATGAAGACTATTCCTTCTACATTTCACCAATGCCTAAAATTTCCTTATGAAGGAGTAGAGGTCACTATTCCAACAGACATATCCACCACTTGCAATACATTGAAGGAAAGTGCAAATAAACTTGTGCCTAATAACATAGAATCTTCTCTTGAGCCAACAAAAGAAGCATCCACATCTAAAATGGAAGATCTTGCAAAAGAGGTTAATATCAAAGAAAATGGTATGGGAGAATACACTATAGAGCCAGTCTTATCTTTGACATCTCTCCCTATCTCACCTAAGTCTTATGGACAATCTTTAAAATAGTCCAAACCAGATTCTAAAGAACCTCTTGAGGCATATAAAAATAATTTTGTGGTAGAACAAGTCTCCAAGAAAGAATTTGAAGAGGATGAAGTTGTGCTTGCATGGCTATACAAAGATGAACCTGAATCTCAAGTTGTTCAAACTAGTGACTCTACAGTATCCAAAATCCCTTCTAAGGCATATGGTCCAGGAGATAAATTAATAGCTAAGATGGGCTATTCAGGTAAAGGACCTCTAGGAGTCAGAGGAAAAGGTCTTGAGGCACCTATCCCACATACTGGTAGAGCAAATAAAGACAAAGTTGGCTTAGGCTTTAAAAAGAAACCCTTCCACCTCAAAGGTAATTGTTCTCATGTCATAGAGAAGATCGCACCAAGAGAACCTCTTCTTAAGAAGGAAGAAACTAAACCATCAGATAGTGATTCAGACAACTCTGAACTTATCCCTTATGAGCATTTACCTAAACAAATCAAAGACCTTCTTGATGATAAAGATGATCCAATCAAAAGAATTAATGTAGTAGAAACAAAAGAACCTACTATCAATCAAGAGATAGTTGCCACACAAGAACAAGCCAATCTCGAAGACAATCAAGAAGAGGAAGGTGGTAGTGATTCTGAGACAGATTCCCATGAGTATGAATTCAAATCAGAATCTGAGGGTAACCCTTCTTGGGGTATTCATCCTGACTTTACTCATGTTCTTAGATTTCCTAGAGGCGTAAATGAAGAATCTAATGACTATGAATGGGGAGCCATTCCAGAAGAAGATGAGCTTATTACAGAGAAACATGTTGTTATTCACCAATATGCACCTCAACCCAATGTAAGTCTAGAGCGAGATGATGAACCTATCGAGTATGATCCACCTATGGTTGAATTGGACTCCCACAATGACATCGAGCCTATTGGTTAGAAATCTCATCTTTTGTTTTTTGCCCTAAATTTATGGATGATCTTGAAAATTTTGTTGTCTTTAGGGTTTGCTAGGTCTAATTGCCTTTGAAAAATCATAAAACCCTAGTTTAGGTCGTCAGCGTTCTAATTATCTATTACTTTATCGGATGACTTAAGTCTCAAATTTGCATGTGCGCTTCTATTTTCTTCTTAGTCGTTGAGTCTCCTTAAGGTTTAGGAATATTCCCTTTTGTTTGGCGATTGCCCAAAAGCCTTTATCGCCCGATCTCGTGAGTCTCTTGGAATATTCCTTACTATTTAACAACTTAGCATTTCACCTTTTGTCTCCAGATCTCACAATGATTGTCTTGAGATCTAGCAACTGTTGTATTTGATTTGTCACTAAGGGACTATAGTCGTGTAGCCTCCAAATTAGTTTTTCCTATGGTCGGGAGATCTCTCAATGATTTATCTAAGCGGCCTTTTATTCAACGATCATGAATTTTCTTTTTGGTTGCTGAATCTCGAGATGGAACAACGGTCTTCCTTGGTGGTTGTCTCTGGATCTCGTAATGATATGGCGGTTTATCTCTTTGTTTAGCGATTGTGAGTTCTATTGGTTGCGTGATCTCCTGATGTTGACGGCTATCTCTCTAGCAGTTAGTTATTCTGCAACGCAGTTGTTGCTAGATCTCTGAATGTGGCGGTTAGGTGACAAAGGATTGTTAGATTTATTGAGAACCGTCAATGATTTTTTATCGTGTGGATGGCGCTTGATCTCTAGTCTTAACCCAAAGTGAAGAAATGTTCTCATGACTTGGAGAATGCCTCAGTCATGTGATCTCAGGATTAAACCCCAGTTAAGCAAAAGATTGTGAGATTTAGCGAGAAGTCTTTGTCGCCAAGTCTCCAGATGTGCCCAAGGTCAAGTGAGGATTAATGAAGTGGTTAGGACCTAGCGGTTATGTTTGTATTTAGTGATTTAGTGACTATGTGGTCATGTGATCTTAGGTTCCTGACAGTTAAGTGGTAAGCTTTCAGTGACACAGTTTTCTCGGGGTCGCGGGATCAGGCGGTTAGTTATGAAATCTTCTCACGACTTAATTTGGACCACTGGATGAATTAAAGGATGAGATCAACGGTGGTTGCATGATCTCAAGAAAGAAGTCAAATAGTTAAAGCTTCTTGAGATTATGAGACTTCAGGTGTGTTGCCTGATCTCCAGGTCGGGTAATCACTGAAAGTTTTCAAAGACAAATATATTGTCGTGACTATAGTTTTTGACTATAGTCACCAGTTCTAAAAACAAAATGGATTAAATATATCACTTCCCTCAGTCGCTAGATCTCCAGATGGTCAGGTCACCTGATCTCAGAATGAATCTTGAAAAGTCAAAAGTGTTCCACGACTACGAGATTTCTTCTTAGTCGCCAGATCTCGGAATACCTTTCTGAAGTGCCAAATTTGTAAAATGACTATGTGTCTTTTTCTTCAGTCACCAGGTCGCGAAATGTTCAAATTTTAAAAAATTTCAGCTATGACTAGTAAATTGACACCCTGTGTGTGCTGAAGTAATGGCGGAAGTGACCTTTTATTGGCTGGAGATGTCAAACGTGGTGGCGCATTCAATGCTACAGGTTAAGACAACTTGAGGTGGCTCATTTGAGAGTTACGAAGCTTATTGGAGAAGTACAGAGCGCTAGGTTTTCTGAGCTTTCCAAACTTGCAGTGTGATCAGCAAATTTGCAAAAGAATTTCCAGAGCTACAGTCAGGATGAGTCAGACGACAGCAAGTGGAGCTTCCAGCAGTCAGGGGTCCAAAGAGAAAGTAAAGGAGAGTTTTTCAAATGAGTTTCTCACCCTTCTGCCTGGTTCATCTCAGAACAAAAAGTTTATGGATGACATCTTTGTTGACAACTTGGCTTATTGTAGAGATGCTAAGCTTCCTGAGGTCACAGGCATGTGCCTGTTTACATACTTTTATAAGAATTGTGATAGTGTCATATCGGTGTCAAACCCTTGGACTTCAGGGTTGGCCAAGTTAATTGTCCCAGAGATTTTTCTAGATGTGGACTTGCTCCTCATGCTCTCTCAGAGGTATGATCCTCTCTCAAAGACCATTAGAAAAGAGGATGGCTCCACCCTGGTCACTTTGGATAGGAATTCTTTTATGAATGCATTTAGTATTCACATTCTGATGGCCACAGAAATCAACTTACAAGCTCAGGCGAATAGATATATCAGAGAGGCTATGCTAGTTTCAAAGGAGATTCAGAATCACATGCCTAGAGAAAATAGAAACTACGTAGCAGCTATGGCTGGGGCAACACCCTATCAATACAAGGACCTAAAATTCTACATGAAATATATCACATACGGGATATGCCAGGTCTTGGGGGTTGATGTGGGCCCAGAGAGAATCACGTCAGACATTCTGATGTTGGTGTTGGATTCTCAAAGCTGTCTGGTGAACAGAGGGTATGATTATATAGGGTATGTAATAAATAAAATGCATGAGGGTTTAATATCTTTGAAAAATCTTGCTCCAAGAACCACCCCTAGATTCATGCACTATTCCTTGTTGATGCACCTAATTGTGTATCACAATTACAATTTAATAAACCTGGCTGACCTTAAGCCTCAGATGACATGGAATGGAGGGCCTAACCCTATACAGTTTTGGTTAGGAGACTGGAGTCCTTCCTGTCCCAAGCGTGACTTCAACACTTTTGAAAATTGGATTGTGTACCCTATTCTCTGGAGTATGGGAGTGAATTACACAAGGTTGTCCACTAAGGTCCTACAAGTAATAAGACCAGATCAATTTTTGGATAAATGGACCAAGCACCACAACTGGGGAGATATCTATTATCAAGGGGGTTACACAATTATCAAAGTCTATGGATGCCCTCAGCCTCCCCATATTCTACCATACTATGTTCCTCCCAGAGTTGCCTTCCTTGAGTTCATTTGGCAACTAATGTTAATAGATAAGGAGCACCTTGTCCCCCACAGGAAGGGAACTTTTACTCCAAGGCACTTCAGAGTACATTATCTTACAATTGGGAAGGGAGCCCTCAATAAAGTGAATGACTGGCTAGAGCACTACCACATGTTTGTAGCTTCTTATAGATATGTTGATACAAAGGGTTTCATGGCAGCTGCTAGGCATTATTATGCCCCTAGCCTCCCTTTCAACAAGCAACGTGAAGAATATCCTGAGGAGGATATCATTAGGAATATCATTGAGGATCATGAAGTGGAAAGGAGAATTGATCAACTATGCACTTTGTATAATGCTGAGAAACAAATGAAGAGAAAAGGTCTTGTGTTTGGAGGTTTCTTTCCAAACTTGCCATACCTACAGAGATTGGAGTAGATGATGGCTCAATTTCAAGCTCTAATGAGGTCTATGGAGGACCAGATTGATAAGACAAATCAGGGCAAAAAGGCCCATTCTAAGTCAAGTTATGATGATGATAGTGATGGTGGCTATCCAATGTATAGCCCACCCACAAATGAACAACCATTGGTTGAAGGGAAAGAAGGAGAACAAGAAAATGTTGACTTGACTCAATTGCCTAGTTCAAAGGATGCTACAGAGCCTCAGAGAAAAAAGTAGAAATTAATGATTGGAGAGCCTTCAAAGAGGAAGAAGGGAGATAGGGTAAGTTCCCTTTATCCTGGAATCAGTTTCCATGATCATGAGATTAGGAAGGTAGTGAGAGAAGTAAAGAGGCAGAGGAGGTATGAGACACAAGATGTGGAGTTGCCTCTGGCCTTGGGCCAAGATGAAAGATTGATTGAGCAAGATGCCTTTATGAAGGATGACAATTTTGTGAATTCTGAGGAATTCAAAAGTTTTTTGTTATGGCATAAGCAACAACAAGTGGCTTCAAGTGTACAAATAACTGAGGAGGGTCAAGTGCCAGATGAGGCATTACAACAATTGAAAGAATATGACCTTGAGGAGGAAAATCTTACTCCAAATGAGGCCAGGGAATTAGTGAGAAAAAGTAATATGTTGCTTGTGCCGAGGTGGAGTTTGTATACTGACTTCATAATAGATCAAATAAAGAGACAATAAGATGTTACTTTGTCTTCTGAAACCCAAGTAGGGGATATAATAAGAGGATTTGGGTATAGCCCAAAAAATCAGGCCTTGGCCATGTGGAGTCTGTATCCAAAAGACAAGAAACCACAAATTTTGAATGTAAAAGAAAAAATGGAGGGAGACAAAAGAGTGTGGTCAATCCACAATACAGGGGACCTGGAAATTTCTCAAGTTTTGACTCAATTTGCAAAATTAAATGAGGATAAAACTAAACAGCTATCAGAGAGATATGGCAACCTCTTGGAGGATTACAGTGCCCTAGTGAAGGATAGGGACTTGAAAATAATAAAGCTCACAACATTAGAGAAGCAGGCAGAGGAACTACAATTGCAAATCATAAATACCCCTGTAGTAGTCCCTGCACCTCCTGAACAGCCAGTGGCAATAGAGGCACAAGGAATGACAGATGAGGAGGTGGCAGCAAAATTGAAAAAGATCAATGATGAAAAGAATGAGGCAATATTGCAGGCCCTTCTGAGTGTTTTGTGGCATAGACTGAACACAATTAAAGATAAATTTGACCTGGTTTATAATGCTTATGGAAAATTGCCAGAATTGCAAAAGGAGGTCAACAGTTATGTGCAGATTTTGAGTGAGTTTCATACGGTATGGTCTATTAGGGCACCACTTTTTGAGAGATTGGTTTTTGCTCAATCTATGGGGAGTGACATACCGAAGATAGTTGTAGGAGTTGGTGAGGAGATTGATAGAATTAAATCCATTTTACCTCTTTTCAAGGGTAAGGCAAATTTGATTGAGGCTAAGATAGCCATGCTCAGCTCCTGTACCAACATATTCATCCCCTTAATTTTGTGTACAGATGGGATAGTGAAGAGCCTTGACAACTGGAGATCGGATGTTAATCTTCTACTACCTAGGAAAGAGGCATTTTTAGGTGAGAATAATAATGTTGATTTAGAGAGCTTCAATAAGGCCTTAGATGAAGCCATCAAAGCAAAGGTTGACCTCACCAAGTTTGTGTTAGATGTCAAGGCAATTACGGATGCTAGATAGGAGAGACAAAAAGCCCAACTACAACTTGTCCAAGGTTTTAATTGGCCATAAGAGGAACAAGTAACTGCATGGGATGAAAAGACAAAGCCCAAAAAGGCTAGATCCACCGCAGTTGATTTGGATATTTTGGATGAAGATTGAAAAGGACATCTGACCACTTGACACTTGATCCAAGGAATAAAAGTTTGATAAGCTATCATTCAAGAATGGTGTAGGTTAGCCTGAAATGGCGGTCATCATGTCTCATTGAAATCAAGGAGCTATCATAAATATTTGTAGTTGAGGGTGTCATTTTTTGAGCAGCCAAAGATGTACCATGATCTGAAAGAGTCTTGTCCTTTCACCACCTGTGGGTTGGTTGTATATTTTATTGTATTTTTATGTTTTAATAGGAGTTAGGTTTTCCAACCACCTGAAGCTTGTTGCATTCCCATTAATGAGGGAATTCTAAGGTGGTTGTGAGAAGGCTATAAAGAGTTAAAAGCTCATTTTGTAAAACGGGGGTTAAAAAAAAAGGGGAGAGATTGGAAAGATATAGAAAATAGAACCGGATTGCTTAGAAGCAGATCACCAAGCTTTATGTCTGGTCTTCTAAGTAATGGAATTGTGAATGTAAGGGGCAAGTTGATTTTAATACAAATACACTGCAACTTCTGCCATATGTTGTTGTTGTCTCTTTGCTTATGTATTTTACTCTTGTATGTTTTTCATGTTAGGCATTTGAAATATACCAAGTTGTAAGGCAACCTGCTTGACTATTTTATGAGCTTCTTTCAAGGAAAGAATTAAATGTGCTTGTATTTCATCTTGGAGAGTAAATATATTTGTATGGATCTTTGATAATAATAATATTTGGTTAACAGAATAGTTTGTAAAGCAACCTATTTGGAGTTGTAGTAGTGTGTAAGGCATACTGTTGTATTTCTTTTAGGGTTTACTTGTTGATTTGCATTGTGACTCTATTGCCCTTAGGATCAGGCACTGGTTTGGTATTTGTTCCTCATAGTTGTATCTTTCATTGATCTCAGAGAAAAAGTTGAAATATTCACATTATCTATCAATACCTTTTTATTTTTATTGCATTTGATAGAATGGACTATGCCCAGGGCATTTAGTTCATATTTCCTGATTCTGCAAAGAGAGAATCATATTAGGTTGTCCCTCCTTAAAAGGAAGAAGGATGAGAATCCTTAAAGCACTGATTATTGCTTCATTTACAGTCACACTTTGTTTGGTTAAAGTTTGCATTAAAGTGATTACAGTCATATGCAAAGTGTTCAATAGGTTTATGCATTAAGAAGACTAGAAGCTAATCAGTGTCCACTCATAAGAATACTACAAAGGCAGCCATCATTAAAAGGTAATACCTACCTGAGTCTATGGAGCTCAAAATGAAGGATGATCTTATCCAATCCTTAGCAATTAGGTCTTTCTCTTGTGGGAATCAGTCTCAAGGAAAACAAGTTCAAGCATTATTTTATGTCCTACAAGAAAAGTCCCTAATAGAGCCTATTCATGAATTGAATGTCTTAAGTTGTAATATCACCTTTGAAATTGAGCATCGGGTTAGGACCAATGATGACAGATCCATATCCATAAACACCATCTCCCAATCTTTCCCCACTTTGACTATCCAATCTCCAGACCTTATTGATCACACCTCCACAAATCCAAGCCATGGTATTTATACCTTCCTGACTGACTATGCCCTTGCTTGCTACCTCAATGGAGTTGAGCCTATGAGTACTTCCATCAGTGAACCGAGTGTTAGCATGACGGAGTCAGACATCAATTATCTTAGTCAAAAAAATAAGAATAAAAAGAAAAGGAGTTCTAAGGGTGAAAACCACTTTGTGGCAGTCTCAAAACCTACAAAAGTAAAAATAAAAGATGTATCCGAAGGTGAAAACCTCTCTAAGGCACCTAAGGATGAGATATTTGATGTCCTTTCGAGTCATTTATAGGACAGATCTCTAGTTCTAATTGAGCCCACTCAATCTATCAATTTGGGAACAACAAAAGAACCACAGTTGATCCATGTGGCACAATCTTTATCAGAAGAAGAGAAGCAAAAATTTACAACATTACTAATAGAAAAGAAGATCAACTTTGCATGGAAATATTCATATATGCTAGGGTTGGATCCCAATATTATAATGCATCATTTATCTATAGCTCCAAATGTCAAACCTGTTAAGCAAAAGTTAAGAAAGATGCATCCTCATGTTGCACTCTTGGTAAAAGTTGAATTAGAGAAGCTCTTGAAAGCTAGATTCATTCGAATTATTGATTATGTAGAGTGGATCTCTAATATTTTACCTGTTTCAAAACCAGATAAATCAATCAGAGTGTGTACAAACTTTAGAGATGTAACAGGGCATGCCCTAAGGATGATTTTCCACTACCTAACATTGATATGATAGTGGACATGACTGCGGGCTTTGAGATGTATTCTTTAATGGATGGTTTTTCTGGGTATAATCAAATAAAAATTGCTCCAAAGGATCAAGAGAAAACTGCTTTTACATGTGCATGGGGCACCTTCTGTTGGAATGTCATGTCATTTGGGCTTAAAAATGCTGGTGCTACATATCAAAGAGCCATGACTTCTATTTTTCATGACATGATGCATAGGACTATGGAGGATTATGTTGATGATAATTTAGCAAAATCTATGATTAGAGATGAACATCTAAATGACTTGAGCAAGATACTAGACAAAATGAAAAAATTTAGTCTTAGACTAAATCCTAAGAAGTGTGCTTTTGGTGTCACTTCTGGAAAGCTCTTAGGGTACATAGTTTCAAAGAAGGGCATTGAAGTTGATCCAGCTAAAGTAAAGGCTATAATGGAGATGCAACCCCCGAAGAATATCAGTCAAATGAGGACATTGCAAGGAAGAGTTCAATCTATCAAGAGATTCATATCACAACTTGCAGACAAATCACAACCTTTTACAAAAACATTACATAAAGGTGTGACCTTTGCATGGAATGAAGAATGTGAGAACAACTTTAATCATATCAAGAAGTATCTATCAGATCCTCCTATCTTGATGCCTCCCATTCCAGGGAAGCCTTTGATCTTATATGTCTCCACAACAGATACATCACTAGGGGCATTGCTTGCACAACATTATGAGGAAAAAAAGGAAAGAGCTATATACTATATAAGTAGAACATTGGTTGCATATGAGAAGAACTATTTAATGATTGAGAAAGGTTTTCTAGTCATGATCTTTGCATCATAGAAACTGAAGCATTACATGTTAGCTCATACCACACAATTGGTAGCTAAGATTGATCCACTCAAGTACCTACTAAGCAAAGCTGCCCTCATAGGTAGATTAGCTAAATGGGACATGCTCTTAAGTGAATTTGATATTGAATATGTGGAAAGAAAAGCTATCAAAGGATAGGCTATTGCTAATCAATTAGCAAATGCACCTATGATTGATGATACACCAATGCAACTGGAATTTCCAAATTCCTCTATCATGACTCTTTCTTCTAGAGAATGGCAGTTATTCTTTGATGGCTCCTATACACATAAGGGATCAGGAGTAGGCATATTGTTCATAACTCCTCAAGGATACTCAATCCCAAAAGCATTCAGATTAAAGTTTCCTTGCACAAACAATATTGCAGAATATGAAGCCCTTCTTAATGGTATGAAAATAGCAATTGAATGGAGAGTGACAGAGCTACACATTCATGGAGACTCTCAACTTGTTATCCACCAAGTCAAAGATGTGTACCAAACTAAAGATGAAAAGCTCATTCCTTACAAGAGGATGGTAGATGATCTAAAGAAGTATTTCATAGCTATCACATTTGATCAAATTCCTAGAATGGAGAACAAGGCTACCGATGCAATGGCAACATTATCTACTTTATTACAGTAGCCTGAACATGAGCTACGCTATGAGTTCCTCGTGGAAGCACTATCTTATCCTACATATGATTCCCCTAAAACCCGCATGATCTGTACTGTTGTTGGTCATGATTCATCCAAATACAAAAACATATTTTCCTATCTCCAAGACCAAATCATTCCTGATACCTTCAACCATCATGAAAAGAGATACCTTATTTGTAATGCCTCTCGATGTGTGTGTGAAAATTGTACCTGATTTGTAGACACAACACTTCAGTAAAACATTAGAGGTTAGCAAAAACAAAATCATGCAATGAATTGAAAGCTAAACTAACCATGTGATTTACTGCCTTCTAATAGGTGCGAGTATGATGTTCTCAGATTGTTATCGAGATCAGTGACCTTAACGAAACCTAAATGAAGGATTTGGATGCAAAACTGATATGAAATATGAATGCAATTAATCTATATTTTTTATATTTTCTATGCAATGATATGATGAAAACTTGATATGAAATCTATGATATGTAAAAATCGATATGCTATGAATTGATCTAACAATGATATGATATGAAAACTAAATGAATGTAAAAACCAAATTGATCTCACAATAGCCTTCATTCGCAATAAGCTTTGATTCTCCAGATAGCAATTCTTTAGCCTGATTATGCAAAATTATGAGATGATTTGTGAAGAGCTAAAGCCTTAATTTATAGAAATCCAGGGCTTTGGAGGTGCATGAAAAAAAGCCATAAATCACTCAGATAAACTCAACTTGATTTTTGAGTTATCTAAAAATAAAGATAATTTAATTCACAAAAACATGCAAATCATGCAAAAACTTTTTAACTCAAATTAGAAGTTTAGATCAACTTTAAAACTCAAAAATGATGTTGAGTTCAAAAAAGTCAATAACTTGCATTGATTTTCTGATTTGGAGTTTAACTGCTCTTTGATTGTGCACATGGATAATTATGAATTAATAAATAAATAAAGTGATTTATTCTCAACTTAACTGAATTTGAAAAATAAAACAATTGATTTATGGGTTAATCAATCATTTAATCAAACTTTTATTCAAAAATAATATTATTAAAAATTGACAACTTGCTTTAATTAATTAAATAAGAATTTAATCAATTAATGATATAAATTTTGATTTATTGTCAAATTTAAATAATAATACTTAGGAATAAATACAATTAAATAATTAAGTGGCAGAATTAAATCTAAATAATTAAATATTAAGAATATTCAATTAATCAAACTTTAGGATAAATAGGATTTATCACCAAATAATCATTAAATTAAAGATAATTATGATGATTAGGAATATTACTAGGAATATTCCTCGATGTAGAATTTATGATAATCAATTAGGATTCGATGATGTTTAGATGTGCCTTAGGTTAGGACTTTGATGTCGATTTCTTTCGATGTGTCGATATAGAGGTTAATGAACCTCTAGCCCATTTTTGGGGTATTACATTTTGCCCCTCTTTGAATCACTGTGCGAAGCGTAATGGTCCAAAGACAGTCTATGTTTGATAGAGATATGAAACTGATGTGAAAATTGATAATTGATATGAGACAGAAGCTGATTGAAAGATTTGATATGAAGATAATAGGTCCTGAATGACCAAAGATAATGTTAACTATAACAGCAAATGAACCGATGATTGTGAAAAAGTGCCAAAATGCTTGATTCTGAACCTTATGATTGCGAAGAAGTGAGTGACCGATTCCAAACTTGATTGTCCTTAGAAGAACCACGTAGGTATCACATCTAAACCGTTCAGTTACCGAAGAACCAAGGAAATAATACTAATGAATCAATAATTGCAAAAACTGATACAATTTACAAGATTAAGAGAATACCAGATTGATATGGATCGATGAATCTGATATGCCCCAAGCGATGATAGCTTTGCCCCGAGTGATGAGGGCATTTGATGAATCAGCAACTAGACATGGTTGTTGTCTTGATTACTGAGGAAAGATATGATTTCAAATTTAGATTACAGACTTTGAATGATGTGCAATACCATGCCCCCTTCGGCATAAAAATTGAAATTTGACAAGAAAAGTCAGCGTTGATAGTTCAGAAGCATGTTAATTGATTTGAGAAGTGATTAAACACGTCTGGGAATGCATTCTACATCATTTAGAGGTCCAGATGACCAAGTTTGACTAGGTTTGACCATGAGTTGACCATGGTTGACCAAGTTGAAATTTCAATAGTTTGATGTAAGATAATCAGTTAAGTTGAAAAATGGATTTTTGTGATGATAAAAAGTTGATTATGCAAGTAGTTAATAATATGAATGATCTCAGATTTTGATTTTGATCCCGAAAAAGGATTCTACTTGCTGTTTCATTGGAGGAACCTTCATGTTAGGTTCAGCTCTTGTTAGATTTGAAGATGCGATTTGAAGAATCATTTAAGCATTGAAGTTTAGCCAACCACTGTGAGATCATGCAAATATGCAAATATGCAAAGAGACATGCAAAATGAAATGCAACCTAAGACCTAGGACCTAGTCACTGATCATATGTCAATTTGTTATCATCATTGAACTTTTAGGTAACTAGATAAATCAATACAATGCCCACCAGCTATGAAACCATAGACATATGAATATCGATTTGTATGTGCAAGAATCAATACAACACCCACTGGTTAGGAAACCATGGATATATGAATATTGATTTTATTTTTAGAATGTTGGATTAGATATAAGCACCAAGGCACAAGCGCCAGGATGACTTGAATTTTATTTCCATTTTGATATAGCAATTTGTATAAGCATCAAAACATAAATGTTGTGATGACCAAAATACGCCTTGCGGTTTAAACACATCAAACAGTCAAGAGATTATTCTAAATCCAATGTGAATTACCCTAGTGACCCTTTATCGTTCACATCCTTAGGCAAGATCACATTTCACAGTAGGAGAAAGAACTCACTCAAAAAGATAATAGTTAGATCAAACTTCCTTGAATTTTTTGGGTATCAATGATCGAGGTACGCATGGCCATCCAATTCGAGATAGAGGCACTTACAGTCGAACACCATTTCAATCCAGAATTTCTAAAGTTGTTAGATTTTCACATATGAGCAAAAGACAAAGAAAAGATTATGCCCCCAGTCATCACTCTCTAAATCCTGTAAAGGACTTCATCCAAGAGCTCGAAGGGACACAATATGAAAAAATCTCAATGCGAATCAGTAAGCATACAAGGAGATAAAAGCATGTAAAAAGAATAGATTGTTTTTAGTTGAGTTTTGATGTTTGATTGCATTGTTGTAGATGCAAAATCCTTTCTGGAGATGAAACTGACTGACTGACTCAAATGAAGCTTCAAAGGACTCTGACTGGATATGATACATCTAAGATACATTGGAGGTCATAGGATATGACATTGATTGCCCCCAAGTGTTAAGCATTGATAGGATACAGACGCTGGAGCTGATTGGTGTACAAATCAACTTATTGAGAACAAGAATGCAGAAACAAACCAGGAGATATGTACAAACTAAAGCAAGACTGAAAGCTGGGAAAGACCAAGATTGCACTGATAGATGAAGCATTTTGAAACAAGTGGTGCTCGTTTGCTGGGTTTTTACCATCTTGGCAGAGATTCTATTTTTGCTACCAAGGCACCTGTTTCCAGGTTTTCACCAAGGCACTTTTTTTTTCATTTTTTTGTATTTTTCATTTTTTTTTTATTTTTTTGATATTTTTTGCTTTTTCAATTTTTAAGATTTTTTTAGGACATTTTACCATAGACTGAATGCCTTAGGCATAGAATTTCTTCAGATGGAGAATGTTGATTGGTTCTCGGAGCTGTTCTCCTTCAATCATTGAGAGTTGATAGGCACTAGAGCCAAAAGTAGCAGTGATAACAAAGGGACCCAGCCAGTTGGGTTCAAACTTCCCCTTGCATTCTCGATGGGATTGATTTTTAGGATTTTCTCTCAAGACTAGATCACCAACATGAAATTCTTTATGTCTGACTTTCTTGTTGTAGCCTCTATACATTCTCTTCTGATATACTCTAAGATGATCATACGCTACTTGTCTGCGCTCATCTAGTAGTTCATGTTCTTGCAACCTAGACACTCTGTAGTCATCATCAGTTACTAGACCATGCATTCTGATTCTTAGTGATGGGATTTCGACCTCAATAGGTAGTACTGCTTCAGACTCATAAACTAAAGCAAAAGGTGTAGCCCCAGTAGGTGTTCTGATACTTGTTTTGATACTAGTTCTGATACTTGTTTTGATACTAGTTCTAGTACTTGTTCTGATACTTGTTCTGATACTGGTTCTGGTACTGGTTCTGATACTTGTTCTAATACTGGTTCTGATACTGATTCTGATACTTGTTCTGATACTGGTTTTGATACTTGGTATACTTAATAGCATCTTTTTCCATTTGAAAACTCCCAAGAAAGATCATATCGTGTAGTCCCAATGTCTAGCAAGGTGGAGAACAAGAGGGATTGGTAAGCTGGTGGATGAGATGGAAGACAAGAGAATGAAGGAGAATGAAGGGAAGAAATCCTCAAGGGAAAACTCCTCAAGAATACCCGAGCTAGGGAAAAATTTTCATGTAAAGCACATTTGGACAAGCAATGAAAGGCCAGCATAGGATAAGTCACAAAAGCGTAATGCCAAAGAAGGACAGGATGCAGTCCAAAGGAGTAGACATGTCAAGAGGTTTCAAAGCATCGTGTTTTACTCTTTCTTTCTTTCTTTTTTAATTTATAAGATCAAGACCAAAGGGGAAAAGGATAGCGATAGGCAAAAATGAATAGAGGAAGATGGATATGAAGGCTAAACATGGAAAGAATGAAAGTAAGATCATCATAAGACAACTCAAAAAATAGCCAAATGTTCATGTATAGGTCAACCTTGCCAAGATCAAAAAGAGAAGATGGAATGGATGAAATATGTAGAAGAACTACGCATGATGCCTGATTGCTAGGTTTTCATCATGGTACTTATCCAAGGTGCCACAAGGGAGTGGTTTTCACCATAGGATGAATTTATTTCTCTTTACATTTACTACCAAGGCGCCTGTTTCCAGGTTTCCACCAAGGCACATTTTCAAATTTTATTTTTTTTTCATTTCTTTTTTTTTTTTTTTTGGAAGAAGGCAAGCTTTTTAGATAATGCTCCTTGAAAGGATAAACCATGATATGCCAAGGATTCAAAATGATATGCTCAAAGATGCTAATAGGGAAAGGGAGATGGAAGAGAAAATGGAGGATAAGATTTTATGTAAAGTGAGTGAGCTTGGAAGATAGGAGGAATAGGCAAATGAGGAAAAAGGATAGAAGGTAGAAAGACAATGAATGGAAGGATTGTGAAAGGGTAGATGGAAAGGAAGGAAAGATCAACATCAACACACATCTTAAAGGGTGGCGAGAGGGTGGAGGAAATGTGAATGAAGGAATACGTGAAGGAATATGGTGAATGGATAGCAGAGGTTGTGGTTTAGGCACATGGAATGGAAGAATATTTTTGGAAGAAGATGAAGTGGAAGTCTTTGGAAGCTTGAATGTCAACTTCACTTTTTTCTCAACACCAGACTCTTTCAAGAGAGACTTTGGAATCCATATAGCTATAGGCTTTTCATTTTTTTTTTATGATCTAGAGAGAATATCTTTAATGATGGATTTTGGAACCCATACTTGTCTTGTAGTTTTTTTCTTAGATATCTCTTTTGACTTTATGCCTCCATGTCATTTAGAGGAGACATGGTGATTTTCTCTTTTTAATAGATTCTTGTATTGCTTCTTTTTCTTGTATTGAACATTCAAGTTACTTCCAAAAGACTTGGGACTTGTGGAAGGAGGATATGGTTGGTTTAGATGGGTGGGTGGATGAAAAGGATTCAAGGGTATGCATCTATGTTGATCTTGAGGAAAGATGGGAGATGGAGGGACGTAAGGACCCAAGATGGATGGTGAATTAGGAGAGTTAGGAGGGGAAAGTGAAGGGACATAAGGACCCAAGATGGAAGGTAGATGTGAAGCCTTTAGTAGTGGTGGAAGAGGTCCAAGGATGGAAGTGGAAGATGCAAAAGGATAATCAATAAGTTCATCAACATCTATATGACAACCAAGGATATCAGCATCTTTAGAGTGAGCATTAGAATTTTCAATAGAATCAAGTACATCTTGAATATGAGCACCTTCTTTGATAGGATTGTTCAAAGCTTGCAAAGACTTAGGAAGAGTAGAAAATGGAAATGAACATGGAGTGGTAGAACAAGAAGATGGAAGACTTTGATCTTGACAAGGATCTTTGGATAGCACAAGCACATAATTTTTCTTTTGATTTTCAATAGGCTTAACATTGGAAGTAACAACACCATTTTTAGCAACCTTAATGGAAGTATCATCTTTGAAAAGTGCAAGTGTAGTAAGGTTATTTTGATTGTCAATAAGCTCGACGATGTAAGTAGTAACGTGACCTTGCTTAAGAGAAGACTTAAGACATGGTGGAATGCATGAAAAAGGGTGTGCAGGATCAAAAGAACCCTGAAGCGGATAAGAGACATCATGAAAAGGATTGGATGACATGGAGGGTTCTTGATCTTGATCTTGATCTTGATCTTGATCTTGATCTTGATCTTGATCTTGATCTTGATCTTGATCTTGATCTTGATCATTGCTAGAGTTCTCTTGACATGGAGCCACTTCTAAGGATAAGGAAGCATGTTGGGATTGTATGGAAGACTGTTGTAGAGATGGTGAAGGACCAGCTGAAGTAGGCATTGTAGCGTATGAAGGCTTAGGCTCTTTAGGTTTAGAATTATTGAAAGTATTAGCAGCCAAGTGAAGGTTAGCTTGAATTTCTTGAAGAGGTAGCCCTAGAGGATAACTATAGGGAACTGTATGAAAAGTATCAGGGCTTGTGTCAGATGAAGGTTCTGTGAAAGATTTGAAAGACTGAAAAACTTTAGGAAATGTACGGATATTGGAGGAAGTAGGGGATGGAAGGGAACCATCACAAGACAAAGGTCCAACATTAACATGATCTTGCTTGACAATATAATCTTTATTTTCAGCAAGAGAGTCCTTAGGAGAAGGATTCTTATAATATTGATGCTTCAAGCTAGCACGATGCATTTTATAGTCCTCAACAGTAGTAGATGGATCATAATCAAGGTATTGTTCACCAAAATCATCAAAGTCTTTTTCAAAATTAGAATCATATGAATCACCATCATGATCTATCCAATGTGACATCCCATTTCCAGTAAGCAGGAACACACGATGAGGAGGACTCTTAGGAACAAAGGTGTCATAGGTATCATTATATTGTCCATCATCATAGTCATCATAGTCTCCAAAGATGGATGTGTCACTCTCCGTGGAAGAGGTATCATAAGGATTATCACATTGCTCAAATTCTATCTGGGGGCATGGTGATATGTACAAGTCTTTATCAAATGGAAAAGGGCATAGAGCTTCCATGGAGAACTCTTTAGGTTCCTTTTCTTTCTCAAGTTTGTTAAGTTTGACTTGCATAGCGTGTATCTATTTCATCATAGTTGTGATTAGAATTTCTTCCTTATGTGTATTGATTCTTTGAGACATGTTAGGATTTTTAGGACTCCCTGGAATAGATTGATGTAGAGTTTGTTGATTGACTCCTTGAATTGATGGAGGGGGAATGTAACCAGATTTTAATCGATAGTTGCCAAGACCGTCGTCCTCGTAAAGACCAGAATTGATGAGTTGCTCAAGAGTTGAACCCTTGGTAGTGGTTATAGGTAAGGTCTGGGATGCTTCTCCAGATTTCTTGTGTGAGGAAGCTCTAGTTTCCACCATCAACTTTGAGTGAAACAAAGAAAAAGATCCAAATGACTGAAGAATGAATTGAATCAAGATGATCAGATGACGTAACCTTGTCAAGGTTTGATTGATTGAAGTATAGATATGACTTAGATGAGGGATACTATGCCCTGGATGTATGGGTAGATTCCCAAAAGATAGTGGACAAGATATCCCAACACTTAGTCATTTTGATGATTGATTAAAGATTGATAGTTATGACAAGGTTAATTTTGACACAAGATGAAAAGGACTCAAATCAATTAAACAGAAGGCTGAATTAGATTCAAAAGACCACTTTAGGATAATGATAGGATTCTCAATAGCTACTGCTCTATTCCTGACAAGGTGATTTGATTGACAAATTCTGGAAATAGGCTAAAAAAGCTAAATATCTGGCAATTCTGACAACTTTCAAAAAATTTCCCAAATGACACTCTACAGACTCGTACGATAGTGGGTATGCTATGAAACGACAGTTGCAAAAATTGTACAACAGTTGAAAAACTCGTACGACAAAGGATCTGCTATGAAACGACAGTTGCTAGCAGGATTTGACTTTTGGAATTTGACTGGCGAAAAGACTCGTATGACACTGGGTCCCCTATCATATGATAGATGGGCAGTAATGAAATGACACTTGACAAAAACTTGTATGACTTTCTGACCTCCTGAGATGACTTTTGACTCTAGAAAAGAATTTTACTTCAGATTTTGCAAATTTTGAGTTTTTAGATTCGGATTGTTTGCAAATTTCAATGTCCAGATTTGAGAATTGTAACAGATTTATTCATTTTCAATAACTAGATAGATAAACAAGCACGCAAAATAGCAAACAAGTGATTTTAAGCATGTCTGAAAACAATGAACAAGGGCAAAAGCAACCTTGCGCATGAACAATCAAGTGACTTATTTGTTCTAATCCTCAGAAGCGCTAATTGTGTATGTTCCAAAAATGTTTTGCAATAATGCACATATACCCTAGAAAATAAAAATTTGGCCTCGCTAGCATTTTTAGTAATGGTTTGACTCTGCAACTTTTATGATCCAAAAGGGTGAACTCCAATCCTAGCGCACCAGGGTTTTGACACAGTCCGAGAATTTAATCAATCAGGAGCTGCTAGGGAGATCTGACGACCCAACAATGAACCACACTTGTGAAGATTTCTTCCACAAGGACATTTATATAGCGGTTGTTACTACCACGACAAAAATGGCTATTACCGCTCGAGGTTCCATCAACGCAGTTTGCCCTGTGAAGGGAGTGTCCACTATGGTTAACCCTCTCTAAAGGTGACTCATAATAGTATACCACAAGGGGACTTGGCTCCAGATCCAAGGGTTTCACACCCTTTTCACTTTTAACCCAGACAAAGCAGGTAGATAAATCTGACATGCTAAGATGAAGATTATCTCACCAAGGTCTATGATATCAACCCCACATGATCTATCAACCCCTCCAGAGAGAGAATGTATCAATCAATAAGGGAAGATGCATGGACCCAGTAGAACGTGAGACACACTAAGTATCCTCCCTACCTACAAGGATTCCATCATCAAGAAGGATTTCACTAGGAATCCAATCTCTCAAGAACCACAAATAATGTTCATAGGGCCTAATTACTATGTTTTCACAAATATATCTCCGAAAGCAAATCTACTGAAAGTATTCAAAAGCAGAAAGAGGAACACTTAACGCTTAAAGCGAATATGAGGTGAGTCCACAAGGCAAAACAATTAACCCCTCACACAAGCTAAAAATGAGTCCACAACTTAGAAAACAAGTGAGTTCTAAAACGCACAAAAGGGTTGCCTAGTGGAATAATTAACGCTTCTCTCCTGTAGACCCCTCCCTTTTATGGCGCTGAGATTGCAACCATGGGGCAGAATGAGGGGCTGGCATATTTAGCGAGTCCAATAACCCAAGATAGCAATCTAGATCAATCACAAGTATCTAAGACTGCTTATCAATACTTAAGGTGTTACAACCTAGTATTCAATTATGCAAATTTGAAGAAAAGCATGCAAAGAAAACACTCAAGCCAAACACATGAGAGATTCATTTTAGGATCCAAATTGAAATGTTATCAAATTAAGGAGAATACCTGGAATCCTCGCAATGTGCTTAGTAGATTTTTACCTATTTTTAGCAATTCTTGCACTTTTTCCAATCAAAATCAGCTGGAGTCAATCAAAAATAGAGAATTTCAATTGTTAAGATTAGTCGTTAGTCAAAATCTAAAAACCAAATATGACAAACTACCCTAAAAAATGAAATGACAATTGAAATCTGATGCCGAAAATTGTAAGACAGTGGGCCTGTTACCAGACGACAGTGAGAAACTCATACAACGGTGGGTATGCTCCCAGACGATAGTCCAGAAACTTGTACGATACTGGGTGTATGATGAAATGACAGTTGACCTTCCAGATGATAGTGTGTATAGCCTGGCATGATTCTCGATCCAATAGACTATCATATGACAGTGGGTCTAGTGTGAAACAACTTTTGGCAGAAACACGTACAAAGATTGTACATACAAAAATTAAAAATCATTTTGCGTAGAAACTAAGGAAAAGATAGAAATTGAATTGGAAACCCATTTCAGGGTCCCATGGTGGGTGCCAAAAATGTGTGTGTGAAAATTGTACCTGATCTGTAGACACAACACTTCAGTAAAACATTAGAGGTTAGCAAAAATGAAATCGTGCAATGAATTGAAAGCTAAACTAACCAGGTGATTTACTGCCTTCTAATAGGTGTGAGTATGATGTTCTCATATTTTTATTGAGATCAGTGACGTTGATGACACCTAAATGAAGGATTTGGATGCAAAACTGATATGAAATATGAATGCAATTAATCTATATTTTTTATATTTTCTATGCAATGATATGATGAAAACTTCATATGAAATCTATGATATGTAAAAACTGATATGCTATGAATTGATCTAACAATGATATGATATGAAAACTAAATGAATGTAAAAACCAAATTGATCTCACAATAGCCTTGATTCACAATAAGCTTTGATTCTCCAGATAGCAATTCTTCAGCTTGATTATGCAAAATTATGAGATGATTTGTGAAGAGCTAAAGCCTTAATTTATAGAAATCCAGGGCTTTGGAGGTGCATGAAAAAAATCCATAAATCACTCACATAAACTCAACTTGATTTTTGAGTTATCTGAAAATAAAGATAATTTAATTCACAAAAACATGCAAATCATGCAAAAATAGCTTTTTAACTCAAATTAGAAGTTTAGATCAACTTTAAAACTCAAAAATGATGTTGAGTTCAAAAAAGTCAATAATTTGCATTGATTTTCTGATTTGGAGTTTAACTGCTCTTTGATTGCGCACACGGATAATTATGAATTAATAAATAAATAAAGTGATTTATTCTCAACTTAACTGATTTTGAAAAATAAAACAATTGATTTATGGGTTAATTAATCATTTAATCAAACTTTTATTCAAAAATAATATTATTAAAAATTGACAACTTGCTTTAATTAATTAAATAAGAATTTAATCAATTAATGATAAGAATTTTAATTTATTGTCAAATTTAAATAATAATACTTAGGAATAAATACAATTAAATTCAATTAAATAATTAAGTGGCAAAATTAAATCTAATTAATTAAATATTAAGAATATTCAATTAATCAAACTTTAGGATAAATAGGATTTATCACCAAATAATCATTCAATTAAAGATAATTATGATGATTAAGAATATTACTAGGAATATTCCCCAATGCAAAATTTATGATAATCAATTAGGATTCGATGATGTTTAGATGTGCCTTAGGTTAGGACTTTGATGTCGATTTCGTTCGATGTGTCAATATAGAGGTTAATGAACCTATAGCCCATTTTTGGGGTATTACACCCGATATGTCATCATTGGTCATGATCTATACAAACAAGGTCTAGATGATACGCTACTTAGATGTTTAGAACGGGAAGAGTCTCAACGTGCATTAGAGAAAGTCCATGATGGTATTTGTGGGTCACACTCAAACGGTTTAACGCTAGCTCAAAAACTTATTAGGGCTGGGTACTATTGGCCTAAAATGGAGAAAGAGTCTATCAAGTTTGCTAAGAATTGTCAAAAGTGCCAAGTGCATGGCAACTTAATTCATGCTCTAGGGAGAGATCTAATTCCCTTTACTACACAATGGCTTTTTCACCAATGGGCATTTGATCTTATAGGAGCTATACATCCTCATTCTTCTAATGGACATACCCATATAATCACAGCTACAGATTATTTTACAAAATGGGTAGAAGTAGTACCTTTGACACAAGCAACTAGAAAATAAATATCTATGTTCATATTGAGCTATATCATATGCAGATATGGGATACCTCATTCCATAATCATAGATAATGGTGGACAATTCAAGAACAAAGACCTAGATGATTTATGTGACAAATTCAAGATCACACAACATTGGTCTTCTATCTACTATCCTCAAGGGAATAGACAAGCCGAGGCTTCTAATAAGAATCTGTTGAAAATCTTGCACCGTACAGTTAACAAAATAGGAAGAGATTGGCATCTCATGATCAATCCAGCTCTCTGGGCCTACAGAACAAGTATCAGAATGCCTACTGGGGATACACCTTTCACTTTAGTTTATGGGTCTGAAGTGGTACTGCCTATTCAGGTTGAAATCCCATCACTAAGAATCAAAATGCATGGTCTAGTAACTGATGATGACTACAGAGTGTCTAGGCTGCAAGAACTTGAACTACTAGATGAGCACAGACAAGCAGCGTATGATCATCTTAGAGTATATCAGAAGAGAATCTCTAGAGGTTACAACAAGAAAGTCAGACACAGAGAATTTCAGGTTGGTGATCTAGTCTTGAGAGAGAATCCTAAAAATCAATCACATCGAGAATGTAAGGGGAAGTTTGAACCCAACTGGTTGGGTCCCTTTGTAATCACTGCTACTTTTGGCTCTGGTGCCTATCAACTCTCAATGACTGAAGGAGAACAGCTCTGAGAACCAATCAACGTTCTCCATCTGAAGAAATTCTACGCCTAAGGCATTTAGTGTATGGTAAAATGTCCTAAAAAAATCTTTAAAATTGGAAAAAGTCCTTAAAAAAATGAACATCATGGTGAAAACCTAGCAATAGATGCCTTGATGATTCACAAAAAAAGTAAAAAATATCAAAAGTACAAAAAAAAATTTAAAAATGAAAAATACAAAAAAAATGAGAAAAAGAAAAAGTGCCTTGGTGAAAACTTGGAAACAGGCGCCTTGGTAGCAAAAATAGAATCTCTGCCAAGATGGTGAAAACCCGGCAAACGAGCACCACTTGTTTCAAAATGATCCATCTATCAACACAATCTTTGTCTTTCCCAGCTTTCAGTCTTGCTTTAGTTTGTACATATCTCCCAGTTTGTTTCTACATTCCTGTTTTCAATAAGTCAGTCTGTACACCAATCAGCTCAAGAGTTTGTATCCTATCAATGTTCAAACTTGGGGGCAATCAAAGTCATATCCTATGGCCTCCAATGTATCTTAGATGTATCATATCCAATCAGAGTCCTTTGAAGCTTCATCCAAGTTAGTCAGTCAGTCTCCTCTCCAGAAAGGATTTTTCATCTACAACAATGCAATCAAACATCAAACGCAAACTGAAAACAATCTATGCTTTTACATGCTTTTATCTCCTTGTATTCTTACTGATTCGCATTGAAATTTTTGCATATTATGTCCTTTTGAGCTCTTCGATGATGTCCTTTACAGGATTTAGAGAGTGATGACTGGGGGCATAATCTTTTCTTTGTCTTCTACTTGTATGTGAAAATCTAACAACTTTGGAAATTCTGGATTGAAATGGTGTCCGACTGTAAGAGCCTCTATCTCGAATTGGATGGCCATGCGTACCTTGACCATTGATACCTAGAGAATTCAAGGAAGTTTGATCTAACAATTATCTTTTTGAGTGAGTTCTTTCTCCTATTGTGAAACGCGATCTTACCTAAGGATGTGGATGATAAAGGGTCACTACGGGTAATTCACATTGGATTTAGAATGATCTATTGACTGCTTGATGTGTTTGTAATGCAAGGTGTATTCAGGTCATCACAACATTTATGTTTTGATGCTTATACAAATTGCTATATCAAAATGGACATGATATTCAGGTCATCCTGGCGTTTATGCCTCGGTGCTTATATCTAATTTGACATTCTGAAAATAAAATCAATATTCATATATCCATGGTTTCCTAATCAATGGGTGTTGTATTGATTCCTGCACATACAAATCGATATTCATATGTCTATGGTTTCATAACTAGTGGGCATTGTATTGATTTATCCGGTTACCTGAAAATTCAATGATGAGAATGACCGACACATGATCAGTGACTAGGTCCTAGGTCTTAGGTTGCATTTCATATTGAATGTTTCTTTGCATTTTGCATGTTGCATGATCTCACAATGGCTGAATAAACTTCAATGCTTAAATGATTCTTCAATCACATCTTTGAATCTAACAAGAGCTGAAACCTAACATGAAGGTCCATCTAGTGAAATAGCAAGTAGAATCCTTTTTCGGGATCAAAATCAAAATCTGAGATCATTTATATTATTCACTACTTGCATAATCAACCTTCAATCATCATAGAACTCCAGAAATCAACTTAACTAGTTATCTTACATCAAACTATCAAAATTTCAACTAGGTCACCCATGGTCAACTCATGGTCAAACCTAGTCAAACTTGGTCTCCAGGACCTCCAAATGATGTAGAACATGTTCTCAAACGTGTACAACCACTTCTCAAATCAATTAACATGCTTATAAAATTACAACGCTGACTTTTCTTGTTAGATTTCATTTTTTATCCTGAAGGGGGCATAGTATTGCACATTATTCAAAGTCTGTAATCTAAATCTGAAATCATATCTTTCCTCAGTAATCGAAACAACAACCACGTCTAGTTGCTGATTCATCAAAAGACCTCATCACTTGGGGCATATCAGATTCATCGAGATCCATATCAATTTGGTATTCTCTTAATCTTGTAAACTGTATCAGTCTTTTGTAACCATCAGTTCATTAGTGTTATTTCCTTGGTTCTTCGTAACTAAAGGATTCAGATGTGATACCAATGTGATTCTTATCGACAATCGGGTTTTGAATTGATCACTCACTTCTTCGCAATCATAAGGTTCAAAATCAAGCATTTTGACACTTTTTTGCAATCATCGGTTCATTTGCTGTTATAGTTAACATTATCTTTGGTCATTCAGGACCTATTATCTTCATATCAATTTCAATCAGCTTCTGTCTCATATCAATATCAATATCAAACATCAGTTTCAACATCATACACAGAGTGTCTTTGAACCACTGCGCTTCGCACAGCAATTCAAAGAGGGGCAAAATGTAATACCCCAAAAATGGGCTATAGGTTCATTAACCTCTTACATTGACATATCGAATGAAATTGACATCGAAGTCCTAACCTAAGGCACATCTAAACATCATCGAATCCTAATTGATTATCTCAAATTCTGCATCGGGGAATATTCCTTATTCCTATTCATCCTAATTATCTTTAATTTAATAGTTATTTGGTGATAAATCCTATTTATCCTAAAGTTTGATTAATTGAATATTCTCAATATTTAATTAATTAGATTTAATCTTGCCACTTAATTATTTAATTGAAGTTAATTCTATTTATTCATAAATTGTATTATTTAATTTCTACAATAAATCCAAAATCCTATGAATAATTGATTAAATTCTTATTTAATTAATTAAAACAAGTTGTCAATTTTAATAATATTGTTTTTTGAATAAAAGTTTGAAAAATAATTGATTAACCCATAAATCAATTGTTTTATTTTTCAAAATCAATTAAAATGGAAATAAATCACTTTATTATTAAAATTAATTCATAAATAAAACATGCACAACCACAAAAGCAGACAAATATCAATTATCAATTAAATCTAAACTCTATTTTGAGTTAAACTCTGCTTTTGCATGTTTTTGTGAGTTAATTATCCTTTATTTTAAAAAAACTCAAAAATCAACTTGAGTTATTTGAGTGATTTATGGCTTTTTTTCATGCACCTCCAAAGCCCTAGATTTCTATAAATTAAGGCTTCAACTCTTCATTTGAAATCCATCCACGAATTGCACACTCACACTGTCGAATTGGAGACTGAAGAATCAATCTTGAGAATTCGAGTTGTTGTGAGATTTTCATTGTTTTTGCATAGTATCCATATCATTTAGAATATTATTGTTAGATCATTTTAGCATATCAATTTTCATATTAGCATAAATTCATACCATTTTTCATCAAAATTGCACAAAAAACTAAAAAATATAGATTAATTGCATACATTCCATATCTAGATTTTGCATTCAAATCCTTCGTTTAGGTGTTGTCAAGGTCACCGATCTCGGTATAATCTGAGAATACATACTCGTATCTACTAGAAGACAGTAAATCGCCTGGTTAGTTTAGTTTTTCATTTATTGTATAATTTTGATTTTAACTAACCTCTAATGTTTTACTGAAGTGTTGTGTCTACAGATTAGGTACAAAATTCACACACAGAGATGTTAGCAGTCTTAGGGCATAAATTTAACATTTTGGGCCAAGTCAATGCAAAAAAAGGCCTAAAAATTGACAATCATCGCTGAAAAACAATCTGCATAAGAATGATGTTAGCAAAATACAGAAATAAAACTGGCAAAAATATTAATTTGGCCCACTAACTATATCAGTGTAGTAAATGTGGACACTGCCTCAAGGAAGAAGCTAATTGGTGGGTCTAAGGATAAGTTGTTTTTAGGTTCAATTAAAATTAACAACAACAACACCAACTGAAATGCAATTCACATCGTGCTTTTGCAAGAAATAAAAAATCCCAAATACAAAACTTAGAGACTAAACTAAATTGCACATAATTTGTTTTGATCTAATGTGGATCCACATGTACATGGGCTGGAAAATGAATATTGCAATGACAAAGAGCCAAGATATTGGGAGTTGTGCTCATCCTGCTCAGACTAAGTGAATCTTGCTCGTGGAGCTAATTGGTATGAAGGTGTCGCAAGTTGAATTAAGGAACTAAAGCTCATGTGCTGGATCGTTCCTTACGAACTAAGGATTCATTGAGTTTGGAAGGATTTGTGTTGATCTAGAAACACAAATGCACCCACTTTATCCAGATATGTTCTCAATCCATACCGGCATCTTGACTTTAATCACAATCTAGAAAATTTGAGCTAAGGAACTCTAGATGTTCACCCATGTGTGAATGTGAAAGAGATAATTTGATTGTTCAATGTAGGTGTTGTGAAATCTATTGTGGTGTGTGTCAATAGAAGTCAGCAATGAGCTAGGTGCGCTAGCTCAGGCTCAAGTCGGGTCAAGTAGGGGAGCGCCTAGTCAGGAGTGCCAGGGGTGTAGGGATTTTTAATCCCACATGAACTACAAAGATGAACATATGATGTTTAAACCCCAAGTGCCACATGTGTTAAGAAACAAAGAGAAGTCTGTCAAGTTGGGATGTTAAATGTGGGAGCCTACAGTTGAATAGTCAGTCCTACTATGATTTGATTGCGGTACAGTCTCTATTGCTTTTTCCTGCATAGTGGATCTAACAAACTAGGGGTTCTATCCCAAAAACTTTTACCAGAAAAATATACTAAAAAATGATGGAAACCTCATGAAATTGGGAAATAAATTATAGATCCAAAAATAATTAATTCCAAAAATTCATACCCAATTGCAAAAAAAATTGCCTTATTTGACTTTTGCCTAATATAGGAAATTTTATAGTCAAAATTCACCGAATCGGTCACTCGGATGTAATGGTAAGGTCAGATATTACTCTAGACACTCCTAATAACTATTGCACTTTCAGATTTAAATCATGGCCCTCCAAAACATGAAGCAAGAAGCTCTCCAATTGCCATGTAATGAAACTTTCTATGGCTCTAATACCATGTAAGAATTTTCCTAAGATAAAGAATGAAAATGCCAAGATCTAGAAGCTCAATTGATAGCACAAGAGAGATAGGAAAAATGATATGATCAAATGATTGATTCAATATTGATCAAATAATGAAATATAATGAATAATGCCCAATTGTTAGTGACCAATTGATAAATACAAAGCAAATGTGCTTGAATATAAAGGCAATGCAAGATATAACCTATCAATCACACTAGGTGTAATCACATGTCCACCAAAGGTGGATCATCCTCCATTATACAGTGAAGTATGTGCAACATGTGCAACAATGAGAGGATAATAATGTGATAAGAGCACTAAAGGTGGATCTCACACATAAAGTGAAAATTCTCTTACACCATGTGCTGAAATGAGATGCAAACTCCTAGATGTTGACATGACAACTAATATGAAAATGTATTATCCTAAGTAAACTTAAGTAAAGTATAATTAGGAATATTTAATTACACCAACACTCTATGACAGTTAAAATCAAATTTGAAAATACATTTGCCTCTCCTTTCTCCAATCCATTTGCATCTCCTTTCTCCAAGGTAAGTCCATTCGTGCTATTCTTTCCCTTACACTTACTTTTATACATCAAATTTACATTTTTTTTACCATTTACATATCAACCATATCACATAACCACTCTTTATTCATTTAGGAATACCCAAATCCCCCTTTTACCAATATCTTGCATTAGCACCCATTCATCCTTTTTGGGTTGTGCTAATAGATTTGTTTAAAGGTGGGATTTATATTCCTAATGTACACCCCATAACCTGGTGAGTGCTCTATATCCTAGTTTTTCTCACCATTTCATATTGTACATTTTGGTGAACCTGTCTCTTTCATGCATTATACTTTCTGATTTGGTAGCTAGATCTTCTTTTTGTAATCTTCTTTACATGCATTATAGTATTTATTTTACATGCATTGTACTGATTTGCATTTTGATTTTGGTATTAGATCATATTTTTCTTTGCAATTATATCTCTAGATATACTTTTTATGCATGTGATAGTTACTATTTACATTACATCTTTGCTACATTGTATGCATTTAGATATATAGTTTCATATCTTCATGATTTACATTACATGCTTAAATTTGATAGTTAAATTTTCTTAGATTGCATATTTATTTCAAATTTCATTGCATTCCTCTTTCCTGACATTCCCTCGTGCATGTGTGTTATCACTTTAAGTCCAACCTATAGCATTCAATTAGAAGAAGTCATAGACTTATGGGTTCCTTTGATCCTGAGCTCTCCTTTTCTATGAATCTTGATGAGACCAACATGCCTACTACTGAAATCAATCATATCATAGAGAACAACTCTTCTCATTCTTCTCATGATGAAGATGAGGCTTTTAGGGTTCCTCCTACACATGTCCAAAAACTTTCCAATGACTTTAAGAAATTTGAACAATGGCTTGGACAAGACAATCCTAATCTTGAGGTCATTTATGTTCTAGAAGGATTAAGGAAATTTATTCGTAATCATGAACATGGAATTAACATTTTGCATAATATATCTCATCTCATTGATACCAATGTCAATCCTATTAGAGATTGTGCTCCTTATTTAGGCTTTGTTCCTCCTACAACTAGTGCTCACACCTCTATACATAGCTCTACTTATATTCCTAGTATGTCCACCTATCCCTAACCTATCATAACTACATCAATCCAAAATCTTAATCCTCCACAAGTGATTATTCCTAATCCTATTCTTCTTGTTCTCCCTACAAGTTTGACATGTTTTTCATTGCCTTATTCCATGCCCACTTACCATAGTGTCCCTTTTTCATATTCAACCATTCCTTCAATCTCAAACAATGTTCCTAACATTTTTAATTTCTCTTCTCCTACCATTTCTTCTTCTGACTCTACCATTAATAGCTTGGCTCAAACTATGTCTTCTTTGCAACAATAAATTGCTTCAATGACTCAATCCAAGTTTAACATTCCTACTTGTGACATTGCTAGTCCTTTGTCTTTGGATATCATTCATGTTATTATCTCAAAATATATGGAGATTCCTAACCTTGAGGTTTATAATGGTAAGGGTGATCCTTTGACTCATGTTAAAACATTTCAAACCTTGTGTAGTGATTTCTCTCATGACCATAAGTTTATGGCAAAGTTGTTTACTAGAGCCTTTAGAGATAAGGACTTGCAATGGTATTGTTCTTTGCCTCCTTATTCCATTGATTCCTTCCAAAACATTGATAATGCTTTCATTCAACAATTTCAAAACAACATTAGTCATAAAATCTTTTTGATTGATTTAATGCATTGTAAACAAGGTGTTTGAAAAAAAGTGATTGAGTTCATTGGTAGATTTAAGTATTTGCATGCTCAGATCTCTTATCATGTGCCTGATATTGATGTGCAATACATTTTCATTTCTAATTTGCAAAAATACATTAGAGATAGTATTATCCTATCTAAATTACTTTCTTTCACTCAATTGAGTGTAATGCTTCATAATTATCAAATTCAAGTGAGTTAGTTCGAGAGCACCACTCCAATGGCTCCTGTTGATAAGAGTGATGCCACATTCAATAATTGAAAAAAAAATTTAGAAACTGAAAAACTTGATCAAAATTAATACCCCATCCAACAATGTTGATAAACAAGTGGCAACAACATCCAAAGGTGTGGCTCCTTTATCATCTGTCTTTAAAATTGCTTGTAATTTGACTCAATTTTCTAAATCTTTTCATAATGTGATGTTAGTTAATTAATGCTCATGTGTTAACGATTCCTTCCATTAAATCCATTGATATTTATAAACCTAAATCCAAATACTTTAATCCCAAATCTTTCTATCAATACCATCGTCAACTTGGTCATGATACTGATAAGTGTTACCACTTGAAAACTATTATTCAAGACCTTATTGATTCCAACAAATGGAAATAAATCTATGACACCTTCGAACCAAAACTTGTGAATCTATATCAACCCACTATCATCTTATTAAACCAATACTATTGGTCAACCTTCTTCTTCTTTCCAATGCATTGACTACAATGAAAAATCAATGAAGCTAATCATGTTTTTAACCAAGTTGATCAAATCAAACCTAAACCTTCATCTGATCCTTGCATTACCTTTGAATCTTTTGAGACAATTAAATCACTTGATGGTCCCATCTACATAGTCGCAAGGGTTGATGGTCCTTCCTTCTTGTGGTGTGCTTATTGATCCCACTTTCATGGTGAAAACTAAATAACATCTTTATATAAGATGATTGCAATGTGATTTCTATGATAGATCCAATGTTATGATCCAAACTTGCAATAGTTTCCTTTATCCTTCGCATGGTTCCATTTAATTTCCTATTAAAGTTGGTGGTAAAAATTTAGATGTTACCTTCACTATCATCCCAACTTTTGATCAATTCCAAGTCAAACTTGGGCTTCCTTGGCTTACCTCCATGAAATTTGTGGCTTCTCCAATTCTCAAATATCTTAAATTTCCTCATAATGGAGAAATCATGACTATTAATCAAGTCTTTATCATCCTTTGGTGCCTCAAGATTTAGTTGACCTTGATTTCTTTTGGCCTTATATGCCTCAAGAAACTCAAACTCGTCTTGACCATCTCTTTCAATCATACAAAGCTTACAAGGTCTAAAATATTTGTGAACTTAGCAAACCTAAGGATGTTCCATCTCTTTTCCCTAGATGTGCACTTCTTCCTACACCTCCTATATATGCTTCTATTTCACCTCCTATAGCTTATGAAAATTCTTCTTGAGTCATCTCTCAACCTAGTGTGGTTCCTTTTGTTCTACTTCCTAAAGAAGAAAAGGGCCTGATGTGTATTGATCCTAAACCAAACAAATTCTCTATCAAAACTAAACACAACCATAATTCTCATGACCATCGTCATAAGTGTTGTGTTAGAGCTTGTCAATGTGTTTCTCAGAACATTACTTCACCTCATACACCTATTCTTATTTCACTTCCCTTTGACCAATCCATGCTTGAGCCAACGAAGGAAGTGAATTTAAATAAGATCAAAATGAACAAACATGAAAATTCTATTTGTATCTTATATTCTATTACAATTAATCTAGATGGAGAAGATACTCTAAAGGATTATGTTATTGATACTAACGATGATATTCATGCTAGTGATTCTAATGACTATGAGACTATTGATATCAATCATGATTTACCAACTATGATTTCACAACATTCATCTATCATTCCTAGTGACAAACATAGTGACCTATCTTCAAAACATACTCCTTGTTTGGAAATGGCTATTGTTTCATATGTTGTGCTTGATGTTTCTCTTCTTGCAAGTTTCCTACCTTCCCTAAACACTATAGACTGAGATTAGGGGGAAAGCAATGTGCTTGACTAGCTCCTCTTGTGCAATGGATTCTATGTGTTTTTTCTATTATAATGTGCTTCCCCTGTGATGTGCTACTTGTTATCTATTTTGTTTATATTTCTTTAAACGACCCTTGTTGCTTCATTTGCACAAGGTGATAAAGGAATCACAATATTATAAACATTCTTCTATTTGTATCTATTTTCTTCTATATGTAGTTACATGTTATGTTGTGCATGTAACATTGTTTGTAAATTTCCCTTTGTGTTGTTTGATTAAGATGATACAAAATGGTAGCTACCTGTTGATTTTGGTCTCCATGATGTCGACCCAAATAGACTCTTCTTTGTAACTCTTATGTGCTTTTATTCCATTTTTCTTGTAGTTCTACTACCTTTGGGGGATGATGACATTTTATTTTGATATAATATCTCATGTATTATCATATGATCATACTGACCCCAGATTTGGTATATTCTTTCATTCTCTTTTTTATCATGTGCTTAGTTCCCTTGATTTGTTCTTTCTTTGGGGCATTTCATAGTGGAACATTTATTATCGATGCATACATGCTCCATTAAAGCTATTGCTCACATTAAGGCATTTGCAATCACTTTAACATGGGGGCATACACTCTACTCTATGTTTCACATTTTGAACACACATAGACACACTGACTCAATGCTATATTTTCAGTGGATCCTTATAATGTTCCATATTTGCATTTGTTCCTTTGACTAAACATCTTTTGGATCCCTTATTGGATACACTTTCCTTAAGGAAAAATCCTCCTTCTCTTTTTGATCCCTAAGGAAGCTTACCTTACCTTAGGACATATCATTCTTTGTTGGATCCCTTATTGGATACACTTTCCTTAAGGAAAAATCCTTGATGGATTAAACTAGCATAACACAAAATTCTATAACTTTCAATGCCATCTTTTGTGGTGCTATGGTTCATAGTAAGTCAATCTCTCTCTCTCTCCCTCTCTCTCTCTCTCTCATGGTTTTGGATTAGATGAGGACTTAAGCCACTTGGGGGATTGATATTTCTTTGTCTCCTTGACCTTGATGAGATCATCTTATACATTGGATCTACTTTACCATGATAATGCATTTGTCTCATATCCCCGCTATAGTGGGCGCTAAATGTACCATCCTAAAAATTTAGCACCCATAACTGGAGACTTTAGGACCTATTAGACCCCATTTTGGTGATTTCAAGGTTTGAATGTCTTTTATACTTGATTCTCACAACATTTATTTTCTTCCTCTACAATTTATCATATTGGAGTTGATGAGTAAACAACCCACAACTCCCAAGAACACCTGTCACAGAAAGAGAGAGAAGCAAGAAGCTAGAGAGGCCTGAACACATGGATCTATGAAAGAGGAAACATTCTTGATGTACAAAAAAAAAGTTGCAATTTAATAAAATGAATGTTTCACAATTACAATTTGTTATCAAAGTTATGAAAACAAGAGGATTTCAATCCTTATAAAAGGAGATCAAAACCCTAAAAGGGTGAACAAACCTAGGTTGCATGATAATAATTAATAAAGTAATTAATTATTATATGCCTAAAGTTTAGCTTAAGCATAAAGAGATAATAAGTGACTTAGTAATTAAATCAAACATGATTTAATTAATAAGCAAACACTTTAGTGCTCTAACACCCCCCCTTAAGATAAACTTTGGGAGAAGATAAAAATATAGAAAGAACTATTGAAAGAAAATGGGTCCCGACAACAAAAGGCCTAATTAGGTACCCAAGTACAAAACCTAGAGTCTCTGAAAAACAGAGAAATAGAGAAAACCACGTGGGAAAAACTCTACTCCAAAAAGAGATGAAGACTAGTCTAAAGGACTGAAGAAGCCTCCCAAACTAGGAATGTTCTAGAAAATAGGAACAAGGATGAACATGTACAACATCACTAAAGCAAGAAGCTACAAACTCTGTCAAAAAGTAAATGATGATTTGAGGATCCTCCACTAAAATATGACTAGGTAGAGAAGATTGTAATCTGCATGAGTGCCCTCAAATGACACTACTCGAATCAGGAGGAAAACAAAGGCAAATAACTAAAGTCAAAGATACAAAATATTGTAATTTGCATGAGTGCCCTCAAATGAAACTACTTGAATTAGGAGGCAAACAAAGGCAAACACCTAAACTTGAAAATATAGATGGCATAAAAACACCAAAAGTCTAAAGAGTTGATCAATCAAAGCTGGAAGAGTGCATCCAAAAATAGGAAAGAAAGTGTGTCCATATGGTAAATGATCTATCTCACTGGAATGCATAGGTACCCAGCCACTACATCTGCCTAGTACATAGAATCAAATATTGAATACATAGATCACACTATCAAACCAAGGAAGCAGTAGAACCAATAGTAAACCCCCCCCCCCCCCCCCATAATGCTAACAAGGGAGTAATGATAGGTACACTAAAAAGATCATCCAATATGAACTCACTGAAAAGATCATCCAATATGAACTGCATGATGAAGAAGAATCTGAAACATCATAGGTGTAGAGAGAGTACAAACACATAAAGATACTTAAGGCTAATGTCATTGGAGGAACTCTCACATGAAAGAAGTAGATGGAAAACAAAGGAAAACATCAAACTCCCCTGGCACTTTATAATGGAGTGCGAGTACATAGAGCATGAACATGTGCAAGATCCCATACATGCAATAGAATGGAACTTTGTCTCAATGTGTGTGCATAAAAGAATGATACAAAAGTGAAGTATACACTGCTCAAAGAAGAGCGAAGGCTTCTGAAACAAAAGAACAGTCAAAGATGAGTCATCCCTCAAAGGGAAGAGATCCCAGGATCTGTAACATCCAAGATATCCACCAGATTGCAAAAAAGAAAGAATCTAAATAAAATGTACTTAGAATCTAGAAAAATGAATCACATCACTAGAAATCTCTTTGAACAAGCTTTCCAATGATATATCATTTTCCCAAAATGGAGTCCAGATGCGCAAGAGAGAGGTCCTAGAGTGCAAAACTGAACATATGCCTTTGACAGTAAAAATACACCATAAAAAAATAAAAATAAAAAATTCAAACCTCTAGATCTGGATAGATCTCAAAACCATCTTTTCGACGATATCTCATTTTCCTGATTCCGACATCGTATGCTCAAGTTATTAGCAAAAAACCAATAGTTGCGCTAGAGGAAAGACAAAAAAGAAGATCTGCCTTTGAGCACTTGGTACAAAAAATGAAGGAAAAAAATCCAAAATTTGAAATGCCAAAAAGATCTGCCTCTAAACAAGCTTTCCAACGGTATCTCATTTGCCAAAAATGATATTGTATGCTCAAGTTATGAGCAAAAAACCACAAGTAGCTTCAGAGGGCCCAAAAAGGTGTCTAAAAGGGCTGATGCAATGCTGATGTCAACACTTCAAGGGCCTAAATTTGATAGTCATATGGCCATCACAACAAAAACTCAATAGACCCTTGGGACCAAAAAAATTTGACCCTTGGATGCCACATGACTAGGGGCTGGTTGAGGGGGGGCTGATGTTGTGGGGGCTAGTCCCCCATGTGACCACTAGTTGCTAAAGGGGTCAGAACTACCGGTGAATGACCGATCACCGGTGGTAACTGTGTGGTGACTATGGGCCACCAATAGTGCCACTGTTGGTCACCATGGTGTCACTGGCGAACACTGCGAGCAATGACTACAGCCCGCCCTGGAGTGGCCACTTAGTGGCAATGGGGTGGCCCATGGGTGGTGCCCGGGTGGAGCCTAGAAAGAAGATCTACCTTTGAGCACTTGGTACAAAAAATGAAGGAAAAAAATCCAAAATTTGAAATGCCAAAAAAATTTGCCTCTAAACAAGCTTTCCAATGGTATCTCATTTGCCAAAAAATGATATCGTATGCTCAAGTTATGAGCAAAAAACCACAGGTAGCTTCGGAGGGCCCAAAAAGGTGTCTAAAAGGGCTGATGCAATGCTGATGTTAGCACTTCAAGGGCCTAAATTTGATAGCTATATGGCCATCACAACAAAAACTCAATAGACCCTTAGGGCCAAAAAAATCTGACCCTTGGATGCCACATGACCAGGGGCTGGTGGAGGGGGGGTTGATGCTGTGGGGGTTGGTCCCCCATGTGACCACTAGTTGTTGAAGGGGTCAGAACTGTCGGTGAATGACCGGTCACCGATGGTAACCGTGCGGTGATTGTGGGCCACCAATAGTGCCACCGTTGGTCACCATGGTGTCACTGGCAGACACCACAAGTAGTGACTGCAGCCCACCTTGGAGTGGCCGCTCAGTGGCAATGGGGTGGCCTGTGGGTGGTGCCCAGGTGGAGCCTGGGTGGGTGCTCAGTGGTGTGGCCAATTTTTTTTTTTGAAATCATCATACTGCCTCAGAGTGCATGCTAGCAAAAAAAAATTTGCCTCAAATTGTAATGTCCTTGAACAGTCTCACAATAGGTAATGATAATCATGCCATTGTCTCTCTTAGGAACAATGTATTCATACTAAGGATTACTTTTCTCATCATGACATGCATTTAGATTGTCAACCCAGGGATGTAGACTTGAAATGGGATAGCACAGTTTGTGCACTAAGTCCCTCAAAGAGTCATACTACCTATGCTACAGGAAGATAAAATGCATGAAAGAAACCTATGCTATTGTTGCAAGAAAGTAAGCACACTTAACTACTTAATGAAATTGTTGTTGAAAGCTTGTGAACTTAACCTAAGCATGTTTAGCAACTCAAAGCATTCACTATGTCTATCTCTACAAGTGCTACAGGAACATTCACAGTAATAATGATGCAAGAGTAAAACAGTAACTTCTACTTGAAAGCACGGGAAAATGCAGAAAGCAATTCTACTCTATCCTAATCTACTCCACCTCCCAAGTGGGCCCCCTTGGTTGGCTTCTGCTAACTACTAACATAGAAGATACTTCAAAATCACTCTTTCATTATATTCTCATAAACTAATTACATAGTAATGGAATAATACATGAAAACAGAAGGAGTAGTTTTGCTATGCTAAACACAACATTCGAATATATTTTCTCATTACACAACTAAACCAATCAAATCCCTTTATATAGAGGGTTGATGCTTATTGAAAGCATAAAAGTAATTTTTGACTAAGTCTCACCATAGAAGAAGGAAATATAACAACCACGACATAGTACAATAAAGTTCAGATAACTGATTTTAATAAAATAATGAGCACTAATGAAATATAACAGAGTTGTTTCCTATATTCTCTGGAATGATGGCTCCTTTCTAGTAGCAACATAATCCTCGGTGTTGTGATGGCTTTCTCTATCATCGCTAGAACTTCAACACCTCTTCTTTAATGCGGTCGATCCACTCTCCAGCTGCTCCTTGTTTTCCTGGCAGGTTAGTAGCATGCAGTATGTATACTAGTCAACCAGTCAATTCTTACCCAAATATTAGAGCACAGATTAAAGTAGCTATATGAAGTACTGCAATTTATATATAATGTTTAGAAAAACATGTCATATCTAACTACCCATAATCTTTATGGTTCTAATTGTACTTATCACAAGTTCACAAAGTTATAGGTCCATGAATGTATTGGAAATGTTTTAACAAAGCATAAATATTATCACAAAATAGAGACAATAAATTGTCTCGTCAATCCTTTGAATCAAATGTGCTTTATATGAAAATAAGGGTTTTTGGGTGTTGCAAGCTCAATTAAGAGGTCTGTTTGGGTCCAAAGTGCTCCAAAAAACTAGCGACTGCCTCAGGATCTGTGTTGGGGCTAGTTGCAAAAAAAAATTGCAAAAATTCCAACTTTCTCCAAATTGGACAAAATTTATGTGGATCTAGGGGATCTTGGATGTTGTGAATGCAATTGTGAGGTCTGTTTGAAGCCAAGATAACTAAAAGAGAGAGGTCCCCCCATATTCAACAAAAAAACCCTCTGAAATGCAGATCTGATGAACATAGTTGAATCTCTAAGGAAGAGGACATGGGAAAAAGGGTCTAAAGCTCTAATACCATAGTGGAGTTAATGAGTAAACAACCCATAGCTCCCAAGAACACCTGCATGCAAACATCTGTCACAGAAGGAGAGAGAAGCAAGAAGCTAGAGGCCTGAACACATGAATCCATGAAAGAGGAGACATTCTTGATGCACAAAAAATAAAAGTTGTAATTCAATAAAATGAATATTTCTCAATTGCAATCTGTTATCAAAGCTATGAAATCAAGAGGAGATAAATCCTGATAAAATAAGATCAAAACCCTAAAAGGGTGAACAAACCTAGGTTGTATGATAATAATTAAAAAAACAATTATTATATACCTAAAGTTTAACTTAAGAATAAAGAGATAATAAGTGAATTAGTAATTAAATCAAACATGATTTAATTAATAAGAAACCACTTTATTACTCTAACATATCACACTCCCCTAAACCCAAGAAAACATTGTCTAGACAAGGTCATCTAGGTTGGCCTTGTGCTGGACTAGGTTATCCAAGTCGACCTTGTCCTAGAGATTTGTGCTTAAGTGGGCTCCAAGCTTGATGCAGGGGTTTTCTTCCCATAACTTTAATTGATGTCAGTCCTTGCAATATTTAATCTTGAAATGAGTATAAAAGGGGATCAACTCCTCTCATTTTGATAGACAACATTACATGCAATATATTTGGTGATTTCAAGAGAAATTCCAAGAATTCAAGTTGTTCAATTGAAGTTGTGAATTCAATATTTGAAGGAAAACATCCGATTCAAGATCTCCAAGTGTATATTTCTTCAATATCCATTCAAGAAAAGGAAATATTGTCTCATTGATGCAATTTTAACTCTCATTATGGACACGTATAAGAATTCTCAAGCAAGCAAGAAGATCTATACATCCATTCTTCTTCTCTCTCCTTCTCTATTGCAACTATCAAGCATATCAACATTCTAGATCTAGGATTGGTGATCATAGATATATGCATTTGTGAAGACATCCTTGATTCTACATTCATTTCAAGATCTACACATACAAGCATCTTCATGGATTTACCAGATCCTAACATCCATCCACAAGGGTGTCTCATGCAAGGTGAATACTTACAATTATCTTGTTTAAATTATTTATGCAATTTTAATTTCATTTCAAGGTTAATTTCTAAACAGGGGTTTTGACCAAGGAAAAACCCTTTCCACAACATCTTCCCCTTCTTTTTGTGTGCAAGAGGAGAAGGTATAGAAATTGCAGATCTAGATGCAGGAATATCAATCACAGTCATAGGCCCTCTGGAAATTTCATTAGATTTGGAGCTATAAAGACTAGGTCAAAATTTGGAATATCGTCCTGGACTAGGTCATCCAGGTCGACCTTGTCCTCTGGAACTAAAATTTTCACAGAAAATAGTTATAGGCATTAGAAGCCCATATCCATAATTTTTCCTAATTCTGACATCTCTACGACAACCAAAATTAGATATGAAGGTCCATTTGCCTCTCCTTTCTCCAAGGTAAGTCCATTCTTGCTATTCTTTCCCTTGCACTCAATTTTATACATCAAATCTACATTTTTTTTACTATTTACATATCAATTGTATCACACAATCACACTTTATTCAATAAGGAATACCTAAATCCCCCTTTTACCTAAATCTTGCATTAGCACCCCTTCATCCTTTTTGGGTTGTGCTAATTAGATTTGTTTAAGGGTGGGATTTATATTCCTAAAGTACACCCCATAACCTAGTGAGTGATCTATATCCTAGCATTTCTCACCATTTTATATTGTACAAGGCCTTATAATGGTTTGGTTCTTTGCCTCCTTATTTGATTGATTCTTTTCAAAAATTGGCAAATGTTTTCATTCCATAATTTAAAGATAACACTGGTCCTAAAATTTCTTTGACTAAAGGTCTTAAAGAAAAATGAATGATTTTATTGATAGATTTAAATATTTGCATGCTCACATTTCTTATCCAGTGCTTGATATGGATGCTCAATGAATTTTAATTTCTAATTTGAAAAATTAAATTAGAGATAAGTTTTTATTTTTTGAGTTTACCTCATTTTCCCAACCATGTGCAATGCTTCATAATTATCAACTTCAAGTGAGCTAGTTTGAGTCATCCACTTCAATGGATCTAGTTGATAAAAGTGATGTTTCCTCCTAACCTTTCCAAAAATTTCAAAATCCCAACAAATAATTCATTAAACAATGTTGATGTGCAAGTGGCATCTACATCATCAAGTGCAACTCCTTTGTCATCCATGCTCAAACTAGCTCTTAATTTACACCTATTTTTGAATCTTTTCATAGTGTGATGTTGAATTTGATAAATGCTAATGTTTTTGTAATGAAGAAAATGGTGAGAAATGCTAAGAGGTAGATAATCACCAAGATCCTACATACATTGGAATACAAATCCTCCAACAAAGTGAATCAGATTAGCACAACAACCAAAGACTAAGAGTGTCGATTTGTGATCTACACAATGTAGAGTTTTGTATTCCTTGAATGTAAGGTTGCAAATGATGTGTAAAACTAACTTATGAAAGTAAGTATAAGAGAAAAATAGAGAAATGAACTTACCATGTAGTTAGGAGAGGAGAAATGACTTTGAGATATGATTTTGACTATCGCGAAGATGTTAGAATCAAGTATAACTTTGGATCTAGGCCTCTAATGCCTGCAACTACTTTCTGTGAAAATCTCATACCCATAGGATGAGGCTGATTTGGATGACCTAGTCTAGGATGAGGGTGTAAATTCTAGCCTTGTCCTTTTAACTCCAAAACTAATGAAATTTGTAGAGGTCATGTAATTGTACCCAGAGCTCGCAAATCTAGATATAAAACTTTGTCACCTTCTCCTACACACAAAAAATAAGGGAAAAAAAGGTTGAGGGGAGGGTTTTTCCTTAGTCAAACCTCTATTTAGGAATCAAACTTGAAGTGAAATAAATGTAATTGAAATAAAGTTGTCATGTAGCAAAGATTAGATCTAAACAATGGAATATATCATACCATGTAGATGCAATTGTCTCTAAGTATGTGATAAAGAATGTTGATGCAATTGTCTCTAAGTATGCGATAAATAATGTTGATGCAATAGCTTTGACTCAACACAAAAAACAAAAGGAAATCATGTAAGTCAAAACCTCGTGTAGTAGATGTTGTAATTCAATACAATTTTAGATTGAGAAGAGTAAGACTTGATGGATGAGTATAGACCTCCTTCCTTGATTGCAAACTCATTTGCTTGACCTCCATGGGGAAATAAGCTAGATATATGGAAGGAAATGTCTTGAATTCATGATTTAAATGATGGAATGAAGACTTGAAATTCTTAAAGACTCTTGATGGCATCCTTGCTTGATGGGATTGAATGCTTGATAATGGATTCTTGTTTGCACTTGTATCTCTTGAATGCATATTGAATAATAGCTTGCATGTGTGTGTATGTAAATTGTGGATGTGAAAATGAGAGGTTTTGATGTCCTTTTATACTCATTTTAGGGCTCAAATCTCGTAGGCTGGCCTCAATTAAAGGTCAAGGAGAAAAACCCATGCATCGGACCCGAAGTCAAGTGAAGCACAAGGCTCTAGGACAAGGTAGACTTGGATGGCCTTGTCCAGGACAAGATGACCTAGACGCCCTTGTCTGGGAAAATTAATTTTTGCCTAAGACTTGGGGGAGTGTGCCAAGAGGGGTTATTAAAGCCCCAGTCTTCAAGAAATTAAGGAAAATCCCAAAATCAAAAATTGAATGCATAGGACCTAGGTGGAAAATGAATTATGTGAATAGATGGAAAATGGGGAAATTATGCATAGAAGTTAGAGATAACCTCAAGTTTGAAGGAGGAGGACATATATTTGAATTAAGTATGCATTTAAGTGCAATATGAGGTCCTATAATTGAGAAAAACACTAAAGTGGGCTCAAAATGGTCCCAAAATGAGCACAAATTAAGTGATTACTTTTTAGGATGGTACAATTTTAACCCTTCCTCCAATCAAACCAATTGATCTTTCCAAACTATTACCTAAACCTATGATCCCAAATCTTTTGTCAATACCATCGTCAACTTGACCATGATACTGAGAATTGTTATCTATTGAAAAATATTGTCCAAGATCTCATAGATTCCAATACCATAAACTCTTGAGGGTGTATATTACCAAGGAAACAAATCTATTGCACCCCCCAACCAAAATTTGGAAATCTATAGCAATCATTTACCTTCTCATTCTACCAATTCCCTTGAGAAAGATAAATCATTTCCTCCTTCCTCCACCAATGTAGCCTATTCACCCTATGATTATGAGTGTTGATATTACATGTAGTGTAGCCAACAATATTGTCAATCTTATTGACCAATAAAAATTGAAAACTAAACCTAAACCCAAACTTTTTATTTGATCCTAAGGAGACTATTAAGGCACCTAATGGTCCCCTTTATATCATTTAAAATATTAATGGTACTTTTCTCATGGAGTTCTTATTGATCTAATGTGCATGGTGAATGTTATAACCAAATAGCACCTTTAAATGAGACAATTCCATCAAGACTCCTATGATAAACCTAATGTGATTATTAAGACTTTTAATGGTTTTACTTAGCCTACCCATGGTTCCATTACCCTTCTTGTTGAGGTTGGTAAGAAATGATTAGATGTAACCTTTGTTGTTATCCTACCTATGATCAATTCCAAGTGAGACAAGGGCTTCCCTTGGCTTACTTCCCTAAAATTTATTATCTCTTTTATCTGTGGGTGTTTGAGCTTTCCCCATGAAGGATAAATCATCACAATCAATCATAGTCTCTATAATCTTCTATAAAGTTGTGGAAACTTTTACCTTGACTTCTTTTGGTCCCAAACACCTCAACCATTGCAACCTTGCAAAATACCATTTCTTACTATCTTACCAAAAGTAAAAACACAAAATGATTTCCCAATTTAGAAACCCTAAGGATGTCTAATATCCTTGTTCTAGACCTAGACCCCTTAAAACACATTTCATTCCTCCTCTCTATACTTGATTTATACCTCCTACATTATACAAGCATCCAACATCCCCTATCTCTCAACCTAATATGACTACTTTTGTCCCTCCTCCTAAGGAATAAAAGGATCCAATGTTTATTGATCGTAGAGCTTCCCAAATATCAAGAAAATACCCAAAAAAACCATTGTGCTCATGGACACCACCATAAATTCAATTCCAAGTCTTGTGAGCTTGCTTCCAAATCATTTCCTCTCCCAAGATACCTTGTGATGCTCTGACTCCTTATAACAATGCCATGACTAGCCCAAAGGAGGAATTAAATTTGAATAAGATTAAATTGTCTAAACATGATGATTGTTCTTTTCATATTAAGTATCCTAATATGTAATTCCTCATTCAACCTTGCCCCATTTTAGCATGTACGAGATCTTGCATTAATTTTTGGTACTCCATCCCCAATTCCACTTTCCATTCGAGAATCCCTCTACAATTAGGATCCATATTCCAAATTTTGGTCCACATTGGGGGGAATAGGCCAACCTAGTTGACGTATTCTTGAGAATAGACTGACCCAATCAACCTATTCCTTGGTGATTTGTTTAAATTTAAACTAGGAAGTGGTCTTAATGGTTGAGTGGTAAATTTAAACTATCATTTGCCCTCTTTGATTTTTCATCTCTAAGTTGTTTCTAAGGGGTATATAAAAAACCTACCTCTCCTCATTTGGGTAAGCATTCATAGTACACAAAAGCATAAGAAGACCTCAAGATATCCATCATCTCAAACATTCCAAGACATTTCCATGTCAATCTTCTCTATTGTTGCAATATTTTCTACCTCATTAAAGGCCAAGTAGGGGGAGACACCATTAAAGAAGAAGATTATAGCATAATCATCCATTCACACACATTAAAGTAGTCAAGTCATTCTCCCTCTCCATATCAAGAAATTATAGAGAACTAAAACATTCATTGTATTACGCATGACTTTCATGATTTACTTTTATGTTTTTGTGTGGACTCAAGCTACTGCATCAACACTCGTGATCACATTCAAAGAAGCATTTCACAACCAAGGTATAAGAAACTTCATGATTTAGATCTAGCCTATACTTTATATTAGCACACTTCCCATTTATGCATATTTATTTTAATTTCAAGGTTGATTCCTTAGCCAAGGTTTGACTGAGGCAAACCCCTCTCTACATAATAATTTTCTCTCTTTTGTGTGTGTAGGAACATGTATCACCAATTTTAGGACCGGATCTAGGAAGTACAAGATCTCAGCTGCAATCCACTACTAAAATCATTAGAAAGTGCAAGGAATAAGTTGACACAATCTACCTAGTCTTAAGAAAAATTTGACCTGGTCCCTCTAGATCAACATCAAATCAAATCTACAAGTTAGTTACAATTTATAGGTTGCATTTTTTGTAACGGAATTGGTCTATCAAATCACTATCATTTTGTGCACACAAAAAGTCATCCTTTTCACCTCCATTTGTCCCCAAATATTACATATCCCAATTCATTATCCCATTTCCACTTTTCATTAAGTGAAGGATCATTGTACCATTTAGTGCTTGAGCCTTCTTGAGCCTAGTGGATCATCTTCTTTTTGAGTGTGGCAAGATAAATAAGATCGTCGCCTTCTCTTCCTTACATTGTGGTGATTCCCATTTCTTATGTTACATTTTGGTGAAACTGACTCATAACATTTCCACTTCTTATTTTCATCCCTAGATTTGATTTGGGTAGCTTTCATTTTCCATATATCTAATTTGGGTATCTTCTCATTTTCATGATTGAACTCACTATGTTGGATTGGCTTGCTATCTCTCGTGTTATTACATTTCTCCTTACTTCTAATTTTCATTCATATGAATTAGATAATAGTTTCTTCTATTTTATGTTGCCTACCTTTCTTCATGGTATTCTTACATATGGCATCATGAGAATTTCCAATGTGCTTCCTTGTTTTAGATCAATTTTTAAGACTTTTATCTATATGCCATGCAATTTTATCATAAATATCTTAATGAAATGCATGAAATGCATGGATTGTCTTGATTTCATAAAAGTATTTGTTGAAAATGATGACATTTCCCTAAAAAATGCTATCAATTCTCGTAATGAAGATAGAGACCACAATCTTATTCCAAATCCTTCATTTTATCAAAGTATTTTTAATAATCACGATGTGAGGAATTTCGTTGATGATTTATCTCCTAGGATAACCTTAAGTAAGAATGAAGATGTTGATAAACCCTCTTCTTCTTATAAACCAAAACAGGATGTGAATCATAATAGGATTCATAATCTCCCTAAAGGAACCAAAACCTATTATTCCTCCTTATACTACACATTTCCACAAACCTTAAGACAAAAGTCCTTCTCCTTATCAACTAAAGGTTAATTACAATATAGGCTATGACATAACTTCTCAAAAAGGTTATAAAGGACAACATCTTGGAATTAATGAACAAGTTATTAAGGTCCCTATAGATCCTCCTACACAAGTCACTATAAATAGTATAGGATTTGTCCCTTAAACCAAAATTTTTCCTTCTTCAAATCCTATTTCTTCTTTCACGTTAAATTATCAACCTCTCTCTTTGTGTATTCCCTTACCAATAAATATTATTGAAGATCATTTGTTTGTAGTTGAAATAATCTATCAAACCATAACGATGATCAAAATGTTCCATATCACAAATTTCCAAAAAACCAAGAACCAAATAATAGAAATGAGTAATGTATTATCATCGTAGTAATGTTCATTCTATTGCTAATTGTAATTATTTCAAACAATTTGCTCAAAATTTGGTAGATAGAGGTGCAATTCCTATTACAAGACATATTCTACATTTTCTTAATGTTAAAAAATATCACACACTACTATTTATTTCACCTATTATGTTATTCGACACCATGTAAATATTAGTAAGTCCACCTTATTGGGGGCTCTTATTTTATATGGTGTTATTATTTCATATTCAATCCTTCTTTGCAAATAACATAGTAACTTCCTTTCCTTGTCTTCACACTTGGAGGGCAAGGCCTATTTCTCTAATTTCATATCCTTCTATAAAACTTATTAGATCTAAGTTATTTAGTATAGAGTTCTTTGTTATTTTATACAATTTTTTCTTCGATGAA